>JALUTQ010000010.1:0-457888 GCA_032718865.1 Tilletia caries | reverse complement strand
CAGCACCTCTAACCCTAACCCTAACCCTAACCCTAACCCTAACCCTAACCCTAACCCTAACCCTAACCCTAACCCTAACCCTAACCCTAACCCTGACAGGGATGCCCAACAGAAATCAGAGAAGTCCCCGTAGGGGATCCAAAAGGTATAAAGACGACGCCTGAAGAGTCCAGTTTGAGGACGAAACAGTAAGCGCACCTGTAGCCACGTCTTACTCGCCATCCTCGACTCCTCTTCAAGTCTCCCTCAAGTTGTCACTTCACTTCTTACTTTAACCCTAACCCTAACCCTAACCCTAACCCTAACCCCCTAAGGATCATAGAATGGGGTGTGGCAAGTGAAAAATGATAAGTATTAAGAAGAATAGGATAGAAACAGGATTGGCATATGCCTAGGAGCGTAAAAGAGTCGCAGCAACGCAAAAGAGCCTTCCCGAGAACCAGAGTACCCTATGGAGTCAGAAAATACTGTATAGAGAGTGTTAAGATGATGTGGGCGGTGAAGAAACAAGAAAGTGTGTACTCACTATTGATCGGGGGATTTGAACGTATTTGGCGTCGCCGAAACGCAACCAGAACCTGGAAGGAGACCAGAGATGTCGGGAATGGTATATATGTATACAGAGATGCTCTGTGAGGAAATTTGAAGGCGTACGTACCGTCCTGTAGGTATGGGAAGTGAAAAAGGAGACGGGCACCAGGAGCAAAAAGGGCTGAATGAGATCAGAACGGTAGCAGAGGAGCAGAGTGGACGCGAGAAGAGAGGAAAAGAGCTGTATTCCAAAACACTATACTGTGAAGACATATGGAAGGAGTAAAGGATGATCAGAAAGAAGAGAGGATGAGTAATCGAGATGGATGGGATGGAAAATGTAAGCATAAGCATGTCTTCCAAATGTTACAAGCACACAGAGAGACGAGGTATGATCCAAAAGACTTGAAAATTTATCCAGTTACTCATGAAGTATCCCTGCTAAGGATAAGAAACAGCAGAGTTGGAAGATATACGGGAGAAGGTATAAGAAGCGTCAGAGTCATGGCCGAATGGGAGGAGAGTCAGAGTTAGTCATCTTTGAGAGGCAGCTGATGGTCAGAGTCAGCATCAATCGCGCGCAAGCGGCATCAGAAGCGACTTCATCACTGCCTCAACGACTCAGGCCTTGCTTTACCCTGCATGACTCTGCGTGTGTGTGGATGCCATCGAGGCAAGAGCAGGGAAAGGCATGGTTGCGAGGAGTTAGTATGCAGAGTGACGATTATGATCATTGGGGCCTTCCAAGGCAAAAACACCCCGCCTCGGGTCAATTCAGTGTAAGAATTACTGGACCGAAAGGGGTAGAATTTAGGTTGGCCATAGGTGAAAAAATGGGTCTGAGGAGGCAAATTTCGATTTCATCCTTGTGGACGGTCAATTTTGCCTCCATTTAGCCCAAGGAGGCAAAACACCTTAGGAGGCAACATTCACGGTTGCCCACAGGCGGCACCAACAAACGAACCCCAATGGAAACCATCTCAGCAGCTCTCCTCTGCTCTGACGTGCGCGCGCTGACTTCCTCTTGACTCCCTTGATGCTGTGCATGTCTCTCGGTTGCTGACAACTCCGGGAGGGCGACCGTTGGCGGACGAGAATTTCTGTCAGTCATCAACCACCTTCTGCCTCTCCTTCGCGCCTTCATCCGTTGACCATGTTCAATTTCGGCATCCGCTCTACATTATCGCACAGACTGTTCCTTGCCCGGGTACCGGAGTGCAAACGAGAAGGAAGGTTCGCCCGGCGCTCGCTCCGCAGTTCATGCTTCACGCTTCACGCTCCATACTCCATACTCCATCCCAGGCGATGCGATCTCAGCCTTCCGCTCTGGAAGCGGGCAGCGGCAGACCGAGCTTTGCTGATGTCCCCGACTCCAAGCCTATTGACACTGATCTGTTTTCTTGTTGACAGTAGCGCCCACGGGACAGTAGTCGCTCGGGATTCTTCTGAAGGACCAGACTTACAGGCTGAGTTGAACACCTACCGGCATTCTCCAACAGCGAGAACGCCTATCACATCCCTCGCCCCCTCTCTCTCTTTCTTGCACATACCGTCGGCGGACTCCAAGAAATAACATGCTTCATCAGGCGGATTTCTCCTTCCGACTCATCCAGCACCACCACCACTTCACAAGGACTTCGAAGTCGGCCGACTTCGCAGAACCTTCGCCACTCCGCAGGTGCTGACCGTCTACCACCACATTTCGTGGCTTTGCAGCCGAGTCCGAAAGCCCTCACGTATGCACAGGGCTCGATACCCGCTTGACTTGACCATAGCCTCAGGTCATCTGGTTTGCGGGCATGTTCCGAACAAAATGGCATCACTCTCGTCTGACGGCAGATCGCTAACCTCCTCACCCCCACCCACCCTTTGCCTTTTTCTGCTCCTCTTCTCAGCATCTGGCACTTCTCCTCTTCCTTCTATCTCCCTTTCCCCTCCGCTCATTTCACTGCCTGTTCCTCCAGCGCACTCACAGTCTTTTCTCGACGTCTCAATTCCTCCTCTCTGCTATCATTGCGACTCTCGCGGGCCATCGATTCTTCCACGACAACTTCGGCCACCCTTGCGCATCTGGCACAATCAGGATCGACCCGGCTTTGCTACCTCTTTGACATATTCAAATTTGGCGGCAAGCAATTTTCAGCGCGCGCACCATGAGTCAAACATTTTCTCCCCCTCCAAGCTACCTACATGCTCTTGGACCGGATCATCACGCACCAACGGCCTTTTTCGAGCGTCCACAGCGGAAGAAGAATTCGATCAACCTGCTCACCGTCATCTTGAAGTTTGCATTGTCCATAGGATTGCTTGCTGCCCTTGTGGTGGGCTACATATTAGGTACGGAAACTTCCCACCATTTCTGTTCGTGCTTTCCGTGCTCATCCCCTTCATTTCCCTTCTGCACCTTCAAAGGCCTCAAAGTCGTTCACATCGGCCCCGTCGCTGTTGGGCTGTACGGTGTGGTCCTCATTGCAGACTTTCTTGTTCAGCTCACCTGTGCTCTCGCAAACCGAGTATCGGTCGATCGTATCGTGGCCAGACGACGAGCCATGGTCACGGAGCAGCCCAATGTGTTCGCCGACAAGTGCAGCAACTCCAAAACTCTCCTTCACCCGGACGCCTCGATCTCTATCGCCGTTGTCGGATACCGCGAGGATGACAACGCTTGGCGTCTTTGCTTGCGGAGCATCCAGAAGCAGAGCATGCAACCTCGCCAAGTCATTTGCGTCGTCGATGGCAACGAAGCGCCGGATCTCAAAATGGCCAACTCCTTTGCGGACGAGTATGGAGGTCAAAGGACTGCTTTGATCCATCTCCCCCTTCTACTCTCGACAATTCACAAGGACGTCTACCATGCATCTTTGCAGAGACAGGGCTACAAGCAGCCTGGTTTCTTCAGAAAGATGGGCCGCTGGCTCAACGGTTCCTACACGCCGAAGCAAGAGGTTGCCATCGCTGAGGCTCGCGAAGCTGTCATTCAGCAGGTGGAGGCCTGGGAACGCGAGTTCAACATCAGCTCCTTCGACTCGGTTTGCTTCAGTCAGCCCCACGGCCACAAGCGAACAGCGATGTTTACTGCCTTCTGTGTCGCCATGTACGCCACCCGGACTCGGGACGCCATCTTCACAACGGACTCGGATACACTGCTGCAGGAGGATGCCCTCGACGAGATGTTTGCCATCCTTGACTCGGACCCGCATATTGGTGGCGTCACTGCGGACGTCAAGATCTTCAACCGCGGCGAATCTTGGTTGGCGCGATTTTGTTCGATTCGGTACTGGTTCGCCTTCAACATCGAGCGCGGCTGCCAAAGTTTCTGGAATTGCGTAGGCTGCATCAGTGGGCCCATGGGGTTGTATCGCGCCTTCGACATGGACAACATACTCGGGAAATGGAACCTGCAAACATTTGCCGGTAAAGAGACCACCTTCGGCGATGACCGTCACCTGACCAATCAGCTCCTGGCTCATGGCTTGAAGACTAGATACACCCACCGCACATTCTGCGAGAGTGAATCTCCAACCTCCTTTGTAGTGAGTTTCTCCGCTGAAGCCATTAACTTTGAGTGGAGGTTGACATCATTCCATCTTCATCTGTGCAGCGCTGGATCAAACAACAGACTCGCTGGTCGAAGTCCTTCTTCCGCGAGGCATTCTGGTTCCCGAAGTCCTTCCTTTATCAACAGTGGTGGATGACCGTCGAAACCACCAAACAGGCGCTGTACCCCTTCATCCTCATTACGACCGTCTCATTCTTCATGTTCAGATCACCAGACGCCTGGCGTCCGGTAGCCTGGCTTACCACCATGGTCGGCGTCGCCTTCGTCAAGTCGGTTATTGGGGCCATCATCGCTGCGGATCTGTGGATGATTGCGTTCACCGGATACTGCGTCATCTATTTCTTCGGCCTACTGCCATCGAAGATCTACGCTCTCTTCACCATGGCCCAAACAACTTGGGGTACAAGCGCTCGTAGTGCGACGGAGCTCAAGAAGGGCGAAACATTCTCGGAGCGTACCTTCCACATCGGCTTCCTCATGCTTTGGTACTGCTTCCTATCCACTGGGATGGCCTGCTTCACGCACCGGTGCCTGATCCCCCACCCGCTCGCCTTTTGCATTGCCCCGGCGGGACTTCTCCCCGGCCTATTGCTTTACGCCGAGCTTGTTCAGAATCGGATCAAGCTTGCGCGAACGGGATCTGCAAAGAAGACGGCGGCCATTCCGGTCATCATCAGTCATCCGATTCCGTCCCAGGAAACTCGTAATGTGCTTCGAAAGCCATCTCGCCCGGCCCGCCCGTTCCTGGCATCTGCTCAATTCACCTCTATCGACCTGGAACACAGCGAAAACACCGACCATACTTATTCGATGCCCCATACCCCAAGCATGACGGAATACGACTTCAGCGGACAACATTCTCCTTTCCTTCACAGCAATGAAGATCTGTCCACTCCGAACAACAACTCCGGGACAGAGCTGCGAGAGGATTACTCTTCAGCTGTCGAACATCAGGATGCCGCCGCTTTTGAACGAGACGCCGACAGAAGAATGCGTTACGAATTCGGAAGCGATACCGAGTACGTCGCCCAGCAGCAGGCGCGAGCTGGTGACGGACCCATGTCACAATCCCGAATGCTGAACCGACAAGATTCTTTGAAGCCAGCTCACTACCGGACCGCAAGAGAATACACCAACGCTGACATGGTGCAGGCCAACGAAACGTCGGCTACCCAACCAGGACTCGGATTGTTTCACTCCGGTTCAATGCCTAGCAACGTCTCCCAGAGAGCGCCCCTCGAGGTCGGCACGCTTGCGTCACCACGAACTAGCTTGGCCTACGAGCTGCCAACAATCACGGTAGTACCAGAGTCAGTCGTCCGCAAGTCATCACGGAGAGTATCCGGCACCGAAAGGACAGCGACCGGGAACGAAGCTCAATCCGAGAAGGTCCGTCAAGGGCCGACGAAGATTGATACGGACACCAGCAACATTGCAAATATCTTCATGGGCCATCAACAGCAAGCGTACGCCGAAAACCACCAGCGATACCAAGAGTTCCCGATGGCTTCGTATGCGCAGCGTCAGCAGGAATCGGAAGCGGTGGAACACAGCCCGACCAAGGTTCAGGGCTATCCACTGCATTTCGAGGTCAGCGCTGCTTCCTTCCCGCCTGTGCCACCGATGGCGAGGGTCATCTGACCGGCTCGAGGGATGGCTCGGTTCCTTCGCCTGATCGACTTCGCCACCTCAAGTTCGCACCGAATCGGCCTCATCGCGGCGACAGAAGTTGGGCACGTTACTTCAAGCAATCCGCCTCTTCCTTTAACCTAGTCGCCTGCCCTATACTTGAGGCGACCTCGATGGCCATCTTCGCAACCTTCAAACCTCTTGTTCTGGCCACCTCTCGCAGCACCATATGTCCCTCGGGCAGATCGCCGATTCACAAGTTCTGTGACGCTCTAGCTCCGCGGGACAGCAAACATCTGCCATCAACTTCGCCAACCACTTCGACTCGGCTCTGATCTTCTCCCATGCTTTCTGTGAAAGCAACTAGACTTCCTACACATACCTGATACTACTTCCCCCTCTCCCTCTTTCCTTGCCAGCTGTATAGCATACACATGTCGCCAGCTTTGGGTACTTTTCGTCACAGGGTCTTCGATTCATGTCACCGCTTTGCTCTGCTCTCACCCACATCCGCCGTATTCTTCCGGCCCCACACTCCTTATTATACACACCACACAACTCTGCCAATGGAAACTTTTGCACCACAACCGTGCTCATCTTGTTTTATACATACTTTTCTGCAAATGCCCTCTGGCACTCCTGTCCGAAACGTTCTGCCGTGTCTCTTCTTCTGTCGAAAAGCCGCCTGTCGCAAGTTCGATACTTAGATCTGTATGCTTTGGATCTGTTTGGATCTTTGGCTTCATAAACGTTCGAGCCGACCGCCGTTTGGAATCGTTCAGAAAGTGACTGACACAGAGTCGTCTGTATGCCATACGAAGTCGAGTCGGGCTTAGGAAGGTTGCAAGGAAAGAAGCGGGACAACAGTGGCAAGGAAGCGTAGTGTTATTATGGACGGAGGAAAAAAGTAGAAGCTGTACAGATCTTGAACCCCATGACCAATTGCCCCTTGTACCGTCCCATAAAGTGTTGAGGAAGGAGCCTGCCCCTACCAATCCGCCCGGTCCATGCTCAGCTTTGACAGGTTGAGCTGGCACTGGGAAGAGAAGAGCGTTCATGCAAGAGAGAGGATGGCGACTGAGACGACGAGGAGCGAAAGGACTGCAAGGGAGGACCGAAGATTAGCCAAGATTGCACGAGGCTGGACCCAGTTGTGCCACCGTTCCAGCAATCAAATATGACTCACGAGGCAAGGCACCGATGGACTGGTGGATCCTGTGCGCTGACGAAACAGCGTCAGCGCTGCTGCCCGAGAGGATACGGGCGTCGAGCTTGCAAGGAGCTGTCGAACGCTTGCAGGCCATTGTCACCGACGTGTCGTTCCAGAACGCCCAAGTGCGACGGAAAGTGAGCACGGTTGTCTCAGTGGGAGGACCGCCAGAGTAGCCGGGGTTCCCGTCGGACCTGTTGAGAGAGGCCATGAGTTAGACAACGGATGAGCTGAAGAAGAAGGAAGACGAATGAACGCACCAGTGACTGAAGCTGAGAGTGCCCGGTAGCTGGGGTACATTGGTAGTGATCACTTGGGAATAATCCCCGTCCATGCCATACGCAACCTGATCGCTAGTCCAGTGGAAACCCCAGGTGCGGAATTCTTGCGACATGTCTTCGCCTGTTGGGGCAAAGATCTTCTTGTATGTGCTTGGATCGGCGAACGTTCCGTTGTAAACCTGTGGCTTAACAGTGGCTTTGATGCTCGAGTTCGTGGAACCGGTAGGATTGTTGTACTCCATATCCACTTCGTTGATGTCAGTCTTGTAGACGTAGAAGGCGGAGACCGTGCCGTGAGCGGAGGGAACCTTGACCTCTGTGTAGTAGCTGTGACAGGCAATAGTGGAGTCAGATTCTTTATGCGTGACAGAACTAGAAATAATATTGGAGCACACTTACTTTCCGAAGTGCATTCCCTTTCTATTCGTTGTGATTCCATAGGACAATTGTCAGCTCGTATTTCACTTTCCACGCTCAGGCAGCAGAAGAAGCCAACTCACGACTTTGTGTAGATGCCACCGCTTGGCACTTTATCGTTGTTCTGAGGCTGGACGGCGAGACACACGCCGTCATCGCAGCGTTGTGCGTTGTTGGGGTCAAAGGCTCGGGACACGGCAGAGTTTTCGCGCTTGATCGAGTTTTGCATGAACCGGAACCCGTTGCCGAGATCTTTCGATGACATGGTGGCAAAGTCGGCCTTGTAGAGCGAAGTCCAGACTTGGGTAATGTCCGCGCCTTCGGTCAAGTCGTTGAAACCGCAGTCGCAAGCGGCGATGGCTTGGGCAGTGGTGTTTGCCGAGGTGACCTGGCTGGAGAACTGGCGCCGGTCGAGCAGCATTTCTGGCAGACTTGACTGTGATGGATGAGCGTGTGTAATTGCTGACGAGGCGAGCAAAAGGACGCTGATGATAGCGAGGTGAGACGATGCGGGCTGGTACTTTGAGGTAGTCATCGCGTTGACGGACTAGAAGGAGGTTCGACTGATAGTAAGACGCAGCTAGACGTAAGAGATAAGTGAGGAAGGAGGAGGGAGGAATTGTGCACATAGATCCGCGAGTGCAAGCTCTAGGTGGATATAAGAAGGTAGCGATCGCTCGTCAGTTCTATCATCGACAACACACCGAGGCGACGAAGTTCGAGTCCGTGAAGCTGAGATTGAAGAATTCTATGAATCTGGACGTCCGGTCCGCGGCCAAGCACTCGCAACTTTGAGTTTCTGCGCACCTATTTGGACGACCTTGAAGGACAGCGCCTGTGAGGAGGGATAGCATAAAAGTCCGATGGAGACATCCGGGAGAATCGGCGTTGGGAGAAGAGTGTAGCAGAATCTGTGGAATGAATGGAGGTTGCAAATACGGGAAGGTGGGCGAGCAAGTGCCAAGGGAAGTTCTAGAAGCTGAGCAGGTGGAAGGGAGGCACGGCACAAACACGCGCCCGCACCGTTAGCCGTAAGGTACACGTAGTCAGAACACACTGGACGGGGGCAAGGACGGAGTTGAATGAGAAGGTGAGCAATAAAAAGCAAACAAAGACACAAACTCAGCCAACGCAACGGCGACGGCAAGGAGCAGTCGGAGCTGATGCCAGTCGGAGTTGGAACTTGGAAGTACAGTACATACATAGTTGTTGTTGTTGTTGTTATCATTTCTGTATGGAGGCATAACGCCTATGACAGTCGGCCGGAGCCTTACACGGAGCAACGGAAGGTGATGGAACAGAAGGGAAGGATCACGGGAAACGAGAATGCTGGAGAAAGAAAGCCCAACTGGGCGCGGCTACGAAGCGAGGGAAGTGGGAGCCACGAATAGGGTGATATCGAGACAAGGGGAGAAAAGCCGCTGGGAAGAGACACATCCTCGGATGTGGTAGAAGTGAATGATGATGCTGAATCTGGGAAGGGGAACCTATGGTGTAGTAATCTTTGAGCCGTCTAGGGAGCGATAGCGATCGGCTCGTTGATGGCAAGTTGGTGCGACTTGAACTTGCCGGTGCTGAGAAGGAATTTTGCCAGGTCATGGAAGGCTGCTGGGCTTAGGTGGTGCGGAAGCTGTGTGTCGGGCAAACCTTTCGACCGAAGCGACCGACGAAAAGCAGACCTTGCGTCTGCATATCGTCTGCATGAGATGAGGAGGTGTTGCATCGATTCCGGCACCCCGCATGTCGTGCATTCTGACGATTCCGCATGACCAAACCGGTGAAGGTAGGTGTTGGTCCCCGCGTGCCCTGACCGTGCTTGAACAACTGCTGAGGTGCCTGCCCGAGACAGCCGAGAGAGCGCCGCGACCGTGCTGCTGCGGCTGGTCTTGCCTCGGATTCGGCGGTGGAAGCCTCCTCCTTTGCCCACCCAGTATCTGGCCATCCCTGATAGATGTTGAGTGATGCTCATTTTGATTGCCGCCAAGCTTGCCGGTTCGGTGCTGTGTCCATCTGCCACGGCTCTGGCCGCTGCCTTTGCCAACCCATCTGCAACCTCATTTCCGACGACTCCTTCGTGGCCTGGGCACCACATTAGCTGAAAGCTGCACTCCGGGTGTCGTAAGTGGATCCTTTGAACCGCTTCGTGGATGGTAATGAGGAGGTGTTGTCCTGAAGTCCGCCTTGGTGGAGCCGACAGTGCTCGGATGGCTGCCTGGTTGTCGACACAGATGGTGATGGACCACAGATCATCATAGTCTGCTTCTGCCAGCTGTAAGGCCATCGCGATCCCTTTGAGCTCAGTCTCATAGACAGTGTGGGCCCAGGAACCTCCAATAAAGCGCGAGCTGTTGTGACCGGACCACGGGTCGTATGCTGCTGCCCCAACTCCTGCATCGACCAGAGATCCGTCGCAGAAAAAGACAGGGTTGAACGCATCGCCTTTGATGGTAGCGCACGCTGTAATGGCCTGTTCTCGTGGTTGAATGGTGGCATCGAACCGACTCTTCCATCCTGCGTCTGCTGCCAGTGGAGAAAGGTGCTCTATCGACTCGAAGGAGATTCCCATTGAGACCAGCTGGCGGAAGATGAGGGCCAGATTCGTGGTAAAGCGCTTCGTTGGGCGTCGCAGAGCTTTTCTAGCTGCGGTTGATGCCGGATTTGTGCTGCTGCCTGTGAGAAGTTTGGCTGCCTGTTCCGAAACTCTGATGTCCAGGTGTGCTCGAATGGTGGTGAGGTTGGAGTCAAAGTGCAGCGCGTCCACTGGCGTGGTCCTGAAGGCACCGAGGGCGCGCCTGAGTGCCGTATTTTGGATACCTTGCAACTTTTTGACCGCCGCCGGGTTTGATTCGACCCTATGCCACACCAACGCTCCGTATTCCATCCGAGGCACCACAACGCATCGGAATAGGCGCAGTAAGTGGGACACACCAAGGCCTTTGACCGAGTTTCCCAGTGACGATATTGCTAGCCATGCTCCTTGTGCGCGCTGGATCGTTCTTGCGCGTTGCTCCCGGAAACGGAGCTGGTGGTCTAGGATCACGCCGAGCAGCTCTACTGTTGGCTGCCATGGGATCACCTGACCATCGAAAGCCAAGTCTCGCGGTTCGGAGTTCGATTGAGTGCGGGAGAAGATGGTGAAGTGCGTCTTCTTGAGGTCCAGCAGAGTGCCGTGGGAGTCCTGCCACCATCGAGTGTGTGGTGCGACCATCTTGAGGTGCTCGTGTACCTCGCGCTCATCTCTGCCCGAAACCAACACCCCGATATCGTCGATGTAGCCCGTCGCGTGGAAATCGGGGCCGAGCTCATCGATACGGTCGAGGAGTGGTGCATTGTAGAACAGGGACAGAAGCGGGGACAATGGCGAGCCTTGAGGGCACCCATCCTGCCGGTGTAGGGCCTGGCAAAGGTATTCGCTGATGATGTATCGGACCCATCGATTGTTGTGCCATGATTTGATGAGGTCGACCGCGTTCGCGGGTACTCCGGCCATGCGTAGATTGTGGCAGAGCCGGTCGCGACGCATGCTGGGAAACGCGGCCTTAGAGTCGAACGACAGGAACCCACACATTCTACCTCTCCTCCACTCATCGAGGATTCGTTCCTCCATGCACACCAACGCGTCTGAGGTAGATCTTGCTGGCCGTCCGCCAAAGTGAGTGTCAGGAAGCAGGTGGTGGGCCTCAGCGAGGAAGCTCAGCCGTGCCGCGAGCGCAGAGTCCCATATCAGACCTAGCCGACTGATTAGATCGATTGGGCGCCACGATGATGGTGCCGAGTAGTCTCCTCGGCGGGGTTTGCGGAGAACGAGGGTGTGTGCCGATTTGAACACCGGTGGATAGTGACCTAGGCGCATGCCGGCCTCCACGATGCTGCTAAAGAGGGGAAGAATGGCATGCCAAATACGCTTGAGCACCTGCGTAGTCACGCCGTGCGGATCCGCCGTCTTGGAAGCGGACATTCGCTCCAATGCTGCGGACAGGTGTTCTGGGCGGATGGCCAAATCTGGTAGTGGTGTTGGGTATGACGCCGCTTGCATGTCGGAGAGATTGGCAGGGGCGCTGGCTTGCGTGAAGGCGTGGTGGAAGGCCTGCGCCTGGTGCTCTGGGCTCGCGCATAGCCCGGTCTCCGATCGTATCGGGGGGACGTATCGGTCGAACTGTTGGCCAGCCAGCTTGTATTTGGCCGCCGTCCAGATGGTGCAATCGTCCACTGATTCCAGGAACGCGTCCCAATGCTGCGCCTTGTGGTGTTTGATGGCGTTGGTGTACTCCGCACGAGCCTTCCTCCACGCTGCTGCTGCCACTGACTTGAGCGCTTCATCTGCTCCTCTGTTCGCTCGTTGCTTCTCCCGCTCCGCCTTGGCGCATGCCGCTCTCAGCGCTCCGAGTCTGCCGTCCCACCAGCGCTTCGAGCGCGGTCCCACGTCTGCTACCGGGACCACCTTCCTTATCACGGTCTGGATCGTGTCAACTAGGCCTTGTGCGGACGCGTCGAGTCGTGTTCGTTGGTCTCGGTGAGGGAGGAAAAGGGCAGCTGGGTCCGGAACGAGGGGAAGCAGGACTTGGAGAGCCCCATTGAAGTCGTTCCAGTCCACCTTATCCCATTGCTGCGGCGGGCGGATCGGCGCACGGTCCTCGTGTTGACCCATCGTCTCGTGCACCAAAGCGCGGTGGTCTGAGAGATGGCTGTGTGTTCCGGCAACGTCGGTGCGGCAGGAAAACATCAAGTCTGCGCCGAGCCGGTTTGCCCACACGAGATCGATGGTAGTGGCTTTGGATTGGCCACTGATATGTTGGAAGGTCGAAACTCCCTCTTCCGAGCGGAGTTCGAGCCCATGCTTGCCTGCGATGTCGAGGAGTGTGTCGGCTCGCGGGTCTGATGAAAGGTAGTGGAGAGGATTCCACAGTTCGTGGTGGAGGTTGAAGTCGCCCAGAACGAAAATTGCGGGGTTGTCATACTCGATCGCGACACGATCCAGGAGGGAGTCCACCGCTTCGAGGGTTCCTACGTTGTCTTTCTGGTTGTATATGTTGATAAAAATTTGGGCGGGAAGTCCCGCGACCGCCGTGATCGCAAATGCGCATACGTCGGACGAGTTTGTTGGTAGAGGGATGATTGCATTGGGAGGGAAGCGAGCGGAAGAGATGTAGGAGATGGCTCTGAGGCCTGTCCGGTCCTCTTCTGACGGCGGTTCGTCGAATATGGGTGGGATGGGTCGCCATCCTGCGTAGAACGGTGGCTGCGATGTCTGGGTAATGACATACGGTTCTTGAAGGAAGATCATGTCGAAGCCTTCGGATGGGGCAGTATTGAATAGCGAATGAAACGCTGTCCTTCTTCTGGCGCAGTTGAGCTGGATAGACCTGACTGCTCTGAGGGGGATGACTGTGGGCGGTGGAGATGGGGTAGGTTGGACTGGAGACGATGAGTGAGGCAATAATGTGGGAAAGAACGGAGGTGATGAGTGAGGGGGTGCCTGACAGTCATGATGCAAACGTTGTAGGGGTGGCATAACTCACACTTTCGGGCGTACTGTATCGATGCTAGAGACACTGGATGTATCGTCCAAGTGCTCTCTCATGAGATGTACGCCCGCTTCAAGGGTGTGTCTTGCTTTGCGACTCGCAGGATGGTCGTCCAGTGCCTGGGCCGCTTGCCCTCGAGTAGTGTGAGTGATGCTAAAAGACGCTGAGCGTCGACGCGAAGGACCTGCACATGGGGGAGAGGGGAACGTGGGTTTGTAGCTGGAACAGGTCACCTTCGGCCAGTTCCTCCTCCCTTGCGGCTTGGTAGGCGCGCTCCCTCGTGGGGCAGCGCCGATCGTTGGCGGTGTGGTGCCCGTCGCAGTTCGCACACTTGAAGGTGAGGTGTGCGCACTCGAATGCTGTTTTGCAGCGGACTTCCGGAAGCTCCAGAGGGCAGGCGCACGAGGAGGTGGAGTGCGGCCCTGCGCATCTGCCGCATTTCTGCTCCTTCTTGCAGCTTTGCGCGACGTGGCCGAACTCTTGACAGCGGTTGCACTGGTTGGGTCGACGGACCGATCGCCGCGTTTCGAGCATGCGATGATCCCAGACGACCGATGCCTTCAGAAGCTCGTTGGCGTCTGCCGCGCGACGGAACGAGAGCAAGAGGGTCCCGTGCTTCTTGTCGTTTGGACCACCTGCCCATTTGAAGCCCGAGGAGTGGAACGAATGCGGATTCTGGTCCCAGAACTCCTGGACGTGCTCCATGTTGTCGGTGTCGAAGTCTCGAGGCATGAGGTGGACAGCTATTTCGAAATTAGCGTCTTTGAGACGAGCGTTGGGGTCGAGGGCTGGGATCCAATCTTTCTTCATCATAGAGAGAAAATTGGCCCATCCGATCGTGCCATCCGAGAGGATCCAGTCTCCGGAGGGGAGGCTTCGTGCTGCTCGCACAATGTGCTCGATTGGGTGTTCCTTGACCTTCTCCCACGACTTCTTGGAACGCTGAGAGAGGATGGCTGCTCGGGCCTTGGTGACAACCGCTTTCGGAGAAAGCCCTTTGAACACTGGGAGCTTGAGGTTGGCGGAAGTGATTAGCATGTCGGTGGACGGGAGGCGTTGCGCGAGGGGGGCCTTGCGCTCCTTGCTCCGCTTCCGAGGCTTCACCGTCTGCCAAACACCAATGTCCCTTTCAATGTCGGGGGGGCTGTCTTGCGGCGGAGGGGAGATGTTGGGTTTGCTGAGCTCTTCTTTGAGCTCCTGGAGGCTAGTGGTGGTGGCGGCCTGTGTGGCCGCCACAGCATCGATTGCTGCTGTCGCTTTGTCGATTCTCGATATGATATCGTGCTCGTTCTGGTGGAGGAGAAAGGTGGAAGCGGCAAGGAGGTGTTTGACCTCGTCTGCCAAGAGGGTGATGCGTCCTGTGCGACCTGTGGCACGAGATACGTGAGAGTGTAGGGTGTTGCGGATGAAGGCCGCGCATCGGTCTGAGGTGGGTTCAATCCCCTCCAGAGCGAGCTGGGCAGCGGCTCGGACGGACCGGACAGCAGGAGGAGAAGGGCGGGTTGGAGCTGCTGCAGATGCTGTGGCCGCGGTAGCAGGCATAGTAGTTGCTACTGAGGGGGTCGGCGCGGAGGGGTTGTCGGGTGAAGGCGGTTTGGGTACTAAGAGCGCGCGCAGCTGCGTACTTGAGTAGGTCCGGCCCTCTGTGTGTGGGATCAACTTGGACATGTTGATCCCTCCAGCGAGAGTGAGTGAGTCGGCCCTGAGTTGGTGAGGGGTGGGTGGGTGTCAGACGCGTCGGTGGATGTGGGAATGTGCAGCACGGTCAATCAGGATGATCGTGAGGATGGGAAGTAGTAGTGTGGTGTGTGAGTACATACATAGTAGTGAAGGAGCTCGTTGCTCCTGTTCAGATTTCAGATCCGTTGGCTTACGTACGCAGACGCGGAATTCCGAGGACGAGTGCAGTCGGCTCGACAGACGCGTTCGGTGTTGTTGTGTTGGTCTCTCATCCAGTGAGTGTTGTTGTTTTTTGACGCGACGCGTGACTCCGTCTTCTCTCCGATAAACATCAGAAGGCCTTCTCGATCTCGACGTTGGCCAGCGATGCGCCAGCGGGACCCTCACGAACAGTACTTGCAGTACAAGCGCGACACGTTAGAGATCGAGACCTGGCTCGCGAAAACTGCTGTCAGGCGCGGCTTTCCCATCCACGGTTTCAAAGAGTCCGTACGTTCCCAGCTTCAACCCGCTGATGTCTCTCACGAGGAGGAAGAGGATACGGGCATCGACAGCTTCTATGGAGTCGAAGGGGAAATCAGTCACGGCGAGCTGGCACCTGTCGCCAACGACTCCAAGCTCGCAAGACGCCAGAGCAACGCAACGAAGAAGATCGGAAAAAAATTGAGCAAGCAAGAGCACCTCGTCAACATCAGCCAGTTCATCAAGATCGCCGTCTTTCTGGCCAAAAGGAAGGTCAAGATATCGACGCGTCTCCACCGAGTCCTCTGCCGATGCATCAAGTTGCGCACGACGACCGCGACGTACTTCTGGAGCAAACCGGGATGGTCCCGTACCGGCCACATGCATTTCCTCAAGGTCTTGAGGAACGTTCTTACGATCCTCACAACGCATCGGAGGAGGAGCAGCCTGATGAAAATGGCCGCAGCGCCAAGAAGGTCGGCACATTTCGAAACCAGCTTCTCCAACATTCCGACAGGGCCAAGGGGCGCAAGAAGATCAGGGGAGGGTCTGGCCAGCCCTTCGAGAACTCCTACAGGACCAAGATTCTCCCATATTCCGACAGGACCAAGGGGGGCAAGAAGATCAGGAGAGGGTCTGGCCGGTCCTTCGAAACTGCCCACAGGACCAAGAAGTTCGATGCAGGTCAAGAACATCGCGAGGAGGAAGAGCAGCCTGGCGAAACACACGGCAACACCGCGCACATGGGAAGGTGTCAATGGAATCCCGTTGCAAGGCACAGCTAAACTCAAGGGACCGGAGCCGATCAGGTATCCCACCTCTCAGAACACGGCCGAGCCTACAACGCCAGTGCGAATTATGGGCATTTCTTCGCCTCACATGGCCGGACCTGAACGACCATCTCTGGTCGCCGACAGTTCTTCGCGAAGCACTGCGCAGATGGCGGTCCCGGAGCGGATCGTCGACAGTCCTCGCCCAGAGCGGCCAGTCATTAAATCTACGCCAAGTAGGACAGCGTTAAGATATTTGCAAGGGTTCGCCAATCAAAGCACGCCCGGATCGACGAGCTCAGATCGGCGTATCGACGTTTCTACACCTGACAAGGCCGCATGGACGAGCTCCGAGCAGATCGTCGACAGCTCTACGCCAAAGACGGCCACGTTTACGAGCTCGGAGCGGATCGTCCACGCTTCCCCTGCACAGCAAATCATCAGTAGATTAACAGACAGGACAGATCGGCTGACAACCCCAGAGCGGCCAATCGACAACCCCACTCGAAGTCCGGCCGAGCTTCAAAACGAAGAAGAAGAGCGGGTCGCCGAGGAGGGCTCTGCGTCCAACACGGCCGGCCCGACGAGCCCAGCAGAACCCGTCAAAAGCTCTACACCAATCAAAACAGCCCTCAAGCAGAAAGTCACCATCAAAACAAAGCGGGCCGTCCTCAAACCCGCCGCCGCTGTGCAATCCACGATTACAGCCGAGCCGAGGCGATCGTCGCGCATTAAGAACATGATCCTGGCGGGCACGGCCGTGTTGATGAGGAAGTCGCCCGCGCCCCGGATCAAGAACGTATCGGAGGGCGCGGAGGCTCCTCGGAGGTCGGCGCGGATCCGGGCGGTGCAGGAGAGGGGGTGCACGAAGGCCGGAAAGTAGGTTCCGTCGCTTGGGGAACAGGGGAATGGGGGTGTTACATGCACCTCACATATACACAAGATCATCATGAGATTCGAATTTCGAGAAGACGAGTCATTTGTACATACACGCCCGAAGACATAGAAGTACAACCGACCGATAACACACAACATCTGCACGAGCAAGGGTGCGAGATGGGCACGTGAGAGAGAGAGGAGAGGAGAGGAGAGGAGACGTGAGAAGAAGAGAAGGGAGACACAGGGAAAGGAATCTGCAGAATGCAATGTGAATATTATTGAGCATGACGCTGCTCAGAAAGTAAAGGGACAGTCCTGAAGTCGAACTCACCTTCGCAACAAGAAAAAGCAATACGGAAGACCGAACGGGCAGGTCTTCACTCTGGAGCGACCCTCGGTCGCTTCGGATCCCCCGCCTGGTCCGGATGAAGCCGCTTTGAAAGCTGACGAAGCACACGCCCGCTCGCCGTCTGCGAACCAGGCGTCCCTCCCATCCCCACCCCGACTCCCGCTCCCGTGCCGGCGCTGGCACTGGCGCTCAACACCGCCCCATCCAAACTCGGCATCGAGCCACCGAACGTAGACCGCCCACCGATCGGTATAGGCGCTGAAGACGTGTTCGACTGCCACGAGGACGGGATGGAAGAGGACGACGTTGAGAAGCTCGTGTCGTCGCCTGGAGCGCTCGCACCGGGGACGTCGACGGGTGCGGCACCGGTCGATGATGTTCGTGCTGCTGCTTCGCCTGGCTTGTGCGGACTGGCATGTGGGAAGGGTGACCGTGCCGAGGGAGGCGGGGAGGTGTCATGTCTCGATGGCGGTGTGGGGACAGCCCGGAGAGCATCGACCAACGAGGGAGCAGCCACACTACCTGCTCCCGACACGTCCATGCTTGGCCCCGTCCCAGTCCCACTGCCGCTCCCAGCATTCGTGCCAGTGCCTCCAGCAGACATGTCAGCCATCGGCGTAGCAGCAACAGGCGTCGTCCCGCGTGAGCCCGAACCCTCCCGCTCGCCAGCATTCCCTGCTGCTGACGACGACGTGATGACAGACTGTCCCAGACTGCTCCGCCGACGCCGCGTCGTCGTAGTGGCAGAAGTAGCACCACTATTGCTACTGTGACCGCTCATACCAGCTACCGAGGCGCGGCTGGCACCGACCGATGACGCCTCGCGACGCGTCTTCTTCGACAGCGAGCTTTCCTTCCGCCCCGAGCTCTTCCGGGACGAAGACGACGACGTCGCCGAACTGCCCCCTCTCCCCGAATCGCCCTTCTTCAGATGCGTGGGACTCGAACCGCTCCCCCGGCTCGCTTTGGCAGCAAAGCCACCACCTCCGCTGTGATGACTGCCACTACTGCTGTCCCTCGCTTGCGTAGAAGCCGAGATGGCGCGTTGAGCAGGCGACAGACCACTCCAATTCGACGCCTTCCCTCCCAGACCCGGCCAACTCGAGCTCGTACTCCCACCAACACCCACACCCAACCCACCACCACCAAAGCTACGCGCCGACGGACTGGTGCTCATCCGCATCACACGCTCCCTCGCCCGTGCGGCCGCAGCAGCCGCAGCCGCATGCGCCTCGACGCCCGAATTCGTGCGCGCCCACACACTGACGAAGAGGACGCGCTTGAGCCGCTTGTTGTAGAAGAAGGCGTACGTCGCCCAGAGGAGGCCCGCGACGTCGTCGTCTTCGTCCTTCTCGGCGGCTTCGACTGCGGAGCGGTCGGAGAAGTCGTCGGCGTACAGGTCGGCGTCTGTCAGGAATTCGTCTTCGTGAGTTTCGTCTTCGTCGTCATCATCGTCGTGGCGAAGGGCGTGAGCGGGATTGATACGCGAGTGCACTTGTGATGATTCGCTTGAGATCGGTCGGCCCCATCCTCCTTGCAGCGACCGATCTGCGGGGCCGAGGGCTCGACGAGCTTTGGGAGGTGAAGCACTCCCTTCGTGACTGTCGTCAGCCATCGACGCATCGCCGTCCGCATCATCAGGATAGGCCGCGGCCACAGAGGAAGGGAATGGGTGACTCGACGACGCGTCGGAGCTCAGACCAGCCCTGGCCGTACCCTCCTGATGATCGGGCGCACGAGGAGTCTGGTTCCCGCTCAAACCCTGTCCATACACATCTTCGTCAAAGAGAAGCGCGTCGTCGGCCTCAGCGGCGCCTTGCTCGTCCATCTCCTCGTCTCCGTCGAGGTCCTTCACCGCGCGCCGGCCGGCCTCCGTGACGCGCTCTCGGGTGCGCTGAGAACGCGCAGTCTGCTCCGGCCGCATCGGATCGCCGTCCTCCTCTATGGCATCCTCGGCCCACGTTTCAGCAATATCTTCGAGATCGTCGTTGGCAGGCCCAATCTCGATGCCTCTGTCGTCCCCAGCGCCTTCCTCCTCGTCGAACAAGCCGAGTCCCCCACCGGCTCCGCCACCGACCGCGCCGAGAAGGCGCTCCTCGTCGTCGTCGGCCGATGCATGCGGGTCATACTCGATGTCGGGATGAAAGGAGTAGACTTCGCACTCTTCGACACACATGATGTCGTCGAGGATGGATGCTAGGGCGGGGTGGGTTGCCGCATTGATGGCCGCGGGAAGATGGGAGGGGCTCGGGTAGGAGACAGCGGCGCCCATCCGAGGCGATGTTGTAGCATTCAATCGGGGCGATTTGGGAGAGCGGGAGAAGGAGTTGCTCCGCTGGTCGGTGTGATGAGAAGTGGTATCATGCGCTGAGCGTGCATGGGATGGGTATGTTGTGGCTTGCGCGTTGGAGACCGGTGGAGGTAAGGCTATAGCAGTAGGCACTGTGCTCGAGGAAGGCAGCGCCGATGATGATGATGAGAACGAGTGCTGTCTCTCGCCCAGACTGAGCTGGGCAATCTGTCCTGGTGGACTGAGAGTGGCAGCGATCGAAGGACTGCCGACGCCCCGAGACGCGCCGCTGCCACCGTTCGTGCTGAACGTGGTCGGTGACGAGTCAAAGGTGGTGGGTAAACCGGCGAAGGTTCTTGGAGCGGCGGAGAGGAAGGCGGTAGATGATCTGGCGGCGGAGGAACCTGGGTTGGGAGGACTGGTAGCAGCCGCCGCGGGGGCGTCAGGGTTGTTCCCCGCCGCATTGCGTCGCAGACTCTGGAGGGTGCTGGAGAGCGAATGGACGACGTACGCGGGACTGGGCTCGCGGCGGAAGGTGGACACGGGTATGTCGGCGAAGTCGTGGTCGGGGAAGGCCGCGTTGAGGGTTGCGATGACGGTGAAGAGAAGCTTGCGTGCGCTTGAGGATTCACCGAGATTGCCGAAGGGCGAGTCGGCGAGATGTGCCGGGATGGATGATGGGACACTCCCGGCGCTGCTGTGTGCGCCAATGCGGGGCGACGATGCTGTGCGCTCGATCGCAGGGGCGCTGCTGCTATCGTCGCCGTCGTCGTCGTGTCCGTACTTGCGAGCTGCGAGCTCGGGAGCGTACACGCGCTGGATGTGCTTGTAGAGACGCTTCTCCTGTGCGACGGGCTTGCAGCTGTATGCCTCGATGCGAGTGAAGACGGTGCACTCGGAGGAGGTGAAGGACAAGGCGCGGGAGAGCTCCGCGAACTGCGGGTAGTCGAGGTACTTCATCGTGTGTTCAGATCCTCGTGCGCCGCTATCCTGTCGATCATCGAGCTGCTCTCTCCGACTATAGCACACACACCGCTGGATGTCGTCGTCGTCGCTGCTGCCGTCGTCGTTGTCGTGGTGGTCGAGATCAACGAGCTCCCACGGCGCGGATGGCTGTCCCAAATCTTGAGACTGCGAGCGCACGGTCCCGCCCGCGTCGCGATCCAGATTCCATTCCTCCACTCAGCGCGTATGGACACGTTCAGGCGAGCTCAACTTCATCATGGAAAGAAAATCACTCGCACTTGGTCATTGGTCATGCACATCGTTGAGGGCGTGTGAGGAGAGGGAACAGGATACAGATGTGGGAAGTGATGTCTGTCTGGGTGGTGCGGGATCAAGGACTGGCTGCGGTACAGGGAAGACTCGCATGTTTTACTAATCAATGAAAGGGCAGTCAGCTCACAGCCCGTTGTACAGGAGAACGCGAAGAGGGAGAAGGGAAGATATACACTCACCGCTGCCGGTTTGTCCTGGTCGGCTCGTTCCTGTTTGAGCCGGGCTAGACGTTCCTCATACTTGGCTACCAGCTGTTTGGCCTCAGCCTGGGTCTTCGCCGGCGTCTCAGCACGGGCATCTTCGCAAAAGGCCTTGAGCTGCCTCTGATATGCTTTGACCTTCTCCCTCTTCTCGGCGTTCTGCTTCAACTCTTCGCGCAGCGCTGATTGTCACCGCTCAATGGCGGCGTCCACCGCACTGTTCGGAGCGAGGTATTGAGTAACATAGCGACTGGGGTCAGGAATGGACCATTAGGGAAGGAAGTAACTCACTCGGATTCAGCAGAAGACATAATGGTTTGGAAGAGGGATGTAGGAGTGCTGAGTGATGAAGCGATGAAGTAGCGAAGGATGAGCCGATGAGAGGGTGAGGTGAAAGGGACGATCGAAAGGGGGGGTTTCTGCAAAGACGGATGTCTCCTTATATGGCCTTTGCCAGATCCTGCTTGAGAAGAAGGAAGACCTGAGAAGGAATTAGCCAGCAGAGAGATCGAGAGCAGATAGCAGATGCCTGTCAGTTCGTCCCTGCTAGTTTGGATCCCAAGCAGCACCGGGATCTCTCATAGGAGAAAGGATGATCATCGCAGCTGCTGCAGAGAGAAGCACGCAAGCACGCAGTCAGCAGTCATCTTCTTGATCATTCTCCTCTACCTTCCGCACGAGCTCGGTATCGACAACGATGGCTGTCAGATGTGAGAACGAGAGCGAGTGAAGGTTGACCTTGTCTGTGAGCCCGTTCTGTTCTGAGTGGCTCGGGAGGGTCGGAAGCTCGGGAGAGGCCGGGATGGGATCACCACTATCACCACTGATCAGCACGAGGGACAGGAGCTCGAAGTCGACACCGAGCCAGCTGACGACGACATCGCCGACTGCTCACACTCACCCTCTCTCTGATGATGTAGCAGACAGAATCCAAGCCACCATGCTGCCAACAGCCGCCACTGCATTCCGCGCCTTGCTCGCAAACAGCCTCCGCGTGCTCGTCCCCACCGTTTCCTATGCGCATTCCTCCCTTCTGACTCTCTTTCTCTCCTTGCCTTCCAACTTTGAACAGGCCGTCAAAATCCGTGTCGCTTCAGACGGAAAGAGCGTAGACAAAAAAATGTCAAGCATTCATTCCGTAAAGTGTAAACCCTTTCGACGAAATCGGTAAGTCATGTCCTCCGCCAGCCTCTCCATACATGCGGTATTTTCTACTCCTGAGCGCTGACGATTCGTCTCTCCATTACTCTGCAGCTGTTGAGAAAGCCCGGAAGCCGTGCGGCTGAGGGAAAAGTACAAGAAGGAGATCACCCCCATCGTGAGTATTCCCCACCTTTCCCGCTTTCCAGACGTGTCTGTTCCCAGGCGTGGTGGTCTGAAGAAGAACCTCTGCTCGCGCGCGCTCCCCCGCTCTTCGGATACCGCCCACATTAGACCGCCCGTCTCCGCCGGTCCCGCCAAGACAGCCGACGTCCTCCGTACCGCCGCTTATCGCACAGGTTCCATGTCCTGCGGACTTGCACTGAACGATTGTCTTGCTTCCACAGTTCGCTGACTGTTTCTGTCCTTTCATTTCCTCTTTTCTTCCTTCTCCCTCTTTCTCTTTCTCTTTCCTTCCCGCAGTCACTTTTCTTTTACCCCCTGTCCCCTCAGCTACATCATACCCTACGGACACACTGCCAACTCCTTTCTTTTCTACCTCTTTTCCCGCAGATCCACCCGGCGCTCTTTCGGCTGCCTTTCCGCCAGTTCCTCGTCATTCCCTTCGGCATGTCCGGACGCTCAAGGCCACGCTGTCCCTGGTCGTCACCACTGATCAGCGGCTGAACGAGCGTCGGTACGCGAGCTCTCCGAATGTCCAAACCCGAAGTCCATCACTGGCTTACCAAGAAGGCGAGGGTCATTTATGGAGGAGCATGTTCACAGAGAGCCTCCACATCAGCCAGCCAGCAAGGATCTCCTTTGTCCATGTCAGCAGCAGATCATACCCTCCAATCTGTAATGGCATTCTGAAATCTGAATCGGCCCCTTTCTTCCTCGCTCGCTGGGAATCGGATATGTGATGTGTCACAATGTCACACGAAGAGTAGTTTGTTGTGCAAAGGCTACCAATACCAGTGGGCCCTGCCGTGCGCTCTGGGTGCTTCCTGCGCCCCAGAAGCGACTTTGATGCGATTGCGGAGAGAGAACGAAGACGAGACGAGAAGCACAAATGGAGGACAGAGAAAAGTGGAGAGCGGGAACGGAAAGGGAGGCCAGATCGCGGGAGAGCAGAGAAGCAAGGATGAAAGAGCCGGGGACCAGGAACCAGAACAGAAAGACTGCGAACGAATCCATAAAGCGCCAGAGGACAGAGAAAAGTCGAGAGCGGGACCGGAAAGGGAGGCGAAATTGCGGGCGAGGAAAGAACGAACCGATTGGAGAACCGAGGGCCGGGAACCAGACGAGAGAAGTTGCGAACGAATCGAGAAGCACCAAGAGGACCGAGGAAAGTCGGAAGCGGGACCGGAACGGGAGACGAGATCGCGGGGCGAGAGAGGAAAGAAACCGGGATGAAAGAACCGCAAGGCCGGGAACCAGAACAGAGAGGATTGCGTCGAGAAAGGAGATGAGGATGAAGATGCTTGAAGAGGCGCGGGCGGAATGATGCAAGGTTGGAGACGGCAGAGAGACGGACGGAAACAGCGGCGATGGTTGCAGAGAGAGAGAGAAAGAGGCGACGAGGCGGGCTGGGTAGGAAGGCGAACAAGTTGGGTGACCTGAGGAAAGAGACGAGGTGAGAAATCGAACAGTGATCCGTTGGCAATTGGCATACCCATGGTAGGGAAAAGGTACTCACGTTGAGAGAGCGGGAGAATCGATGGCGATGGCGATGGCGAATAGCAGGCGAACGAGCATCGACTGCCGCAACTGGGGGAGAAGGCAGGGACAGGATGGGCAAGGAACGTCTCCATGGGAGGAAGCATGTTCTCCTCCATGTGTCCCAACTCGGAACGGTGACAACGGGCAATGGACGACGAGAAGGACTCGGTGTGGCTGCGTTCAGTGTCCGTGACGAGGGAAGGGCCGAAGGGGATCGAAGCGAGTGAGCGACCTTGGACGTTGGAAAGAGAGAAGGGAGGTTGAACGGTGCGGTGCCCGCACAAGTGTCGCAATGTCAATAAGCGGCCTTATAACGGCCAGTTATTGCTACCATGAAACACTTGTACAGGCTGCAGCCGCGCAGTCTCACCCTCCTATTCGATCCAAGGAGTGTGATGGTCGTGATGTCGCACCGGGTTGGATATGATGAACCAACGATACCGGTGAGGACCGGGCCAGCAACGGAGCCAAGTAAACGCCTCTCGAAGGCAACATCGTCGTCGTAGAAGTCTCGCCGGTTGACCTTGCGAAGCTGGCTGGCGGTATCGAGCAGGTGCTGGTTGACCTTGCAAAGGGTCTTGCGGAGGTCGGCCACATTCTTGCTCTTGCGAGCACTCCTCAATCGCATCGCGCTCCTCGACAACCTCACGCTGACCGAACCAGCCCCTGGACTTGCTGCCTCTGGTGGTCGTCTTCTTGCGGCTCTGGCGGAACTTGCGGAGCTCGTTGGTGGCGGCCTCGACTTAGTTGGCAATCTGCTTGACGCCCTTGAGGGCCGCAGCGGCGACCTTCTTGGGCTCCTTGCGAGGGTCGCATTCGAGGAGTTTGTGGGTCAAGCCCATGGCGGCGAAGTCGTCTCCGCGGATATTGGGGGCGAATGCCGTTGATGATGCCGAGTTCGCGGGTAACGGGGTCTTGTATGGCGACTGCTGAGACGGTACCGCCGAGGGCGAGCGTGGTGAGCACGAAGAGGGCAGACTTGTAGAAGATCATCTTGTCTGAGGGTGGTGTGGAGAAGAAAAGGAGGAGTAAGAGACCGAAGAGGATGTGGTGGACTCGGGTAAATTAAGGGGCCATCGTTGTGGTCGTTGTTGCTGGTGCTGCTGTTTGGGGTCGTCAGATTGGCCATCCTGTGCGGGGCTCACTGATCCAGCTCAAGATGTACCCGCACCCGATAAACACACGTATTCGCCGCCCCATGGTTCCCTTTGAACCGGAACTGCACGTCCTTGAAATCAATCTCCAACCACTTGACCCTCGAGTTGATGTCGACCGTCTGTATGTCGTTCATCATCACTCCTCTTGATTCTGCATCCGAGGAGGCATAATATCGCATCGTGCCCAGCAGCACCCAGTTCTCTTTCGGCGGATCCGGCTGTGACTCGTCCGCCCCGCCCGCATCCCGCTCCGCATTACTCGACCGCCAGTGCGCAAGCCGACCCATAGCCTCCTTGTCGCGCTTGTCTACGATGCCCCAGAGCTCGACGTTCAGGGGGGCACTGTTCCGGTCGGGTACGAGCTCGCGCGGGATGTGCTCGATGCTGAAGGCGTCAAGTCGGGCTCGACGGATGAGGCGGACCCCGAGATGGCCTTCCTCCTCAGCGGGGAATTGCCAGCAGTGGCCCGCGGCTTGGATGGGCTCGAGTGCCGAGTGGGGCGAGTGGGGTCCACGTTCGTACGAACCCTTGAACGAGTGGTGGACGAGGTCCTTGCTATGCGAACTTGCAATCCGCGAACGGAACATGCCAGCGATCTTGCTGCCTAAGCTCTGACTCCGATGCGAGCCCCACGTCGTCAGGTGTGCGATCACTTGAGCGCCCGCCAGCCCATTCGCCAGATCCTCCCGCCCCGTACGGTCGGTATGGTATACCCTCAAATCAGCGACCGTGACGCAGTCCTTTGATTTCTTGTCGATGGCGTCGACCCGACCATTGATGTCCTTGATCTCTCTGTCGATGACATCGAGTCGGCCATTGTTTTCGAGCACAGCGTTGAGCATGGTAGGTGCATTGACCGACGCGCTGTCCGTGGCGCAGCTGCATGCGCAAGATTGAGTCGGGTACCGTGCGAGAAAACCCCCCTTGACGGCGATTCCCATGACGAGGATAATTAAAAAGGCATGTGTGAGGAAAAAAGGGAGGGCATGGCGAAAGTGGTCCTTCCAGTTGACGGCACGCAAGTGCTCGAGTATGACTTCGAGCATGGGTGAGTGAGCACGCTGTTCACGGCCCTCGCGCGGCGGTGCACCAAGGTCCGCTCTTTCGGGCGTCTGGTCTGCTGATGTGGATGTTTCTGTCATAAGTTCGTCAGCACAGAAAGTCGCCATCACCTTCCGCTGCACGATTCGTGCACTCACCAAGGTCCTCGTCATCTTCATTGTGAAGGTCTTCGACGCGGGGTGAGAGAGTCGGACCCCTGATGCGGGGTGGAAGAAACCGGTCCCGGACATGGGAGCCAGCGGCGTCCCAAGAGTTGTTGTTGTTGTTGCTGCCCGATGCATATCCTCGGTGCGGATTAGCCGACAGGGAAGAGCGGGGCAGTATGAGGCCCCGACCAGCCGACTCGGCCCGTAGCGGACTGTAATTGGCGCTGAGGCCAAGAGCAGGGCCACCGCTGAGGGGCATTACTTGTGTATATGTCCTGCCACTGACATTTGCCGGTCGGTATTGTACATAGGAGGGAGCCGCTGCTGTGTAGCGTGCGGATCGGGTGGTTTTGAACGGGTTGTTGTTGTTGTTGTACGGCATGTTCAAAATGCGGAAAGGAGTGGGTGTTTGTTGGATGAGTGAGTGAGTGAGAGAGTGGGTGGGCGAGTGGGTGAGAGGTGAGTGAGTGAGAGAGTAGACGAGTGAGTAAGCGGTTGAGTCGGTGAGTGGATGGGTGGGTGGTTGATTGGGTGTATGAGTGGGTGACTGAAGTCTGAGTGGATGACTGAGTCGATGACTGGGTGGGAGGAGAATGAAGAGGAGGAAGAAAAAGAGTGGAAGGGGGGATCAGAAAAAGATGGCCGACTGCCTCCTTATATGGCCTTTCCCAGAACCTGTTCGAGAAGACGGGAAGGCCGATAAGGAATCAGTGAGGAACGGAGGAAGCGATCCACAGCAGTAGCACATTCTTGCTCCTCATGTTTGGATGCGACTGGGGCCTGGGCCGTCGTCAAGGAGGTCAAGCGATGCTGCTGTGTCGCTCTGAGGCACTCGCTGCAGGAAGAAATCAGAAAAGGAAGGGGAGAGAGGAGGAAGAGACACAAGATGATCAGCACGCAACACGCAGCACGCAGTCAGTATAGTAGCCAGCAGTCAGCCTTTTGATCATCCCCCTGATACCTTCTGCACGAGCTCCTGTCAACACCGATGGGTGTGGGATGTGGGAACGATCCACCAGGAGTCCAGGAGTGCGCTGCTGTCGCCGTCGACTCCCGTTTCTACTGAACGGCTCTGCTGGAGTGTCGGAAGCTCCGGAGTGATCGGTGATCCGGGAAAGCCCGGGATGCGGCCCCATCCTCCTCATCAGCTTGAGGGAGGTATGGCCTAGTCCACCTTCTCCCCTTCCATCGCCTCCGCTTCTTCATCGCTGCTTGTGCTACCCTGCCAGGTCATACGCTGTTCTCGCGCGGAGACTGTCCTTCTCCTTTCTGCAGACTCACATCTCTTCTTCTTCCCATCCGCGTTTTCTGTGGCAGAAGCAATAAGCAATCTGACAGCATTTCTTGCTTCTTGGACAGGTCACAGGTCATAGGGATCCTCTCCTGCTCGACGACTGGACATCATTCACTACGCTGTTGCAGGGGCTCCATACTGCGCAGCTTTGTGGCGGACGACTGTATTATTTGCGCAATATTGAATATGCTGACTGCTTTCTCTCCTTCCTCCCTTCCTTCCCTCTTCCTTCTCCCGTTTTCCTTTTTCCTTCTCCCGTTTTCCTTTTTCCTTCTCGCAGTCAACTGTCTCACTACACCAACCCAGATCCGCTCTCTCTCTGTCTGTCCCTCCCGCTTGACCCACACTCGGTTCCCCAATACCGCTGATCTTACTGCCACCTTTCCACGTCATCTTTCTTCTTCTTCTTCTCTTCTTCTCTTCTTCTTTGTTCCATTCGCACGTTCTAGTTTCCCTGCACAGAAGCGTCCCCAGGGCACCTCCGCACCCGCCTCCACACCCGCCTCAGCGCCCATGCGTGAGTCGCAATTCACCCCTTGCGATCGCTCCATAACCCTTGCTGATGTTACTCCTGCTCCGCCCATATCACGATCCAGGTCATCAGCATGCAAGGCAACTCTGCCTTCGCATCTTTTTCTCGCCTTCGCCCTCTTGGCTCTTTTCTCACATTCCACCCTTCGCACTCCCCTCTTCACACAGCCCAGCATTACGGTAGGCTCCACCTACAAAGTGAGTTCACCGTCTTCTCATGTGCGCATCCTAGTGTCACAGAATGCCGACAGATGTCCATCGCAATTTGCATGCCTTTCTCCTCTCACCTCTTGCACGCACCTTCTGTCCTTCACCTCCAACTTCGAGCAGACTGTCAAGGTCCGCGTCGCTTCAGACAGAAAGAGCGTAGACACCAATGGGAAGCACTCCGCAAACTCCTTTGGCGAAATCGGTCAGTACTGTCCCCAGGCAGGCTCTGCATATACATGCGGTGTTTTTACTCCTAAGCGCTGACAATTTTTCCCCTTCGCTCCTTTGCAGCTGTTGAGGAAGCTGTGCGGCTGGGCGAAAAGTACAAGAAGGAGATTACCCGCATCGTTAGTATTGTCCCCTATACCTTTTCCAGATGTGTGTGTGGTGGTCTGAAGAAAAACCTCTGCCCGCGCGCGCTCCCCTGCTCCTCGGATACCGCACACACCAGACCGCCGTCTCGGCTGGTCCCGCCAAGACAGCCGCCGTCCTCCGCACCGCCCTCGCCATGGGCGCCGACGATGACATCCCAAATCGAGACAAACGGGCTCCTCAACCCCCTCGGCGTGGCCAAGATCCTCTCCGCCGTCGTGAAAAAGGCAGCGGAGGAAGAAAGTCGGCCCGATCATCCTCGGCAAGCAGGCCATCGACGACGACGCCTCACAGGCCACCTTCGCTTCCAAGCTCAGCTCCTCGGCAAGGTCGCCAAGGGGGAGGAATTCTGAGTGACCCGGGAAGTCGACGGCGGGCTGAACGTGCTCAAGGCCAAGTTTCCCATCGTCGTCACCACGGATCTGCGGCTGAACGAGCCCCGGTACGGGAGCTTGCCGAACATTATGAAGGCCAAGAAGAAAGCCTTTTAATAGGACTCCTTGGCGGATCTGGGAATCGAGGGGGACGTCAAGCTTCGGCTGGAGACTCTCAAGGTGGAAGAGCCCCCCAAGCGACAGGATGGCGCCAAGGTCGAGAGTGTCGATGAGCTCGTCGAGAAGCTCAAGTCGGCCGGCCGGATCTAAACAAAGAACATTCGGAGAAACCTCTCACACCAGCCAGCAAGGATCTCGTTCTCCCGTGTCGATAGCTAACCACGCCCTCCAACATGTAATGACGGTGAATCGGCCGCTTAGAAAACGGACTGATCAACAGAAGGATACAAAAAAATCGTCATGAACCGTGTTCATGGCATGCACTGATGCACACTCCGTCCACGTCTTCGTCCTCGCCCGCTGAATATCGGATTGTCACACCTCACATTCTCACACCTCACGCGAAGAAGAGTTTACTGCTGAAGAAAAGGATTGAAGAACCGTGGGGAGGGAAACAAAAGAGAGAACATTGCGTCAAGAAGGGCGATGCGGTGATGCTGATGACTCGAAGAAAGATCCGCAGGAAGAAGGCGTCCGGTCCGTCATGCCAATCCGTCCGTCCGACCGTCAGTCCGTATCAGTGTTGGCCATCGGGTACCCGCCCGAACGGGTACCCGTACGGGCACCGGGCTCGGGTAGAAAAACTGTCAAGAAATGCTGTGTCGGGCGAATATCTATACTGGTCTTGTTAGAACGGGCGGGCGGCGGGCTGGCCCGGGTACCCGAAATCGCCCGAAGAGAATTGAGTGTCAAACGACGCGACGCGTCGCGTCTATCTCCGGCTTAAGTCCGCGCGACACGTCGAATCCTTCACTCTCATTTCTCACTCTGTCCATACTCATACTACATCTTTCCCTCATCCTCCCCATCATCCTCTCGATTACCCCTTCAAGTGATACCTTCTTCTCATTCTTCTTTTTTCCGCCAAGTCACCCTCAACGAGCGATTTCTCTATGTCTTCTTCTCCCAATCCTGCACCTTCTAGCGCGCAAGCGCGCGGTACCCCCATCCCACCCCCCCAGCCGCCGGCGCTTCTGCCTCGGAACCCATCGTTCTGGATGATCCTGCTGGTATACCAGCCAAAGCAGGAGTCAAGCGCGCTTCTTGTTGGGACGAGTTCACACATGAACCAGAGATCAAGAAGGTTCGATGCGTGCATTGCAAGGGGTTCTGGATTACATATCCAGCTCCAAGACCGGTGAGTTGTATCCCCAATCCCTCAAGCTTCAATCTGCTGTGGTCCTGATGTTCTATGCCTCCTTGCTCTTGTCTCTTGAAGGTACTACTTCTATGGGAAGACACCTGGAGACGTGCCCATGTCGTCCGAAGAGCCTCGAGCGCGGTCAGCAGCTGCTGCAGTTTGCGCAGACGAAGCTCCCCGCCGCATCCAAGACACGCCTGCACAACCTCCTCAAGCGATGGCTCGTTCGGGACCAGCAGTCTCTGAGCGTTCTCGACCACCCGGATTTCTGAGCTTTCCTGGACGCGTTGCCGGGGGACTATATGTGCCCGTCGAGGAAGACGATGACGCGGTCGATCCTCACCGACTTCAGCAGTTCCAAAGTCGCCATCAAGACATACCTTGCCACCCTCCCAGGACGCATCGCTCTCACGACGGACGGATGGACTGCAGGCAACGGTGATCAATTCCAGTCCCTGACTGGGCACTTCATCGACAGCAACTGGACCCTGCATGCAATCCTCCTCGACTTTGCCCCGTTCCCAGTCCCCCCCACACCGCTGCCAATGCCGCCGCTCTCATATGGAGAACCTTGCAGGAGCTGGACATCGACGAGAAGGTGGTCGCATGCGTCACGGACAACACCGCATCAGCATACAACATCTCCGTGGATCTGCGCAACCGTGTAGCTCCCGAACACTTCTTCGGAGGTCGCTGTGCGGCCCATCTCGTCAATCTCGTCGTCAAGCACTCTCTCGATGATGCAGACCGGACCCTCATCTTCGCGAAGTGCCGGGCGTTCGTTTCTTTGGTCCATAGGTCGAAACCTACGGAGCAGGCTCTGATCAAGGCATGCGAGACTGCTGGTGTCAAATACAAGATGCCGAAGACGGTCATGGACGTGCGCTGGAACTCGACGCTGGGACAGCTGCTCAGTCTTCTGCACCTTGAGCCTGCTCTGCGTCTGCTATTCGGCGAACGGGCGTATCGAGATCATGCGTGGGGAGAGCCAGAGTGGGTGGCCATACGAGACATTACGAGGATACTGGCCATCTTCAAGGACGTTTCCGAGCATCTCCAAGGCCGCAAGTTTCCAACGATGAGCGTCGCCGCGGAAGGCTTCGTTCTCATGACATACGAGCTCAACGATCTCGCTGCGTCAGCTGTTCTGTCTCCGTGAGGATCCGAGGTTCTCAAGCTCTTTCAAACGCGCCTGGAGGAGTACCGTCCCCATCTCATCGACTCGGACGTTACTCTTTGGGCCACCGTACTCGATCCAACGATGAAGAAAGATGTGATCGAAGCAGACGGCATACACAATGTGCGGGACGTGGTCAGTTCATTGGGATTCCATCTTGAGGCTCGCTATCCCAACTCCGCAGATGTTCAACAAGCTTTCAGTACGGCAGAGCCAACTTCCAACTACGAGAAGCGCCTGAAGAAGATCAATTCCTCAAGCAGAACGACAATAATGGTCACTCCTCGCAAACAACTCGAGATGTACCTGGCGGAGAACGTCATCATCACCAGCAAACCAACCGATGTTTTGACGTACTGGGCATCCAACGAGAGCAGGTTCCCCAGTCTTGCAGCAATGGCTCGGGATATTCTCGCGATCCCTGCTACCACAGTGCCTTCCGAAGCAGCTTTCTCCCGCGGAGGGGAGTTGATCACCAAGCGCCGTAATCGGCTTGGAGGCGATACTGTCACTGCTATCATGTGTCTTGATTCTTGGTTTGAAGGAGGACTTGGTGCTATTCCCTCCAATGTAGTGGATGATGAGTAGTAATACAGCTATCGCCTCCTTGTCGGCTGCGCTCTTTTCCCGCTCATCGCCCGTTCGGGTACCCGTTTTCAGCCCAGTCGGGCGCAACTCAAAAATTAGTCTGATCGGGCGGGCACGGAAAGTCCAATTTTCCCACGTTACCCGACACTACCCGCCCGAAGCCCGCCCGAAGCCCGGAATGCCCAACACTACTCCGTATGCATGAGAGCTTGGGCGGGTCTCATCAATCCAGCTCTTAAAGCGCCCGCACCCAATAGGAACACCAATTCTCCACCATGCCCTTCCCCTTGGACTTGAACAACACCCTCTGGAAATCGACCTTCAACCGCTTCACGCCCGGCTGAATCTTGAACGTCTGGATGTCGCTCCACATCCCCGAGGAATCCGAGGCATCGTACTTCGTCGTGCCCAGCAGGACCCAGCCCGGGCCCGGCAGGTCCGGCTGCGGTTTGTCCAACCCCTCTGCAACCCACGCATTCCACTCTGCATTATACCAAGACGCAGGCGCCCAATTCTTCTCTGCCCGCGCCTGCTCCAACTCAAGATCCATCTGGTTCCGCCAGTATGCCACGCGTGTAACTAAGGTTGTCCCCGGAGTAACGCGGAGGGCTCCGCCTCCGCACTTCCAAATTCCGCCGGAATTTTGACTTTCTGAGGCGAGCTCCGCCTCCGCAGACTAAGACAGAGCGGAAAAAAACCAGCTCCGCGTTCCGACGGAATTATACAAAAAGTTGAAATCCCAGCTCCGCGCTCCGCGTTTTTTCTGTGCGTTTTCGTAATGCTCCTCCGTGCTCCGTGTATGCGGAGCTCGGAATTCCGCGGAATTCCGTCGGAGCGCAGTGGTGGTATAAGTTGCTCTCAGAATGACTCTAATACACTCAGAGCTATACATTCACCATCCGACATTGTTGCGGTGTTGACTCCAGTGCTATTTTGAAGCTCTCAACGGATGATGGTGCCTGTTTTATCCCCTGCGGGTGTCTCGAGGATGCCTATTTTCTCGAAATTCCGCACTTTCCGCGGAAATTTTGCGGAATTCCAGCGGAGCGCACCCAAAATGAGGTCACGTGACCCTTATTTTGAACTATCACGTGACCTCATAGCTCCGTCGGAATTCCGCGGAAATTCCGCCGGAATTTTCACACAAGTTTGACGACTCCGCGCTCCGCACTTTTGGCAAGTGGGCCCAGGATTGGGCTCCGCCTCCGCACAAATTCCGGCGGAGTCCTCCAAGCGGACTCCGTGCTTTTTTAAGATCAAAAATTTCTCAAAAGTGAGCTCCGCGCTCCGCCTCCGGCGGAGCCCTCCGTCGGAGGAGTGCGGAGTCCGCAAAACCCCAGCTCCGCGTCAACTCCGGGGACAACCTTACGTGTAACAGTTCTTGGGTTCAATGATCGTCGTATTGCAATAGCAGAGAGAGAGAGAGAAAGGAGCGTGTACATGATGCGCAGACAGAGAAAGAGAAGGTCACGTGGTTGTACTCGTCACAACATCCCCCCCCAAACAAGAGATCGAACGTCCTCGTGAGGTCATGCCGAAAGGCTGTCGGCCTCCTCCAGTTCCAATGCGAGGGCGGTGGCTTCGGGAAGGATGATGGTACTGTGATGCCGAAGCCGTTTGATCCCGAGTTCGGCGCGGGCACGTTTCTCGAACGCTTCTTTGGCCCACCCGAGTAGCGGAAGACGATTGTCGCTTTGCCAGGACGGAGAAGACCCAAGCCACTTGACCAGATAGTCGAAGTGTTTTCCTCCTTCCAAGATGCTCGGTCTCCGGCCCACGAACGAATCTACTCGCAACTCGTTCGCCCCTCCTTCAGCTGCTATGCCTGCTTGCGGTCTGGGCGTAGACGTCGACGGGTCGCCTTTGAAAGGTTCCAGTGCCGTGATTGGCATGACTGGATGAGCCTTAAACCAGGGGGGCACATCGAGCTCGTATGCGAGTCGGCCGACTCTGGATTTGACGGGGAATGGGCCCGCATATCGCGGCGCGAGTTTACTGCGAGCTTGTTCCGTCGGGTCGAGACGCAGTCTGTAATTCTTGAGGTCGACTAGGACGTAGTCGCCGGTGGCGAACTCCATGGGCTGGTGGCGGGAGTTATACGCACGTCTTTGCCGTTCTTGGGCGAGCTCCATCTCGACCCTTGCGTCCGCGTGTATCGCAAAAAGGTCCTTGACCTTGACGCCTGCCGGGTCAGCTGAAGCTGTGAGAGTCTTCAAGGGGAACAATACCGGTTCTCGTCCGAACACCATGAGGTATGGCGACTGTGTCGTACTCTCCTGCTTCTGGTTGTTGTAAGCCATAGAGAGTGCCGGCAGTTTCGAATCCCAATCATGTTGGTCGATCGCCACATAGTGGCGAAGCATGGTTTCTAACTGCCCGTTAAGTCGCTCGACGAGTCCGTCCGTTTGAGGATGGTACGCGGTCGACATACGAAGCTTGACGTCCAGGCTCGCCATGAGTGTCGACCAGAACTTGGAGGTGAATTTGACGTCTCGGTCACTGATGATTGATTTTTGGCAGGCCCGTGACGGGAAATACCCTCTCGAGGAAGAGACTCGCCACCTTCTCCGCCGTATCTGTCGTGTGATTGGGGAGAAACAAGGCAAAAACGAGTGTACTTATCAGCTACGACTAGAATTGAGTCGAAGCCACGTTCCGTCCTCGGTAGTCCCGTGATGAAATCCATGGCCAAGGTGTCAAAGACCTCATGCGGCGTAACAATTGGCTGCATATCGCCATACGCCTTGTGACGATGCGCTTTGTTGACCTGGCACTCGTAGCAGACCCGAACGTGGGCTGCCACCTGTTTCGCTAGGTCGTGAGCAAAGACGTGGTCGTTCATTGCTGTGACCGTACGTTCGACTGATGGGTGTCCCGATCGAATCGAAGTATGGTACTCGTGAATCAGAGTGTCCAACTTCGACATCGGTACGCAGATTCGTATGTCCTCTTTGATTCGAACGAAAAGGAGTCCCTTGCGCACGAAGTAGAGATCTTCGTCATCGGATCTGTGCACCGCCATGATCGTACGGGGTCGCAACGTGCGCGTGGGAACCTGTTGGGTAGCGTCTGGCATGTTTTGAGCGCGATGGACTGACAAATCCTCGGGTCGCTCTTCGACTCCATCCCCCGACAACAGATCGTTGCCGTCCTCGGTGACACGGTAGGTTCCTTCCGCTGCTGGGCCACTCTCCGCCGGTGCGTGGGTTTCGGATTCAGTACCGACAGAAGAAGAGGCCATTGCTGCTGCTGGGAGAGACTGGTACCGCGTCAACGCACGTTTCCAGATTCGACGCCAGCGTGGATCGTCGGCGTATGCCGCAGCCCAAGAGTCCAACTCGTCCGAATGAAGGGTCACCGACGTTACACTGCGCACCACCAAGTCCGCCGCGTGAGCCAGATCAGAACAGGCGAGGCGCTCGTACTCCCGAGCTGTGAACGACAGCTGCGCTTCCGACTCGTCGTCGGATCTGGGCGGAAGTGGCGCGCGAGACAGGGCGTCCGCAACGACGTTGTTCTGACCCTTGTTGTAGGTGATGGTGATCTTCTCCTCCAGAGGGGTCAACGCCATCTTGAATTTCTGGACTCTTGTTTCGTGAATGTCGCTTGGCTTGAGATCCCACAGCCAACGAAGCGCATTGTGGTCGGTCCGGACCTCCACACGAGAACCATCGATATAGTGCTGAAGCTTCTTAACGCACCACCAGACCGCCGCGAGCTCGAGGTGTGTGGGAGCGTACTTCTTTTCGCCGTCGGTAGTCTGGCGGGAGATGAAAAGGATCGGCCGTTCCACGCCGCTCTCATCGTGCTGTGACAACACTCCGCCCAGTCCTATAACCGAGGCATCGACCGACAAGATGAAAGGCTGACGGAAGTCAGGGCTCTTCAGGACAGGTGTGTCAGACACTGCTGCCCTGATGTCTTCGAAAGCTCGCCTCGCCTCTGGACTCCAGACAAAGCCGTCGCCGATGAACGACCTGTTGATAGGTTGGGCACGGCCCGCGAAATTGACGATGAATCGCCTATACCAGGCCGCCATCGCGAAGAATCGTCGGGCCTCCGCTGCGTTGCTGGGCTCTGGGAATTCCTGAACGGCACGCAACTTCTCGGGGTCGGTCATCAGGCCGAGCGAACTCACGCGATATCCCAACAGCGCCACTGACTCGAAGGCGAAACGGCACTTGCTGGGGGAGATAGTGAGGCCAGCCCGTTCGATCGCCGCCAGTATGGAGTCGAGGTGCTCGAGGTGGTCGTTGAACGTCTTCGAGTATATTACCACATCATCCAGGTATGCAAGGGCAAATACCCATCGGGCCGACCCCAAGATTCGGTCCATTGCGCGTTGGAACCAGCTGGGCGCCTGTTTTAGCCCGAAGGGGAGTCGCCGATAGCGCCTTAGTCCCCTGAACGTGATGAAGCCGGTAAGGTCCCGCGATTCCTGGTCCAGAAGGAATTGGTAGTATCCCTTGTTCGCGTCCACCACGGTGAAGAACCGAGCTCCTCCTAACTCGTCGTAAATTGCGTCGACGGTTGGCATGGCATAGTAATCGTCGACTGCTACCTTGTTCAGCGGCCGGTAGTCGTTGCAGAAACGGATCTTGTCCCGCTGCTGAACGAGAACCACTCCCGACGCGTATGGGCCTTGAGAGACTTCCGAGACTCCCAACGCGTCGTGTTCCTGTATCGTCTCGTCGATCACATCCCTCTGCGCCGGCGAGGTGCGACGGGGTGGCTCGGCGTGCGTCCAATTCTCTTGTCCAGTGCGGAGACGAAGAGAAACCTCACCGTACTCGTAGAGGCCCAGCGGATGCTTCGGGGTGGGCCATACAGCGTGCGCCTCCAAGACCTTGGCGAGGCGGGTACGCTGTTCCTTGCTGAGGCGAGACGAACAAGAGACAGTCTGTAGCCGGTCCTTGGGCGAAGGCATATCGATTTCGGGGAGGACATCACCTCCATCCGGCTCTGCATTGGTGAAGACCACGCGCCTGACCGTCCGCTCGCCGACTTCCTTCTTCCACGCATGCAGGGATCGGCTAAGAGGGGGAACGGTGGGGCCGTGCGTGCGGCGAATGGCGTTGTCCAACTCCTCGACCGATTCAAGAGCCCCGTTGAATGGTGTGGTTCCTCCAAGCACGTCACCTTCCCGGAACTCGACATCGATGTCAGAGGTGTTGAAGACCTCGATCGCCTTCGTGTTCGGGCCGACGACACAAGACGGGACCTTGACGAACCCAGTCGGGGCCTCGTCGTGGGTGAACCACCAAGGTTCAACGACCCTATCCGTGACGACCGGGTCGACTTCGACGAGGCGGGCGGTGTGAGCCGAGATGACGGTCCTGCGGGCGCACACGAGGTGGTTGGGACGGCCGACAATCGTTTGCTTGGAGGTGGTTTGAAGCAGGGGAACCTCTGCGTCGGGTCGATGTTCGAAGACCAACCGTTCTCGCTTAGAGAGAGCATCAATCCCATCTGCTTTCATATTGTCCACTCCCAAAAATCCAGCCGCCCGTGCACTCTTCGACTATGTGAAACTCGAAACGGTGTTGGACAGCTGGTGTGCCGTTGGAAGTTGGGAACCAAATAGGCAACACCACTACGCCGCTGGGGCGCTGAGTCTCGTCTCCGCGGTAGCCCTGGATCCTAAGTGGCTCCGGGGGCAGGATGTCGGCTTCCGGTGAGACTGTACGCAGGGCGCGGGAGGTTATCATGCTCAGTGGCGATCCGCCGTCCACATGAAGCTCAAGGCGCTCGTTGTTATCGCCGACATGAACAGCAACCTTGTGGGCCACAACGTCGCGATGGCGGCGTCCCGGGAGCTCGACGACCGTTTCCGTCTTTACCGCGCCTACGAGCAGAAGGGGCTCGGTCGGGAAGCTGTCCATCGACACTGAGACTCTTCTGGCGACGCGTACGCGTGAGATGTCGTCGTCGTCGTCTGCTGGAACTCGACGATCCGCAGCACCTTCCGTGGTCCAGCCGCCGATCGGAAGTGTCCCGACACTTCGAACGAGGTAGGAAACGACCTCGTCGTCCTGCTCGTTCTCGAGACTGGTCAGGAGCTGGCGCACGGTGCTCACGGCCCTATGAAGTCGCGGGCAGTCGCGCTTCGCGTGATCAGCGGTGTGGCAGTTGAAGCACCGACCAAGTTGGACGTCTAGACGGTAGGTAGCCTCCTCTTCCGCCGTTCGGGCTGGCCGGCGGAATGTCGGAGCCTGTTGACCGGCGCGAAAGGGTGGTCGTGAGGTGAACGGAGTCGGTGGAGCCGCTGCTGGGGCAGACACTGCGGGAGCAGACTGACTGGGAGCGGGGCCGCGAGATCCAGGGAGAAGGGAGCCTTTCAACGTCTTCAATGCGATTCGAGTGCGGTGCTCCTTGGCGAGCATGGTTGATCGGTACTGCGGCCAATCTTGAGCGTCGTCCCTGACGCCGTCAAGCCACAAGCTCCAAGTTTCCGGCAAGCCTTCATGGACATCCGTAATGACGTCCGCGACGGTATCGCTCGTCATGATGGCGTCTGATGCGAAAGAGAAGTTTGGGCGGCTGTGGCTGCGGTTGCTGAGGCGAGCAACGAACAACTCCGAAAAGAGGCGGTATTTGTCGTCCAGATACGTCTCCAGCTTTTCTTCGTCCGGGCAGAATTGACGACCGTAGGCTTCCGAACGGACGAGGGACTCGTCTCTGTTGAAGTGAGCAAACAGACGGCGGCGGAACTCCTCCAGAGTGGCGGGTTGCGGCTTGAGTTCGTTGAAGAACTCTTTCGCGCGGCCCGACTCAAAGCAGCCTGGGAGACCCATGAAGATCTCATTGTCCGGTACTTTTGAGTAGCTCTTGAACTGCATGAGACCCTGCCACCAGCTGTAAGCTGTCTGGCCGTCCTCGGGCTTGAAGATGCCCATTTCCTTTGCCTTGGCGGCTCGAGGGTATGGGTGTCGATCATCCCATCGTGACTGCGCGGGAGTCTGCGGGGTCTGAGGGAAGAGATGAGGTGGGAGGGGTCGCTGTGGAAGCGAGGTCCCTAAAGGTGTGTCCTCAGCGCCGAACACGAGGTTGCTCGCCGTCGAGAGGGTGTCGCCTCCACGGGTGGATCGGTGGAGGCTTGAGGGTTTGGCGTCTGGGCTACGCGTAACGCCTCGAGCAGCTGATCGGTCCGATTCTGGAGTTGGGCGTTCTGAGCGTGGAGAAAGTCCATCTGCTCGCGCTGTCTGCGCTCGGATTCGTCGATCAGTTGCTGGTGTCGTTGTTCAGAGTCGGTGAGTAGTTGGCGCATTTCCTGCCGAGTCTGCTGGCCAGAGAGGAAGAGCAACCGTTGGACCTCGTCGGTCTTGAGGCTGTCGTCTCCGGCCGCATCGTCGTCTGCACTGCGCGTTTCCTCCTCCTTCTCCTGAGCGGCGGCATCGACGGCGTAGTCCGGAGTGGACCGTTTCGTCCCTCTTTCGGCACCGTCGCCACGGAGTGTACTCAGGCTGGCCGCTGGCAACGACGAGCTTGCGCTGCGCGTCAGAAGGCCGCCTCTTCCTACTCCCGTGGGTAGCCGGGGAATGTTGCTGGCCATCTCCTTCGGGTTGCTAGACATCTTCTGGCTGGGAAGAGCAAGGAGCAAAGACAATAGTGGGATTAGCACTGGTCCGAGAGTTCAACGCTACGGATGAACTTGTGCTGTTTCTGGAGGGTGTTCGGGATACGTCCAAGCAGCCTCCAGAAACGGAGCGAGCCTATCTGACTCACGGGTACAGGCAAGGCACGAGACAGGCGCGTCCTTGCGAGGGAGGGCGGGCGGAGCTACCAAATGTAACAGTTCTTGGGTTCAATGATCGTCGTATTGCAATAGCAGAGAGAGAGAGAGAAAGGAGCGTGTACATGATGCGCAGACAGAGAAAGAGAAGGTCACGTGGTTGTACTCGTCACAACGCGGCTCATGGCCTCCTTGTCCTCCCAGGCCACGACGCCCCAGAGCTCGACGGTACACGGGCCATCTTTTCGGTCCAACGCGAGTTGGAGGAGCTCGATGCTGAATGGGATCCGGACAGAGTGGGTGAGATCATTGGCATAGCGGGATTCCTTGGAGGGGCGTTGTTTCCAGCAATCTCCGACGCCCCGGATGGGCTGGAGTGCCCAGCTGGGTACATGCACATCCGGGTTCTCGTACAAGTCGTGGACGAGATTCATGTTGCGCGAGCTCACCACCTGCAAACGGAAGAGTGTGGCCAGATTCCTGCCAAAGCTATTACCAAACGTGACAACGTCATTCGGATTCTTGCCCTTCCCGAATGACGTTGGCAACCCTTGATCGACCTTCTGGTCGCCCTTCTTCATCGTTTCGATCGAGTCGGACAGCTTCTCCCAGTCTTGGAGTTCGTCGATCCACTTGATGTTGTCCCCCGAGACGAATTTGACGGCCAGGGATCGAGGCAGGTACCGAGATGGCACATCCGCATTGACGGCGATGTCGAATGGATCGAGGACACTCCAGAGCATCGTGAGAAGGAAGCACACGAGGGCGGAGTAGAGGTAGTTCCTCCAGCGCCGGACAGGCGAGGGCTCTATTACAGCTCCGAGTGGTGGTGAGCGGGCCCGTTGTTCACGGCCCTCCGGTGCACGAGGGACCGTTCCTTTAGGCGTCCGACCTCTTGATGTGGATGGTTGTGCTACCGGTGTGTCGGCATGAATTGTCGATCGAGAATGGGCAGGGGAGGGTGCTGCTGCTGCGGAGCGCGCAGCGAGCGTGGGATTGGGAACACTGGTGTTGTAGTATGCCATGCTTTGATAACGCGGCTGTTGATGGAGGCGAGTGAGAGAGTGGGTGAGTGGTGAGTGAGGAGGGAGTAGAGGAGTGAGTGAGCGGTTGAGTCGGTGAGTGGTTGACCGAGTCGATGACTGGGTGGGAGGAGAATGAAGAGGAGGAAGAAAAAGAGTGGAAGGGGGGATCAGAAAAAGATGGCCGACTGCCTCCTTATATGGCCTTTCCCAGAACCTGTTCGAGAAGACGGGAAGGCCGATAAGGAATCAGTGAGGAACGGAGGAAGCGATCCACAGCAGTAGCACATTCTTGCTCCTCATGTTTGGATGCGACTGGGGCCTGGGCCGTCGTCAAGGAGGTCAAGCGATGCTGCTGTGTCGCTCTGAGGCACTCGCTGCAGGAAGAAATCAGAAAAGGAAGGGGAGAGAGGAGGAAGAGACACAAGATGATCAGCACGCAACACGCAGCACGCAGTCAGTATAGTAGCCAGCAGTCAGCCTTTTGATCATCCCCTGATACCTTCTGCACGAGCTCCTGTCAACACCGATGGGTGTGGGATGTGGGAACGATCCACCAGGAGTCCAGGAGTGCGCTGCTGTCGCCGTCGACTCCCGTTTCTACTGAACGGCTCTGCTGGAGTGTCGGAAGCTCCGGGAGTGATCCGGGGAAGCCCCGGTCCCAACTCCCAACGCAGGTCAAGCTCGACCTTCAGCATCGCGTCCGACCAGCTAGCCATCACCTTCCCGTCGAGACTCGCAAGGTCCCAGTTCGTCAGACGCCAGGATCCGGTTGCGCCTAATGGGCTTTTCCTGAATTCTTTCTCCCAGAAAGAAAAGAGCGGAAGGCAAGCACAGGTAGGGAAAGGCCCGCTGCCAACTTACTCAACGAAACATGTGCATCTTCTTCTTCACACTCGACCATCCCACGTACTGCCTGTGCGTTCTTCTTCCCTCCTTCGCCTTCCATCGATCATGTGAGGAAGTACGTCTGGAAATTGCTCATCGTTTATATACCTTACCAGAATCGCAGCGTCCAACCGGGACGAGTTCCTCGCGCGTCCAACAAAAGACGCCACCTGGCACGCCTTCGATACACCCTCCCCTTCCCCTTCTCCCCCCCATCCTAAGCGGTGTCGACACCTCCGGCGGTGGGACCTGGCTCGGTATCTCTCGTTCCGGCCGGTTCGGTTCCTTACTGAACTTCACCGAGCGACCACCGCCCCCACCGCGTCCCGAGCTCGGGATCAAGACGTACCTCTCCCGTGGCGAGCTTGTGCGGCGTTGGCTTGTGGGCCGTGATGATGATGATGCGGACGATGGCGGAGAGGGAGGTGGGCCGGCGCATGTCTCAGGCAAACAGGGCTTGGAGGGATACCTCCAGTCCGTGCATTCGAAACGGGATTTCTTTCCTGGGTTCAATTTGCTCGTGGGTCAGGTCGAGTCCGGCGAGTCGGATCCGGAGCTGAAGTCGTTCCGGCTGGGCTACGTGTCGAATCGGACGGAAGGGGATCAGCAGGAGCCGGTCGTCCTGCAGGCGGATCGGGATGGGATGGACGGTGGGTTGTGTGCGGTGTGTGGGCTGAGTAATTCGGTTTATCAGGAGCCCTGGCCGAAGGTTGAAGAGGGGAAGGGTTTGCTGAAGAAGGCTCTGGAGGACTGGGATGCTTCTCTCGCGACACCTCGCAGCGGATCGGCACAGGACGGTCAAGATGTGACAGAGGCAGAGGAGGATCGACTCGTGGAGAAGCTCTTCACTCTACTGGGGTTAGTTTTACGCAGGTCTTTCTTGGCTGGTTCTGTTATGGAGGCTGATGTGATTCCCTTGTGAATAGGACCAACTCGGACCCGGACGTACCCTTACCGCAGCCCTCCAACATTCGAGCGACGATCCAGGTGCCACCTCTCCAGCTGCCGATCCCCAGTTCAAAGAGCCGTGCCAACGCAGGAACGAGCGTACTAATCCCCACCAGCGACAAGAACAACAGTCAGCAATCCCCCTCCTCCTCGTCCCAACAATCAGGCCCAGACAGCGCAGCCGCCGCGATCCAGGCAGCCATAGCCGCCGGCGCCGAACTGGGCTGGTACGGCTCGCGTCTATCGACAGTCGTACTGGTGCGGCGGCGGGGTGGGGCTGCTACGTTCGTGGAGCGGGATGTGTTTCAGCTTGGGGGGGATGGGACGGTGGGGAGGGCGGAGGAGAAGGGGAGGAAGGGGGAGAGGAGGTTTCGGTGGGCGCTTGGGTGAACCTTTCATTGTTTCTTTCTCGTTCATAGGGAATGCAATGGGTGTATATTCTTTCACTCCTCTTGCACAAGGACCCGGCAGGGTGATGCATTGGAGAGAGCAAGGGTGACTGGTGACCATTGAAAGCAAGACGAAAATCTTTGCGAACGTCCTTTTACACGAGAGGGAAGGGGGTGGGTCCTTCACTGCTCCCGCCGAGCAGCCACGACCTTGCGCTTCTCGTCCTCAGCAGCGGCCTCCATCCGCTCGCTGACCCGATCCAAAAAGTCCGCTCGATCCAAAAAGCCACTCATCTTCCCCGCCCGTGCCGACCCACCGGCGCTAGTCTGTGACTCCATCTCCGCCCGCTCTTCTGCTGTCAAGGCTTCCGTTCCGGCTTCGGCCTGGGTTTGAGGTTGTGATGGCGAGGCCTTGTTGTTGTTGTTGTTGTTGGGATGTTCGTTCTTCTTCCAGGATTCCCAGTCGAGTTTGCTTTTTTCGAGGGTGTTGAGTTTGGTTGGTTTGCCGGCGGCTGTGGTTGCTGATCCTTTGGCGCTGAGCATGGATTTTCGCTTCTTTGGGGGTGGACCGAGATTGGGCGGTCGTTGTGGGCCTGGTGGTTTGGAGGAAGAGGAGGGATCTTGCTTTGAAGTCGTTCTTGTGAGTTGATCTTTGGGAGCTGAGGAATCGACCGACCGCCTGACTGACGATGCGGCAGAGACCTCGCCTTGGGATGCAACCACGCTCTCCGACTCTGTAGAGGGAGTCATCTATCTTACTCTTCCCAGACGGCAGAGTGTATGAGAATTGAGAATGTTCAGCATGAAGACAGAGCGAGGCAGAGGCGAAGGCGAAGGCGAAGGCGAAGGCGAAGGCGAAGGCGAAGGTGTTGATGTTGAGGATGCGCTGTCGGGGCGACAACAGGAACTTCCTCGCACGGACCAGGCACGGAGAGCAACACTCACTTGCCTCTCCTGCTCACTCACTCACTCACCCACTCACCCACTCAGCACACCATGCCAATGCTCCCAGGATCGATCGCAGAGGCCGCCGCGCTCACAGGCGCCAACGGCTCGCTCCCCACCGAGCTCATCACCCGCGCAGCCGAGGCCTACCCAAAGCCACACGGGGTCACCTTCGCATACGGCACAGCAGGCGTGCGCACCAACGGTGACATCCTCGAGTCCACCTGCTTCCGCTTCGGCCTCGTCGCTGCACTCCGCTCCAAGAAGGTCGGCGGGAAAGCGGTCGGTCTGATGGTCACTGCGTCTCACAACCCGGAACCTGACAATGGACTCAAGTGAGTTGTCCTTTCCCCCCCCCCCTGGCTCCCCTCCTGGTCTTTTGCACGCTCACCCTCTTTCTCTGCGTGACTTGGATCAGAATGGTAGACCCGCGCGGAGAGATGCTCGAAAATGCATGGGAAGCGCACTGCACCCAGATCGCCAACGTAGACACCCCCGCCGAGCTCATCGCCGCCCTCGAGAAACTGGCGCAGAGCACCCACATCGACCTCAGCACACCCGCGACCGTCGTGTTCGCGCACGACACGCGTCCCTCCAGCCCTAAGCTTGTGCAGGCCATCGTGGCTGGTCTGGCTGCGATGGGTGTGAATGTGGTTGATGGTGGGTTGCTCACCACGCCGCAGCTGCACTACCTCGTCCGTGCGCATAACACTGCTGGTACGCCTGAGGCCTACGGAGAGCCTACGGAGGAGGGCTACTACAAGAAGCTGGCGGCCGCATACCTCAAGCTGGTGGTGAGTGCAGTCTATCTGGACACGTAACATTTGACAGTACTCTCTTTATGCTCATTGTGTTCCTCTGTTCCAACCAGTCGGACAAGGCACCTATGACGCCGCTCATCGTCGACTGCGCAAATGGCGTGGGAGCCAAGTCGCTAACGGCCTTCGCAAAGCACGTTCCCGAAGAGCACTTCCGCGTCCTCCCGCTCCGGACCTCCATCTCCACCCCGGGCGCACTGAACAACGGCTGCGGAGCCGACTACGTAAAGACGAACCAGCGCATGCCGCTCGGCTTCGAGAAGGAGGACCACGTCAAGCCGGGCGAACGGATGTGCGCCTATGATGGCGATGCGGACCGGCTCATCTACTTCTATGTGCGGGAGGTGAAGAAGGGCTGTATTGCGACGGGCGAGTTTGGCGAGTTCCGGCTGTTGGACGGGGACAAGATTGCTACGCTTGTTACGGATTACTTGAATGAGCTTGTGCAGAAGGCCGGGGTTGAGCTTGAGGTTGGATGTGTTCAGACGGCGTATGCTAATGGCAGCTCGACCAAGTACCTTGCCAAGGTGAGTTTGACGCGCTTGATGTGTGGGTTAGTGCAATATATACTCACGCCTCACTTTTGAGACCAACAGCGCAACGTGCCGATCAAGTGCACACCTACTGGAGTGAAGCACCTGCACCACGCCGCCGAAGCGTACGACATTGGCGTCTACTTCGAGGCCAATGGACACGGAACGGTCGTGTTCAGCCCCAGTGCGCTGAGCACGATCAAGACGGCGCTGGAGTCTCCGCCGACGCCGGCAGTCCAGGACGCGCTGACCCAGCTCCAAGCGCTGACCGAGCTCATCAACCAAACGGTCGGGGACGCCCTCTCGGACATGCTCCTGGTCGAAGTCGTCCTCCGCTCGCGCCAATGGGGCCCCGAGGAGTGGGACGGCGCGTACGACGACCTGCCGAACAAGCTGCTCAAAGTGATCGTCAAGGACCGCTCGGTGTTCACGACGACGGATGCGGAGCGCAAGCTGGTGACGCCGTCTGGTCTGCAGGAGAAGATTGATGAGCTTGTGCGGAGGTATGAGGGGGGCAGGAGCTTTGTGCGGCCGAGTGGGACGGAGGATTGCGTGAGGGTGTATGCGGAGGCGGGGAGGGTGTCGGATATGGAGGCGCTTGCTGCGGGCGTTGGCAGGCTGGTCAGCGAGAATAGCTGAGGGGATCAACTTTCTCTTGCTCTTGCTCTTCACTCCCTTCTGCGGTACGGTACGAACGATACATCACGAACCCATCTTAATCAATCACAGTCCCCTTTGAATCGCTCAGTCAGTGAGTGAGTGTGAGGGTGGTGCGATGCCACGTGTTGAGCAGGGCAAGGTCGAGCTCGCGCCTTCCTTCCTGTGCAGGTCGACGACCACGACGATCCCATTCTCGTCGCTTCTCCCTCCCTCCCTCCCCCATGCGCGCGACTCCGGCAGCCATGTCCTCCGGCAAGACGGCAGGCAGTCGCGTCCCCAGCACGAGCAGCGTCACGGCGGCGTCGTCTCCGGCCCAGTCTGCGCTGGTTTCTTCGTCGTCGGGCGTGCACGGACTGCACCGTCCTTCCGGCACGAGCTCAGGCGCGGGTGCGGGCGCGGGTGCGGGTGCGGGCGCGGCCTCGCTCAACTCCGGCACCTTCTCCCCCCTCGCGCCCCTCCTCTCCCTGATCCCGCGGTCGCTGATCCCCTCCCAGACGCAACTCGACCTCCTCATCCTCTCGACCGTGCTCAAGCTGCTCCTCTTCCCGAGCTACCACTCCACGGATTTCGAGGTGCACCGCAACTGGCTGGCCATCACGCATTCGGTGCCGCTGCGCGGGTGGTACTTTGACCACGGCTCGGAGTGGACGTTGGACTACCCGCCTTTCTTTGCGTATTTCAGCTACGTGCTCGGGGTGCCGAATGCGTGGTTCGGATGCGGGGATGCGCGCATCACGAAGGTAGTGGAAGGCTTGGGCCTCGCGAACGAGAGCACAAAGACGTACATGCGCGCATCGGTCGTGCTCACCGAGCTCGTCCTAGGCGCCGCGCTCGTCGCGCACTCGCGCGCTCCCAGACTCGGTCGACTCTCACCCGGACATCTGGAGAAGCAGATCAACGAGCATCACGTGCGGGCTGCCACTCGTCCCTCTGGAGGGGGAGGGGGATCCGACAGCGCGACGCATCTCCCGCCTTCGATCCGGTTGTTGGGCCGGAAAACGACGAGGTTCTTCGGGGGCGCGTTGGACTTTGATGAGGCTACTGCCACGCTCTTGGCTGCTAGTGTCTTCTTCCACCCGGGCTTGATCATCATCGACCATATTCACTTCCAGTACAATGGGTTTCTGTTTGGTGTCTTGCTTTGGGCGATCTGGGCTGCGCGTGAGGTGAGTTTATGGATACCTTCCTGGCTTCTGGATTTCGCTTTTCCATCTGACACCTTTGTATTCCCTTCCTATGATCCTGGCTTCTCTCAGCGCCGTCTTCTACTCTGCGCCGTGCTCTTCTCCTCGCTGCTCAACCTCAAGCACATCTACGTCTACATCGCCCCCGCATTCACCGTCTTCCTCCTCCGGACGTACGTCATCCCCCCGGGAGCCGAGTCCAAGCTGCGCACCCACCCAGACATCTTCTTCCTCGCCATTGAGCGTCTGCTTGGGCTCGCGCTCGTCACGCTGATCCCGTTTGCGTTCTCGTTGGGGCCCTTGGTTTGGGATACGCTCGCGAATGGAGGAGGGGTGGGCGAGCACGGTGTGGGTGCGGTGTTGGGGCAGGTTCTCGCGCGCTTGTTCCCCTTCAGTCGCGGACTTAACCATGCGTACTGGGCGCCGAACGCCTGGGCCCTCTGGACATTCACCGACCGGATCGCCCTCAAGCTCCTCCGCGCCCGACCTTCGCTGGGCCAGTTCGTACCGCAGTACTTCAGCCGGAACATCGGGAACGCGTCCGCGGTGGAGTCGGCGTCCCGTGGGCTCGTGGGCGATACGACCTTTGCGGTGTTGCCGGATATCACCCCCGGCGTGTGTTTTGGGCTGACGTTACTCGCGATGGGGCCCTTCCTGGCCTACCTCTGGGTCCGACCTTCGTACCGACGTTTCCTGGCCGCGCTGACGGGCTGCGGGTTCGCGTCGTTCCTCTTCGGCTGGCACGTGCACGAGAAGGCCATCCTGCTCGTGCTGATCCCCTTCACCCCGCTCGCGGTACAGTCGTACACCCACTTCCGGATCTGGACGATCGTGAGCGGCGCGGGGATTGTCAGCTTGTTCCCCCTGCTGTTTGAGGTGCGGGAAACGCCGATCAAGATTGGGTACAGTTTGCTTTGGGCCATCGTTGTGGGTGGGCAGCTGAAGAGGAAGGTGTACAGGCCTGTGCCGAGCAATTTGGGGTTGGTTATTCATTTCTTGGAGGATTTGTACCTGCTTGGGTTGGTGCCGTTGCAGATTTACGTCGACGTGCTGCATCCGATGCTCTTCTCCGGTTCGACATCATCGACATCGTCGTCAATCGTCGGCGGAGTGGCAGCGGCGGCCGCTCCTGTCGTTTCGGCTGCTGTCTCGATGGCGCAGCCGCTGATTACGCCTTTACAGTCGGCCGCGGAGAACGTCGTCGGGCACGCGGCGGGCTCCATCACGGCTGCTGCGGCCGCTGCTGTTGCGGCTGCGGTACCTACCGGTATCCTCGCCGCCAACACAAGTCTCGCACAAGCCACGGCCGCCGCCGCCGGCACATCATCAGCAACCGACACGCCCGTCGTGATCGAGGCCAGTCTGGAGTTCCTGCCGCTCATGCTGACCTCGGTCTACTGCGCCCTGGGTGTCTGCTGGGCCTGGGCCCGTCTGGGCTGGGCGTGTTGGCATAATGAAGGTGAGGATCTGGGTGCTGTTGGTGGGGTTGAAGGCGGGGAGAAGAATGTGGTGCTGGAGGGGAGTCATGGGGAGGAGGAGGCTGCTGAGGCGGAGTATCGGCTGTCTCAGCAGCAGGGGGCAGAAGGAGGGGATGGGATGGGTATGAATGGAGGTGGTGGTGCTGCAGGGAGATACTCTGGTCTGCCGGTCCTCGGGGGCGACATTGTCAACAGCCCGGGTCTGCCACTCCCAGGCTACGGCCACGGCCACGGCCTCGGCCACATCCACGGCTTGCCCGCCTTCGGCGGCCATATGATCCCGCCCCGGATCCGAGCACCAATCTCGGACGACGCGCGCTCGAGTGGCTCCGTTCGGGTGAGGAGGGGGCGGCTGCAAGGGGCGGAGTCGCCGCTACAACAACAGCAGCAGCAACAACAATTACATGGTGGGGATGCGTTGCCGATGCCGATGCCGATGCCGATGCCGGTCAGGAAGAGGAAGGTCACGGGTACGGGGGCGGGGGCGTCGGCTGTTGCTGCTTCGGCGGCGGCGACGGCGGGTGCTCGGATGGAATGACGTCTGTATAATGTAAAACGAAGAATGGTATAGGAAATTTGCACGTAGAACGTTAGTTATTGAGGTGCGTCCCCCCTCTGGATTAGCTGTGTATAGATGGGTGTGGATCAGCTGTGGATAGATGGGTGAGCCTTGCCATATCTGTCTGGGTCTCGCAGATTGGCAGTATCTGAATAAGTGAGGGAAGGGCTTCCTCCTCACGAGTAGGGATTGACGAGGAAGGCCTTATTGTACCGAGTCCGCATGTGCGACCGCAAGGGGATTAATGCGAGGAGTGAATTCGATTGTGACATAGCGTAGAGACGGGCCTCCCTATAGTCCTAGAAAATGCTCGGGCCTAGACCGGATAGTGCAGGGATCATAGACGAGGGACGGGGGGAGAAGTCGTGTCCCTCGGATTCAAAAAATTACAGTGAGGGTTTGGGTTCCTTGCCACTGTTGGGAGTAGAGCAGAAGCGGTGAGTGGGCCGTGCGCGGTGATCATCACAAAGGGAGGGGGGAAGGGGAAGACGCACCTTTTGCCCCTTCTCGAGCTCGTTGAAGCCCCTGACGGATCCAGGCTCGACACAGAAGAAGTCATTGGCTCCGTTCTTGTGTAGATCCTCAATGCCATCCCCTGCCTCTTTGCCCGGGTTCCAAACGACGACGTTCTTCAAGGAAGTGCCACGCTCGACGCGAATGCCTTTACTCTTCGCGTCCCAGGGGTTCTTCTTATCTGAGCGGTCCTTGGAGCCGGCGTTGTAGTGGAGTTCGATCTGGGTGGATCCGCCCTGGTAGATGGAGTCGATGGGGTTCCGGTTCGGCTTGAGGGTCGACTGGAGCTCGTGGAACTCCTGCATGCCCTTGAGCTTGTCGAGGTAAGGGAGCCCGGTGAGGCCGGATACGTCGATTGCGGATGCGCTGGGGACGCGGAGGTAGTTGTGCAGGAGGGCGTGGAAGGAGAGCGGCTTGTCGTCTGAGATGGTGCTTGATTCTGGGTAGGCCACGTCCAGGGTGACAGTGAGTGCGGGGTCGGAGTGCCAGAGGTTGACCTCGAGCTGGAGCTCGAAGGGCCAGATGTACTTGTTCTTGAGATCAGCAACGTCCGCGCTGGACAGGGTGAGCGTGACCGTCGTGCAGTCGTCGTCGTCGTAGTTATCCTTCTCGTTGAGTTTCCATGTGGAGGAGCGAGCGAAGCCGTGCTTGGGGAGCTCCTTGACGTGGTGGTTGTTGGGCCCGTGGTCGGAGGCGGGGCCGAAGAGGGGGAAGATGACGGGGATGCCGCCGCGGATGGGCTTGGAGCCGTCGAGGGGCGCCTTGGTGGAGAGGAAGAGGCGCTCGATGCCCTCGGTGGTGTCCTTCCAGGAGATCACGGTGGCCCCGTAGAGGAGGATCTTTGCTGCGCCTTTGCCGCTGGGGGTGGTGAGCTCGACGGTGCCTGTCTTTGCGTTGAGCGAGGCTGGCATCGTGGCAGCGAGGGTGGGTGAGTAGGCAGAGAGGAGGAGGAGGAGGAGGAGGAGATGGTGGTCGGAAGCCAGGAGTGGACCGAGCGGATCTGTATGGGAGAGCGAGCGAGCGAGTGTTGGACTTCTACTCGGCCGAGAGAAGATCTCGCTTACCTCAGCACATATCACTTCCCTATACAGAGATGAGCTCGCCGAGGTCAAGGTCGACATCGAGAGCATCAGCGACGACAGCGGGCACACTCCCACTCACGCTCACGCTCTAACTCACGCTCGATCGATGGCGCGTCGCATTGTCGCCGTCGGAGGCCACTCCGGTCTGGTATGTCTGTCTACCACCCCCCTCCTGCTGGTTCAGATCGAGACTGACTGACTTCCATCGACCATGACCTGCCTCTCACAGGGACTCGCGACCTTCCAGCATCTCTTCCGCACCAGCGACAGCTTCGGCCATGCTGTCCATCTCATCCTCCTCGTTCGCGACACAAGCGCAGACCATGCCCTCACTGCATTGAACAACCTCGCTGCCCTGGCGCTCAGCTATGACCAGGCTCGGGCCGATACTGCATCTTCCTCCCGAGTCGAGCTGCGTTCCCTCGACCTTGCTGATGTCAGGAGCGTCCGATCGGCAGCGGCTCGCTTGCTTCATGAGGATTCTCGCATCGACACCCTCTGGCTCAATGCTGCCGTCGCCAAGTCAGCCCGGGAACTCATCAGCGACAACTCTGAGCCAGCAACAGAGGGAGAAGGCGCAGATACGTACGAGCATACTGCGCTCGTCAACCACGCCGCGCCTCTTCTTCTGCTCGACCTCCTCATGCCTCTCTTGCTCGATCGCCCATCAGCCAATGGTAACAAGAGCAGGATCGTCTTCACCGGTTCAGCCCTGCATCGGAATCTCAACCGCGAGCGAGACCCAGACGAAGTCCTCTGTGCCGACTTCCAATCATCAGCCTTGCCAAACCGCGCCGAGAATGAGCACGCCAGCTCGCAGTCAGGAGTCGGCTCCCCTCCCTGGAGTCTGCGGACGAGCTACGCACACTCCAAATTCCTACAGGCTCTTGGCGTACGCAAGTTCATTCGCTTGCTCGAGCAGGCTCTTCAGGCTCGCGCTTTGCAGCCTGGTAGTAGCCATATCCACGCCCGATCATGGAATGAGATGGAAGTCGTCCTGGTTCAGCCAGGTAAGTAGCATGTACCCGTCTCATACTAGCCCCTCTCTTCTTGACCCCTGAACATCTTCACTTTATTTAGGCTTCATTCCGACGACAGGTCTCAGTCGGGAAGCAACCCTGCCCACTCGGATCCTCACCAGCTACCTCCTCCCCATCATGCCAGGCACCTCCTCCTTCGTCTCCACCCTCGAAGAGGGCGCCGAGGTCCTCGCCGCAGCGCTCTCCTGGCCTCTTCAACAAGCACATACCCACGACGGACAGCCGCAGCACGGGTTCGAAATAGAGTCTGCTCAGGAGAGGCTCATCCCTGCACCGGGCTGGGTCGGTAGTCCCTCCCAAGCTTCTGATGAGCCCAGTCTTACCAAGGCTCTCGTCGCAAAGGGGAAAGTCTTACAAAGGCCAGACGAGCGTACAGACAACGTCGACTTGCAAGATCGGTGGTGGCCGAGCCGACTTTGTCGGACGGAGTGGGTACATGCGCCGGAACAGGGCTCATCCCGAGTTGATGACAGGGAAAATAAGCATGGGGAAGGCTCTAGTGGCGGCGATGCCAAGGATGAGAGCGACGGAGGCAATGAGAAGGGGAACTTCGGTGATGACTCCTCCAGGCCACATTCCAGTCCATTCAGTCCAGCAGGTTCCTCAACCTCAACCTCAACTCATCAAGCAGACCGATCATCACATGCACCACCATCCGACAGCACTCTCGCCCTCTCCCCCTCCAGCATCGCCTCCTCCTCGTCAACAAACGAAGGGACGAGCCGCGGCGATCGGACACCAACAAGGTCTTCTGGATCACGACGCTCGCGCAGACTGACGGTCTCGGAGGCGGCTACTGCTTTGCATGGGCTTGCGCTTAGCGGCTCATTCTTGGGCGAGATGCCGGAGATGAGTTCGCATTTCCTCAGCGTCGACGACTGCGGTCCGGTACGAAACTCTGAGGGGACGTTGGACGGGAAGGAGCAGGCGGAGGGATCATCCCCACGGCCCGATTTGATTGTCGATACCACACCCTCAACAGAAGTGCAAGACGCCCAAATGATGACAGTCCCCACCACACCCGTCAAGCAGCAGTCCGAGTCCTTCCAACAATCCAGCCCAGGCCTGATGAGCGCAGCCTCGCTCCCCTGCCGCACACCCCCGCGCCGGCAGGCCTCCTCCCCACTCTCCCTCTACTCCACCTCGGCGGACATGCTCTCCGTCCGTCGAGCATCGGCGTCGGCGCTCCAGCCCATGGCGCAGCCTCCTCAGCGGGTACATGCGTCTGCTCTGATGATCGGCGGCTGTGGCGGTGGAGGGGTTCATCTGATGGAAGAAAGTGTGGAGAACTTTGTTGATGATCAGGACGGCTTCCGCGATTCGGTTGCTGGGTCGCCGAGTCGGGTGCGGATGCATGGGATGGGCCTGGGAGGGTCTGGTGGACGGTATGGGTCCCTGTCGTCCTCGTCCTCGCTTTCGGCCCGTCGGCCTTCCGGTCCGGCATCGACGATGTGGACGGGTGGGTATGGGATGTCGTCATCGTCCTCGCCCGTGCCTGTGCCTGTGTCGGTACCTTCGCCGTACTACGGCTGGCGGTCGACCTCTCTCGGCAACGGCGGTAGTCCCGCGCCTGGTGGTGGTGCTGGTGGAATGGCCTTCTCCCCCTCGACAGCAAGCTACACCCGTTCGCCTCCCTTCCCCTCCCGCCCGCCGTCGTTCTCCCAATCGCACACCCGCAGCGCATCCCTCTCCCTCATCGGGTCCTACGACGAAAGTCTGCTGAGTGGGCGGATGTCGACGATGCCGTCCCAGCCGTTTGAGTTTGATGCTGAGCTTGGGGTGTTGGAGATGGGGGAGGGTGCGTGTCCGAGGAAGTTGAGGTGTCCTAAGCACCTTTCGGTTGGGTTTCAGGCGCGGTATTATCCGCTTGGCGGGGCGGATGGGGAGGTTTCCTTCTCGTCGTCGTCGTCGTCCTCGTCGTCGTCGTCGCCATCCCCGTCGCCGTCGTGGTCGCCGTCGGTGTGTCCGTCTCCGTTGCCGAAGTCGAAGGTCGTGCCGAGGATGGAGAAGAGCACGGTGGGAAGTCCGTATGTGGGTTCGATCGACTTGGAGGCTTTCTTCTTCAAGCGGTTGGGAGAGGTACTCGATACGGTCCGGCCGCTCACGCCTGCTACTGTCGTCGCAGACAGCAAGCTAGCAACGCACCTCTCACCCGCACCAGCCGAGATCAAGCTCTCCCCCACCGAAGCGCTCGCCCAGGTGCCGGCGTTCCCCGGCTATCAGGTCCCGCCCAAAGGCCAGATCCAGCTCATCGTCAAGAACCAGAACCTGACTGCGGTGAAGGTGTTCTTGGTGAAGTACGACCTGAGCGACATGCAACCGGGCACGAAGACGTTCGTCAGGCAGAAGAGCTTTGTCTCTGCGGACGTTTCGGGCGATCGGTCGCTTTTTGTGGGGAATGGGGCCACCACCATGGGGAGGGGGAGGTGGAAGAGTAATGGCGGGGAGAGGGAGAAGGAGAAGGAGAAGGAAACGATGCGGTATGCTGTTCATTTGCAATTCGCTTGTCCGCCGGTCGTTTCGGGCGGAGCGGCGGATTCGAAGGCCCAAGGACCAGGACAGGGTCGTGGCACGGAGTACACCATCGCCTCGGCGCGGGATGCACCCATGCCTGTCCCCGTGCCCGTCCCCGCTGCAACAGCTGCAGAGGAACCCACGACAAGACGAAAAACACCACTCCCGAAGATTTACCTCCATCGGAACATCCGCGTCGTCTTCGCCGCCACGGGCCTGGACAGCTTCGAGCGGCTGGACGTGGTGATGGAGACCCCCGTAGGGCACGTCGTCGTCGTCGGAGGCGGGTCGTCGTCTTCCTCTATCGAGACGGATGGGCTGGAGGACAGGCGGAGGACCGGCTTGGTTTATTCGGAGTATGCTGGGCCGAGCGAGGGGTGGAGGAGGGCGAGGCGGGCGGTGAGGAAGAAACTTGTTGGGATGAAGGAGGCGGAGGTGGAGGAGGTGGAGCGGAGGAGGAGGGTGATGGAAGTGGCTGCTGCGCAGGCTGAGGCTGAAGCTGAGGCCGCAAGGCTGGAGGAGGAGGAGGAGGAGAGTCGGCGCGCGTGGGGAGAAGTTGATACGTATGGACGGGAAGAGGAGGAGGGAGCTGCGTTGGAGAGCTCGGTGCATAGTGCATTTGGGATCCCGATGCCTCGGCGGACCAAGTCGCGCGCGGGCTCGAAGCGGTCGTCGCGCGCTGGGTTTGGAGGCTCGGAGGAGTCGGACCATCTCCAGCCGCATCAGCTTCAGCAGATGATCTCGTCCTCGTCGTCGTCGTTCGGACCGAGTTACCCTGTGCTGTCTGGGGACGTGGGAAGGATGGCAGACACTCGGACGCCCAGTCCTCCCCCTCCCCCTCCCCCTCCCGCTTTGCGTACGTTCGGTGGGGCGTCGGTTCGGCGACGGAGTACGCTGTCCATGTAGGTAGTTGTATACTTTTTTTTTTTTTTTTTTTCAGATGAAAAAAAGACAAGAATTGAATCTTATAAAGCCCTACGGGCTATTTGGATTATAACTTTTTAACTTTTAATATATAATAAAAAAGCAAAGACGGCACCACCCTTCACGGAATTGAAGAATTTTATTTCGCCAATGATTAACTTGTAGACTCCCGTCACCCTCAGTAAAAACGAACCCGCCGTGTACCCGCTGCTAATCCGCGGTGAATTCCCCTAACTTTAGTTAAGGGGTTATAGGGCGGCTCCCGCCTTACGGCCGTAAGCTTTTTGCCATTCAGGCTCGTAGTTTGGGACTTTTCTTCGCAACTACCAACACAACACACCATTCTGAATCAGTAGACCCTTGACCAAATCTAGTCCTGCAACTTCTGGCACAGGTTTCGTGGTTGTAGCATCAGAATTGACTGATCTGTCCTTGAGCCAAAGTTTGGTTTTCCTTACATAAGCACAGAGTGCAGAAATCTTGCATACGTAATCAGTTCATTTCGACACTCGACAGACGACAACCAACACCGCCAGCCTTTCTTCACGCTTCCATCGAAGCCCGACAAGCATCATGCGAATTGAACAATCCCCCTCGATTTCTTTTTAACCGCTCTCTGCTCACCAAGGTTCAAATTAATGATGCTCACCGCTGTTTTGCTTCTTCTTGCTTAACCTGATGGCTGATACCACTTACCCATACCAGTCTCTGCTTTGTTCCCATTCTGAGTCCGGCGCAGCAGTCAGCACTCCCAAATTGTCATCCAAGGTGAGCCTCGTGTTTATACGCGCATCTGCATCAGGTGCTCCGGGTTAGGTCCTTACTCACCCATTCGTTTTTCAGCTCTCTGCTCTTATGAATCCGGTCGACGTCGTCAAGATGAGTAGACTGACTTTCCTCACTCACCATGCCCCATCGGACAGCTCTCTCCCTCGACAAAGCCGCTGCCAAGGTTGCTCCCAAAGCACACCACCTCGTCATCTCCAACCCCGTCAACTCCACCGTGCCCATCGTCGCCGAGGTCTTCAAGTCTTTACGACCCCAAGCGGTGGGTTTTCCCCCCGACCCCCTCTCCTTCTTCTAACGGCTCTGACGCTTCATGAGTTAAAATGGTGCTCATCACTGCATATCTTCGTACAGTCTGTTCTGTGTCACGGGTCACCACCTTTGACATCACACGCGCCTCCACCTTCCACTTCGACATTGCCAACGTCAAGCCCGCCGAGGTCAATGTGTCCGTCGTCGGTGGCCACCTTCGGCGTCACCATTGTGCTTCTCCTCTCTCAAGTCGCCCAGGGTTCCATACTCCAATAGTATGTTCAACACTGGACCTGACCTGACCTGACCTGACCTGACCTGACCTGACCTGATCTGACTTTCTTTCTGCTGTGCTCTTGCCTCTTCTATATTCCCTTACCTTCGCATCAAGCTCTGTTGGCATTCCTTTGCCCATTCGTCTCCGGTCTCAGCCTTCACCCGTCTTCTACGTCCCTTCCGTCTGCTTCCCCGGCCGCTTATGTTTCCTATCCCCTAACCTCTCCTTCTGCATTAGCCTCACGCTTTTTTCTCCTCAGTCTTTTAATCTTATCTTCATTGCGCTCGCAGCTATTCTCCGTCTTGTTTGTCAATTGTCTCTCTCTGCGCGAAGCCATCATATGACATATCATTCTTTGCTTTCTGCTTCCTTGGTAGATACAGCCGTGCGGGATGATTACGTGTGTGAAGTTCCTCAATCCCTTTTTTTTCACGCAAGTTTGATCAACATTCAAAATGTTACATGGACAATGATATAGATGCTCGTAGCTACGATCGCAAGTCGCAGCCGCATGGCGAAGCAGACGAAGGGTAGCGAAGCTACCTTGAGCTTCTGCGTAGCCGTGCGGGGCTGAGATTTGGTGACCTTTCTGATACAAAAGATTCGCGAAAAGGGGGAGGGGGAGAGGACGCCCCCCCAGTCACGTCTTCGCACATCTCTACCAGGTCATAAGGGTCTGAGGTCCACATCGAGTCTGAGGGACACCCTGGCCTCTGGGCTTCAGCCGACAGCCAGGTCACTATGGTTCCAAGGCGTAAGTTGCTGCTACTTAACTTTGTTGACTAAGTCTGTATTTAAATCCCACTCCCAGCCCCCAGCGACCTGTTATTCAACAAGGCGAAAAAGTTAGGGGAACACTCTGGTAAGGTACGCACCCAGGTCAGGAATTTGGAGCGGATGAGACTCGCATCCCCAGCGGGTCAGCAGCGGGTCACCCGCTGTGCTTCCGCTTGGACACAGAATCCGCGATGTGCAGCGGGTCGCCCGCTTCTAACCCGCTGCTCTCTCACGGCTAACACGCGGTAAACTGACAGACAAAGATGTTCTATCCCACCGGCCTGGCTTTTGAGCCAGAGTGAGTTGGATTCTCCCCAGAACGGGAGAGAACGGGGACCAGACCAGAGAGTTCCGACGCCGTAAGGAGAGTGTGAATTGTACTTAGAAGGGACTGAAGTACAGCGGAATGCGATGTGATGGACTGAGTAAAGGTGAAGCTGAGAGAGAGGAAGAAAGGTGCTCGACAGACTATATGAGACTACGGGCGGAGACCTCCACTATTGAGGGGGCCCGTGGTTTCCAACTCTCCCACCTCGAGTATCCTGTTCTGACAGTGATTGTCGCCTCGCTGACCGTGCTGAGGCGCGTACTCTGGCTCTCGATGCCCGTGGCCGCCGAAGGTTATGATTCGTGAAAGTCGTAATTGAATTGAATGAGTGTGTGTGTGCGTCGACTGCTGGTGCTGGAGTCGATGTGCCGTACGACGGTATGTTGAATGTTGATGCTGAGGGCTGAGGTGGTGGGGTGAGACCGTCAAGTTGTGGAAGGTGATCCGATGCAGTTCTTTGCCGTGAGAGGTGTCCACTGCTGACTCGGGGTTTTCGTCGTGCTCATATGCTGATGTGCCGAACCCGAGCCTGCTCCCACCGTTCCTGTACGCCAACGCACCACACCACACCACACAGGGTGCTGATTTCCGACCCCCAACATTGTCCCACATAACCTCATCCTGCATCCATCCTACACTACCGCCCTGCTCCCATTGTGCCTCGCACCCTGCCACACCACCTATCCCAAGCCACCACTGCCCATGTGCCCATGTACCATATTCCACTGACCTAAATCCAAACCCGCCCAACTTCTCGACCTTTGACCGGCGCTCACTGCTCGGTTACCAGAGCACCGAATAGTCGACACCGATGGTGCCGAGCACAAGCCCGTGGGTGCGCAAGAGGGAGGGAGGACAGCGGGATCCGTTGTTGCATGGCTGGTTGGTGGCCCTTATATTGCGTTCGGTGCGTGCGTATGTGCACGGGTTTGAAGCCCTGGAGCTTCCAAAGGCGTTGCACCACTGGCCATGTTTGAAATGCTCCGACAACCGATGCATGCGTCTTGAGCGAACCTTGACCATGTGAATTTGCTGCTCGGCGCGCTGTGCGCTCGAGACTTAATGAATGTGCCGATCCGGACGTGGTGGTTGAGCGTGAGGACTGAACGCGAGGACGCGCGTTTCCTTTGCTGTTGATGCTGCCGCTGGCGTGATTGCCGATTGCGGCCCGATGCTCCGAACCACCCGTCGCCGATCGTATGGCCTATGCTCCCACCGCTCGCATACACCCTCATCGAGGAGATGCCTCATGCCACTCACACCAGCTGCTGAGACTTTCGTGCAGCTCGTCCACCTAGGACTGAGCTCCTGCTGTCTCCTGCCAGTCTGGGTCCTGCCAAGCGCCAATTCCCCCAGCCGATCCGTACCACCACTCTGCTTGAGGGACGCCATTGTCGCCTCAACTGAGTATCTCCCTTCCATTCCCATACCCTCTCAACCATCCCTATCACAGATCCCACCAATCCCTGTACGCCCAACCAAGAGAACGTCGCGCTTCGGCTGCCGTATGCCTGCTCCGGAACCGACAACTGGTCGAGCTCCGATGAGCGCGGTGGCCGAGGAGAGAGCCTTGTGTGTGGTGGATGTCCGAGCTGTGATTGGGTTGAGTCTCGAGGGTAAGCAGGTGCATCCATGGCACTCCTGCATGGTTCAGGAAGGCAAGAAGCCTATGCTGGTTTGTGGTGCTGGTCACTGGTGCTGTGCGCTGACTGCTGCCGTGCGTCGTACCTGTCTTGGCGGCTCGTGGAGGGGTTCGTGGGTCGTGTATTGATGGTGGTGCGGCTGTTGCGTTGTGTCGTTGACTCCATCCGGTTTGTTTATGCCGCCTCGGAGCCGAGATCCCAATCTGAACACCCCATCACAACTCCGACTATCCCATATACCGATCCAACGCCTCCAATCCAACGAAGCCGTGCCACACTGGCCAATCAATGTAAGGTTGTCCCCGGAGTAACGCGGAGGGCTCCGCCTCCGCACTTCCAAATTCCGCCGGAATTTTGACTTTTTGAGGCGAGCTCCGCCTCCGCAGACTAAGACAGAGCTGAAAAAACTCAGCTCCGCGTTCCGACGGAAGTATACAAAAGTTGAAATCCCAGCTCCGCGCTCCGCGTTTTTCTGTGCGTTTTCATAATGCTCCTCCGTGCTCCGTGTATGCGGAGCTCGGAATTCCGCGGAATTCCGTCGGAGCGCAGTGGTGGTATAATTTGCTCTCAGAATGACTCTAACACAATCAGAGCTATACATTCACCATCCGACATTGTTGCGGTATTGACTCCAGTGCTATTCTGAAGCTCTCAACGGATGATGACGCCTGTTTTATCCCCTGCGCGTGTCTCGGCGATGCCTATTTTCTCGGAATTCCGCACATTTCCGCGGAACTTGGACGGAATTCCGGCGGAGCGCACCCAAAATAAGGTCACGTGACCCCTATTTTCGACGATCACGTGACCTCACAGCTCCGGGAATTCTGCGGAAATTCCGCCGGAATTTTCGCACAATTTTGACGACTCCGCGCTCCGTACTTTTGACTAGTGGGCCCAGGATTGGGCTCCGCGCTCCGCGTAAATTCCGGCGGAGTCCTCCAGGCGGACTCCGTGCTTTTTTAAGGTCAAAAATCCCTCAAAAGTGAAAATCTCTCAAAAGTGAGCTCCGCGCTCCGCCTCCGGCGGAGCCCTCCGTCGGAGGAGTACGGAGTCCGCAAAACCCCAGCTCCGCGTCAACTCCGGGGACAACCTTAAATCAATGCGCCGAGCTGATGCGCTTGACACCACGCGTATGTTCGCTAGCTGTGGACCTGATGTGATCTGTGAGCGGGCGCCGAACCGAACGGTCGCCACTGGTGGGTGGACGCTGCTTGTGTGTTCGCTGGCGTCCGTGGCTCTGCGCGCGCCGTGAGTGTGGCCGCTGCGCATCACCGTGCCTCCGCCGAGACACCTGCTGCTGCTGTGATCCGTGGGCATGGCGCCGCCGTGAACCTTGGCTGTGAACGTGCGCTCCATTGCGCCGAACCAGAGGAACCCAGACGACGTCGTACTGGCGTTCTTGTGCGCTTGCGTCCAGTGGATTCTGTCGGCTGTCGCGCAAGTGCAGCTGTGCTTGTTGCCGAGTGCATATAGCACGACATCGGCCGTGCACGTCCGCATGTGTGCCGAGTGCCGAGTGCCGACTGCCGGCTGCCGAGAGCATCGATGCCCGCGGCTTGCTGTCTGCTGGTTTCTCCGTCGAGAGATCGAGCCTGAGCCTGACTGCACCACCAATAGCCGCAGCTTGTATGCGTCCTCTCCGCCGCTCCGCGTGTGCCGCGTGAGGAGCCGCCCCGACCGCTGTCGGTCCCGAGGCTGAGGGAGGAGAGAGAAAGGAGACCGAGGAGGTGTGGACCTCGTGTAGACCGTGTCATGCGCGCAACGCGCGTCGCGTGACTCCTGCTTGATGTGCTTATCCCATCTCGGGATCCGATCGTCCTGCTCTCCGACGAGCTCGATCAAGGACAGGCTTGAAGCCGTGCGACCAGCACCAAGGTTCCGTCTCGAGCCTATATCCTTGCAGGGGCCTCCCGCCACTCTGCCTCTCCTTTCCCTCATTGTCCGCCGAACCCCAATGCCAAACCACCATCCCCTTCTCGTCCCTAGTCACCCGTGCCCGCAGTCCACGCCGCGCTGGCGAGCGCCACATGCAGTCGGCAGGGAGACCAATCTGGGCGAGGAGATCCAAAGTGTCCGCTCGAGTTGTGACTCGGAGCTCGCACAAAGGGGGGAGTAAGGCATAGGGTCAGCGTCCAATCCTACGTGGAGTGGTGCGTAGCAGAAACGCAGCTGTAGGGAGATGTCCCTATCCTGCCAAGCGGTACAGGCCGAAGCCTGGAGGCAGGGTGTGGGGACATTGTCCCGGTCATTAACCGAGCACGGTATGACTAGTAAACCAGGGTCGCCGCTCGCGCCCTGTTCGTCATCCCGGCACGGCACGAAGCTGAGAGTGGTGGTGAGGGTGAGAGAGATGGTGCGGCCACAGATCGCCAGAGGGCTGATCCACTACTTCGGGCCGCGTATATCTGCATACCGATCCTCGACCTTCCTGCAGATGAGACGCGTCTATATTGCGGCAACGCCACTAAGGCTCGCCAGACGCTCTGCATAGTGGAAGTCTCCGTACACCGGTCCACTCCGCATTCGCTGCCGTTGAGGGTCTTCTCACGCCGCCCACGCGGCCGTGTGCCCCCGGACGCCGCTGCTCATAGCAGACGTCTCATCGTTCCCAGGAACAAGCTCGGACTTGCTCGCGGGTGTCGACACAGCCGTGTCACCACCGGCACTGCCCTTATGTGTGTCGACTCGGAAGTTGGCATCGCATTGTCCTGGCGACATTGTTCGCACTTCGTTGCCTGGACCCAATCGGTCTGAAGTCTGAACCGTGGTCCGCGATGACCCGCCAGGGACCGATCTCCCTGACGATGGTGAGTTGTGGCCGTGACCGAGGTGGTTGTCCTCGCCAATCACAGCCGGGCTGGGCTCAGTTGCTCAGTCCCATTGACGTAGAGCATCAATGTGCGCGACACATCTAAAATGCTAAGCGTCGCCGGCCCATTTGCCGACCGTCCGAGGGAGAGGAGCTACCATTCATCCTACAGACTCATAGAGTCGCCCATTGCGCTCCGTGTGTGTCGATATCCGGCGGCCATATCGAACACGATGCCGAGGCCCTTACGGCATGTTCTGTCTTGCGACAGTTCTGGTGGGTTGTAGTGGAGCGCGTTTGCTCGCGGCTGGCAAGCCGACCAGATGATCGTGTGACGCGGACCATCCGCGTCGTCTCCGAAGCGCCATGACTGTGGACTGTGGATGCCACTTGTCCGCTTGTAGGAAAAGCACCGACGGCAGGATTCTCGCTGCGCCCTGTGCGCATGCGAGGTGAGATGCGATGTCCGTCGTGTACTGATGACGGAAACGACTTGAGGGTTGAGAGTTGAGGAAGTGTGACGTGTCCGTTTGTCCATGACATGAGCAGTGACCGATTGGCCCGAAGCTCCGAACGCATCGTCCGTCTTGACTCCCAAGGATGAGGCCTGCCACTGAGCTGGCGCCCAACGTTCTTGCGCGCCTGTGAGTGGCTAGCTCGCCAAACACGCAATCCTTCGCCTGGCCGCTGCGCTTCCGGGGGATTGCCGCTCCCGCCTTCCGCGACTTGAGCTTTGATGCCGAAGGTGTAGGTCGAGGTCTTGAGAACTGCGCACCGACCGCGCATGTGTTCTTCGTGACCTTGTTTGACCGCCGACCTTGAACACACACCCAGATCGCGTAACTGGGTGGCTGTCGGTCAATCTCGAGCTGCCGAGCCGCTGCCAGCTGCCGATGGCCATCGGTGCCGCAACCGTCGCTCGCGCTCGGTCCTGTCGGTCTCGTACTGGGAGATCCAACCTTGCAATCCGCCGGGGAACGAAGCGCGTCGCTCGAATCCGCCGTGCCGGTCTTGCAGGTTTCCGCGCGGTGCTCGCCGATGAGCTGCCGCTGTTCCACACTTGGTGGTCATGTCGTCCGTGACGCTCCTTCTGTGCCGAGCCGCCGATGAGGCCGGCGCGGCTGTGCCGATGGGCTGCGCCGAGCACGGATGATGCGGGCCAGGAACCAGTTCGTGGGACGGCTACCTCCGATATCGTCATCGGGCGAGGCGTTGCCTTCCGTGATTCCGTCCGTGATGGACCCGCTGCTTGGTGCTGGCGCCTGGCGTCTGGCGCATCGGTGCTCCGCTGAGCTGTGGTGCTTGCGGAACCGTTGGCGCTCCATTTTTTCTGGAGAAGAAGTGTCTTGTGGTCCAAACGAGGTACCATGACGAGTGTCGGAGCTCTTGCCTTGGGCTCTGGAGCTCCCGTAGCTCAATGCAGAGCTCTTGGGCTCATAACCAGTTGGATTCTCCCCAGAACGGGAGAGAACGGGGACCAGACCAGAGAGTTCCGACGCCGTAAGGAGAGTGTGAATTGTACTTAGAAGGGACTGAAGTACAGCGGAATGCGATGTGATGGACTGAGTAAAGGTGAAGCTGAGAGAGAGGAAGAAAAGGTGCTCGACAGACTATATGAGACTACGGGCGGAGACCTCCACTATTGAGGGGGCCCGTGGTTTCCAACTGAGTGTTCCCCAGACTTTTTGAGGCCATGAGTTTATAGAAATTAGAATATAAACAGGAGATGAAAAGTAGCAAGAAACATGCATGCCTTGATGACTGATGTTGCTTAATGCTTGGTCTGGATATCTTAGACTCGAATTCTCAAAAGGCGTGCTCAATGCTGTGACCTGTCAGATGTGGATGGCATACCTAAACAATGGCCCAGAAGCACAGTCAATCATCCAAATCACATAGACGCCCTCCGCACCTCGCTCTCGAGGTAGCGAAGCTACCCTGAGAGCGAGGCGCCATGATTTTCCACACAACATAGATGATGAGCAGATAGAACTCCCCAAAGGTGTAATGTAACATGTGTATTGCGTACCTGATCTAAGGATCTTCCCGGAGTAGATCCCCGGAGCCCGGACTCCGGGGCGACGCTCCGCTCAGCTCCGTCTGAGCTTTGGCCAGCTCCGCGCTCCGCGAAATTTCTGGTGATCCGCTGGCGAGCACTCCGTGCTCCGTCGAAGTTGCGGTTGCGCGCAAGAATCTACTCCGTGCTCCGTATATTTTTCACAGGCGGACTCCGTGCTCCGCAAAAAAGCTCCGCGGACTCCGGGGTACTCCGGGGTGTCATGAAATGAGTCCAACATGGGCTCAGGAGAAGGTCAAATCTCATCGAAACAGTTCAATCGCAGCTTTAGAAGTCTACATCATTTCTTTCCAAGGGTTTACTGCCCCCAAAAAGCTAAAATACACAGTATTTCCACCTGATTCGGCCGAGAAATCCCTCAAACACGGGTCACGTGACTCAGTTTTGGCCATCACGTGACTCACTTCGCCATCCCCGGAGTTCGACGGACTCCGGGGTCTGCTCCGTACTCCGGGTTTTTTTTGACAATGCAAGCAAACTCACTCCGTGCTCCGGGGCGTTGCATTCATACCTTCGCGGAGTTGCTCCGCAAATTTAAAGCTAGTAAAAAACGCTCAAATCTCGCTCCGTGCTCCGTACCCGTGCAGAGCGTCCCCCGGAGTCCGCGGAGCTCCGGGGAATGCTACTCCGGGGCCTACTCCGGGAAGATCCTTACTTGAGATACACGCCTACATCTACCAGGTGATGGTGCCCCAAAATGCTACTGACTACTGACTACTGAGTACTGAGTACTGACTACTGACTACTGACTACTGACTACTGACTACTGACTACTGACTAGGAGTACTGAGGTCTTACTGTCTGAGTGCTGATATTCCTACGTTCTTTTCTATTCCGATTTTATTCTTGCTGCTGGTAGATGGTAGTCCGGGGTCCTGATCAGCTTCATTGCTTCTATTTTAATCTCCTACGTTCTACCGGACTTGGCCTTACAATATTGACCCATTGTCATATGCATTCATGCTGCATGCTGATTGCTGCATGCATCATCGCGGGCAGCATTGCTTATTTTCTGACTTCTCAGAACACTCTTGCAAGAACGAATACACTCACACACTGACCGCCATTCTATCAGGTGAATGAGATACTGATCTGCTCATCAGCTCATCTGCTCATGCCTCATGGGCTCATCCGCTCATCATATACGTCATGTGTGACAACTCACGGCGGAGAGCTCGAAGGGTAGCGAAGCTACCCTGAGAGCGAGGCGCGATAGGCGTCAGTCTATAATGATCAATGGACTGTGGCCCGTGGGTCACCGATCAGGTATTCAGGTACGTATATACACATGTTACTTTACAACTTTGGGGAGATCTATCTCCTATCTGCTCATCATCTACGTTGTGTGGAAAATTATGGCGGAGAGCTCGAAGGGTAGCGAAGCTACCCTAAGAGCGAGGCGCGGTAAGCGTCAGTCCATATTGATTTATCAACTGTGGCCTGTGGGCTGTGGGCACCGATCAGGTTAAGGATCTTCCCGGAGTAGGCCCCGGAGTAGCATTCCCCGGAGCTCCGCGGACTCCGGGGGACGCTCTGCACGGGTACGGAGCACGGAGCGAGATTTGAGCGTTTTTTACTAGCTTTAAATTTGCGGAGCAACTCCGCGAAGGTATGGCTGCAACGCCCCGGAGCACGGAGTGAGTTTGCTTGTATTGTCAAAAAAGCCCCGGAGTACGGAGCAGACCCCGGGGTCCGTCGGAGCTCCGGGGATGGCAAAGTGGGTCACGTGATGGCCAAAACTGAGTCACGTGACCCGTGTTTGAGGGATTTCTCGGCCGAATCAGGTGGAAATACTGTGTATTTTAGCTTTTTGGGGGCAGTAAACCCTTGGAAAGAAATGATGTAGACTTCTAAAGCTGCGATTGAACTGTTTCGATGAGATTTGACCTTCTCCTGAGCCCATATTGGACTCATTTCATGACACCCCGGAGTACCCCGGAGTCCGCGGAGCTATTTTGCGGAGCACGGAGTCCGCCTGTGATAAATATACGGAGCACGGAGTAGATTCTTGCGCGCAACCGCGACTTCGACGGAGCACGGAGTGCTCGCCAGCTGATCACCAGAAATTTTGCGGAGCGCGGAGCTGGCCAAAGCTCAGACGGAGCTGAGCGGAGCGTCGCCCCGGAGTCCGGGCTCCGGGGATCTACTCCGGGAAGATCCTTAATCTCAAGCAACTTACCACTGGCACGACTTGTAAGTTGTAGGCAGGTCAGGGTTGAAGGTTAGTGAACGCTGGAGTAAGTTGGGCAGTTGGTACTTGATAGCTGCTAGCTGCGTTCGTCAAAAAGTTGAAGACCTTTCAACTTTCTCGGAGGGTTTTGAGTTTTGACTATGGCTATGAACTTCCTCGGAGGGTTTTGACTTTTGACTATGGCTATCGAAGGCGTGGAAAAAGTGGAGGTGGAAGAGAGACAGAAACGGGCAACGAACGGCGGAAGGACGGCATGTGAACAGCAAATTGCTATCTTCATGAATAAAACTGGGAGAAATCGAGAGCGTCGATGGATGCTTAGAACACGGACACCCAGGCGAAGTTTGAGAAGATTTCAAGAAGTTTTGAAAGATTTTATTCGAGGGATGTTGCAACATTCGTCTCGGCCGTAAGATCTAAGGGGCAGATATAACCCCATACTAAAGTCTGGGGAATTGACCCGCGCCTCACCCGCTGCTAACCCGCTGCTAATATACCTTCACCCCTTCCCCCAGCCTCTCTCTACCGGACACCCTCCTCCCATAGTCCTGGAGTCAGCTGTCAGTGTATATAGTGAGTACGATGGATGGGAAAGGGTAGCTCACCGCTCACCTTTCAAGCGCAGAGGAAACATGGTCAGTAATGGTGATAGGCGGGGTCCGAGGGAGAAATTTTGCTCAATAAATGCGACTGCGCACCGCACGTGGAGCCGTGGACGAAGCGATACTCACATCGTCTGGTCGCATGAGCTGTAGCCTGTAACCGGTAACGAAGAGAGAATCAATTGACCTGTGCGCGTAACATGCAGCCGTGAGGACTCACAAAGTCACAACAAGTGGACGCTGAAAGGAGTCAGAGGAGTGGAGGGCTGGAAGTTGTGTGATAAGATGTGGCAAGAAGAAACTGAGAAGATGAGAGACTTATCAAGGGAGAGAGGTGGGGGCAGAAGAAAGAATATACGTTGCTTGGCGCCGGGATCGTTCGATGTGCTGTGTCCTGTGGGAGGGATGATGGCGTCAACAAGAGTCAAGACAACAACGGGCGGGGTAGAGTTCGTGCATGCCGCATGGTGGGAGAACGAGCGAAGGCGGCGTCGATGTGTCGGATGAGCTAAGAGTAAGAGTGAATGCTCCGTGCTGCTGCTGTCAAGGAAGTGTGAATAAATGCTGTGGATCAGACTGTCAGAGCTAGTCCTGGAACGAGAGCGACCATCAGAGAGTAAATCTACATACCCCAATGAAGATACACATGCCATAGTAAGCGTGTCAGCTGTCCTTGGAAGTCATCAAAGGAGAGAAGGACTGTTAGTGAGACTGTAGAGGAAAGAAGCAGGGCAAAACGCGTCGCTGAACAATAAGCAAAGAGGGCGGGAAAGAAAGACTCACCGATGAATGCGGCAGAGTATGCCGACTTAGAGAGCGGACTGCAGGAGATGGACAACTGGGGACTGGGGAGGGGGAAAAGAAATGCCATCGCACCGCGCACGAGGCAAAAGAGAGAGAGGAGAGAAGTGAGCGCGCGAAGAACATCGCTCCAGACGAGAGAGAGAGAAGAAAGGAAGCAAGGAGAAAGAAAGACATCGCAAGAAGAGAGGGATGACTTTTGGTGGTCAGTGGTCAGTGGTTGTCGTCGATGTTGGTGGTCGTGTCAAGAAGATGGACAAGAAGACTGCGCAACGTGAAGTTGATGTCTTTCGTTCCGTCCACAGCGTGCGCAGTGGGTTTGCCGCGGGTGATGGGAACGTGATGTTCCAAGAAAGTGTTGCTCAGGGAGGTGAGGTTAACGTCTTTCGTCCACAGCATGCTCGCCGCGGATATGCAGCGGGTAGTTTGAGACGTCAAAACTTTCATTTCGGGGGTCAGCGGGTCTGCAGCGGGTTCGCTGCCTCAGCCGCGGGTACACAGCGGATACGTTTTTACTGAGCGTCACCATGTTTGCCGGGAATGCCACATTAAGATTCACGGAGGTAATAAAGAGAGCCTCGGCGGAGCCGTAAGCTTTGTTTTTTATTATTATATAAATCCAAAAAAATATTGTTGCACCAGAAGAAAGTAGTAGTACTGTGTTTAGAAGGAGAAATTTCACAGATAGGGTCGAATCCACATCGAAATTCGTAAAGAGGGTCAATTTAAGATGAATTCACAGATAGGGTCGTTTTGAGACAATGTGGCTTGCAGGATGTGGAACATCGTCTGTGTGCATCCCATCATACCAAGCCACACAAGATGAACACCTCTGCTACCGGTTCGTCGCCTTCCCTGGCGAAGGGATCACACTTCTCTTCTGTCCAGGCTTTCCAAAGCTGCGTACGCGCTCTGGCAGCAGCCGAAGGCTGGAATGCTCGAGCAGTGGAGACCGAGCGCGACTACTGCATCATGGGTTGCGTCCACAAGAGCTGCCCCTTCTTCGTTCGTCTGCGCACCACGAAGGGCGATCTCGTAGTCACCAAATACAAACATATTCATAATTGTCTTGGACGGGTGGCTGAAGGCAAGCGTTCTTCCGCGGGAAATCATAAGCTACTGGTGGACACTGTGAGTGTTTCTTCTGCCATATCACCTCCCTACCTTTATTTACTTATTTATTTTCGTACCTGCAGATCAACAGCAGCATGGTTGTAGATCAAAGCAGCTCTGCCAAAGCAATCAAACGTCAATTGAAGCATAGCATGTGTGGTAAGGAAAGGCGTCACCTCCGCGCTCTCGGCGGAGTTCCGCGTCCTCCGCGCCTCCGTACCGCAAAACTCCGCCGGAGGACGTCCTCCGTACCGCGGAGGCTGACAGCGGAGGGGAGGACGGAGAAGTACCGCCAACGACTTGAACGCGGACGGAGGGCGGAGGAGTTTGAGGTCCCCGGACTTGAGCGCGGACGGAGGTGTCGACAGCCCCAACTTCGGCGGAGTTCCGGCGGAACTCCGCGCCTCCGCGCTTACTCCGCTCTGCGACTGAAAACCCAGGGGTTACACAGGGTCTCTCCTATTGAAGGGGTCTCAGAAGACGGAGTCTCGGGTTTCATATCACGTGATCGCTAGTCACACCGGAGTCTCAAGACTTGAGACCCCTCTTCAAATGATTATTTTTGCCGAGTTAAGCAAGTAACTCCAAAGTCTGAGACCAAGACTTGGGTCAGCAAGTTGGGATCGCGGAGGCGCGGAACTCCGCCGGAGGAAGGCGGACGGAGGTTCCCTCCTTGGAAAACTCCGCCTACCCACCGCGGACGGAGGAGGCGGCCTCGGTGAAGACCACCCTGCTACGGCGGACGGAATGATACCGGCCTTGCTGACACCACTGTCTTGGGCGGACGGAATGATCCGCCCAAAAATGAGCGCGGAGTTTTGGCGGAGGTAGGCGGGCGGAGTCGCGGAGTTCCTCCGCGCCTTTCCTTAATGTGTGGCGGACACAAGAGTCCTAGGGCACAAAAGCCTACCTGAGCACAAGAGCAATAGAAGAGAGAGCGAGTTGATTACAGAAGCCAGGAGGAAGTACAAGGGAGAGCAGCGAGGAAAAGGGAAGAGAGGGTGAGGAGTGGAACGGGATGGGAACGGGAACGGATCGAGAATAGAACTGAGGAAGTGAGGATGTGGAACCGAGGTGGGAACCGAGGCTCAGTAGAACAAAGGGAAATAGAAGAGACAGGGAACCTCAGCAGAGAAAGGAATCAGAGACTGGCTCCGCCCAGCACATCCCCCCCCCCCCCCCAAAAAAAAAGCGGACCGACTCGGGTCCGTGGGCAGCCGCGACAACGCGTCGGCATTGACATGGGCGTGGCCAGGGCGAGCGACGAACCGAAGGTTGGGTAAGTGGGGCATGATCAGCGCCCGACAGCGCGAGATGTTGGGTCCATAGCTGACCCCATTCGTCGACGACAGCATGGCACCCATCGGTTGATGATCGTTTACCACGGTCACGAGCGCACCCTCGAGAAGGTAAGCCCATTTGGAGAAGGCTCAAGTGAGGCAGCACAGCTCTAATTCGGGTGCAACCATCTTCTACTCCGCAGGTGTCGTCAATCGCGACAGGAACGCGACGGGCCGCTCTGTGAGCACCACCGTCCGATCGCTCAGAGTCACGCGTCGCGCCTTCCGCATGGGCTCGCGCAGAGCCTCCTCAAGCTGGGAGCGATCGGCGGTGGACAAGACACCGAGATGGAAACCGCGAAGCGAGATCGGCAAGCGACGCGGACGGTGCGGCAGCACCGGGTCCTGATCCAAACGCGCATCACCGTCGACAACGGCATTATCTTGCTGAAGTGACACCTCCTCGGACGCCTCCATCACATCCTCCACGCGCGCACCCAAGTCTCCAACCGGGAGATCAAGCGAGGTGCGAGTCGCGGCAAACGGATCAGGAGACCGAGGGACGAGATCGACCTGCTCGATGCTCACGACGGGATCGATGCCGATGTGATCGGGCAACGCGAGGCGGACACGGTGGGGGGAGACAACCTCCACCACGTCGAACGGACCGTCCTTGCGAGCGTCGAGCTTGCTGGTGATCGCGCCAGGAACTGGTCGATCCTTCAACCGTAAGTGAACTTGATCCCCTACCCGCAACGACACGGGAGGCGCGCGTGACTGATCATAGCGACGCTTCTGATCTTCACGGGCCAGCAGAATACATCGTCGCGCTTCCACCAACCGCTCCTCCGCCGCGGCCAGCCGCTCATCAAACCCGCCAACGCCCTCGTGCTCCTCCTCTCCGTCGAACACGGCATGGACGACGTCGGGGTGGCTCACGAATTACCAGGTCGAAAGGGCGCTGACCTGTCGAGAGGGACGGGGTGGAGTTCATGGCCAACTCAACAGCGGGCGCAAGGCGACGATCCCAATGCGCATGAGACTCGAGGCTCACGGACTACAGCACGGTCTGAACCGTCTGAATCGCACGTTCCACCGCGTTTGCCGTCTGGTGGTACGGGGGACTCGGGGTAAGCGATGCGCCAAGGGAACGGGACAGAGCCGTCATCACGGAGCCAGTGAGTCGTGCTTCGGAGTCTGACACGATGCGGCGTGGCAACCAGCCGTAACGTAGAACGCGATTGCTGACGATGGCAGCCACACCTTCCGCAGTGATAGTATTCGCACACGCTCGATCAGCACCATCCGACTGAACACGTCAAGGATGACATGAGCGGCGGTTGTTCCCGGAACGAGACGATGGGAACCCGTAGACGAGATCCAACGAGATCGTCTCGAACGGTAGCTGGGGATCCTTGGCGATGTCCAAGACGCCTGTCTTCCGGCCGACCTTGGTCTTCTGGCAAGAACGGCAGTACTTGACCCAAGAACGCACCGCGACGGACAATCCTGGAAGCCAGAAAGAGCGCGCGACCGCTAGGTAGGTCTTGTAGAAACCAAAGTGTCCGTTGTTGTCATGGACTGATCTGAGCAACTCTGGGACGGCCCCCTCAGGAAGCGCAATACGACCATCACTCCGACGAACGAGGACGTCGTCGTTCAACACCCAGTCACCTGCAGCCGCCTCAAAATCAACAACACGCTCGGCTTCACGCAAGATGGCGAAGTGCCGATCGGCCCGCAGCCAGGTCGTCCATCGTTCGCGCGCAATGGGGGGCGGAAGGCGAACCAAATCGAGCGCGAGGAGCTGCGCAGACTCCGCCGACTGGAGGGGAGGAGCCTCGGTCTCGAACGACTGGTGCAAGATCGCGCCAAAACCGGCCTTGCTGGCATCAATATACAGCAGGTATGGACGAGACGGGTCGGGATGGGCGAGAGTGGGAGGGGAGGCGATCGCGGCCTTCAAGCGATCAAAGCTCAACCGCTGGTCCTCGCCCCAATCCAACGCGCAGCGATCGGCCGACACCGCCTTGCCTTCGATATTCACCAGGCGATAACGCCCGTCGGACTGCTCGTAGCGCCATCCTCGAGTCAGGCGCGGCAGCGGCTCCGCAATCTGAGCGAACGAGCGCACGAACATGCGATAATACCCAAATAGACCCAGAGCGTGATACAGCTCCTTCAGGGTACTCGGCCGCGCAAGATCCCGCACGGCGACAGCCCTGTCACGCCAAATAGCCACTCCTGCTCCAGACACCTTCCGCCCCAAGAGCACCAACGACCCGACGGCGAACGTGCAATTCCCGGGACTGAAGCGCAGTCCCTCGCGTTCAGCGCTCGACAAGATGGAGTCAAGAGCATGAACGTGTTCGTCCATTGTGGTCGTGGCGACGACAATGTCGTCGATATATACGACTGCGTCCTGCCAGCGGAGTGCACCTAGCAGCCGGTCCATCAATCGTTGAAAAACGGCCGGGGCATTTCTCAAACCAAACGGGACGGTCTTGTATTGGAAGAGGCCCCGGTGACAGGTGAACGCCGTCTTCCAACGGTCGGAGGGGCGGACCGGAAGCTGGTGGTACCCGCGGATAGCATCGAGGGAGCTAAAGATGCGTTTTCCACAGAGGGTCTGGAAGACCGAGTCCACCGTCGGAAGGGGGTAACGATCCGGGATGGTGCTGGCGTTCAACTGACGGTAGTCGACGCAGAACCGCATCTTTCCGTACTGACGAACCATGAGGACGGGGAAGGAAGCGGGACTCGAGGACGGCTCAACCACATCCCACGCGAGCAATTGGTCAATGGCGGTGTCGATGGCCTCCCTTTTCTCGGGGCTGACCCGTCGAGGAGCCTCGGGACGCAAGATGGTGCCCTCCTGGTCGGACGACCCAGCGTCTCTGACCATGCGATTCTCCTTGGTCTTCTTGCTGCGAATGTAGGCAGCCGGCCTGTCTCGAATGACTTGTATCGCATTGGACAAGATCTTCTCAGCGTTTTTTTGATCGCCCAGGGCCCAATGCGCCACACGCAACCAGACGCGTGCTTTTACATCCCGGCTTTCGTACCATTGAGCGTCCCGGACGAGCAGGGGCGCGTGGCGGTAGATGTTGACGGCGCAAAGGAGGTCGGACACAGCGGCCTTGGCGCGTTTGAGCATGAGGTTGCTGTAGCCGCTGATGCAGAGAGCCTCCGCCAAATGGTGGACCTGAGTCGGCCTGACGTCTTTCGCAGATTTGACGCCCATAAGATTGAGTGATTCGCTGGCCTTTGCGAACTTCACCGCTCCTTCGAAGTCGTTCTCTTTGAAGGCCAGACGAGATGCCTTGTCCTTAGAATCGATGGCAGCCCTTCGAAGCTCAACAATGATCGAGGCCATCTCGTCCTTGAATGTTCCCACATCATCATCAAGAGTCGATCGCCTTGGAATAGTTGACCAGCGTAGGCGTTGACCTTCGTAGAGCTTCTGGGCTTCCTTGAGGGGTTGACACTGCTTCGCAGGATCCCGGTCCTGGTACGTGGCCGCATGATGACAGAGAGCTGCCGCCAGCTGCACTTCGTATAAGCCCGAACATTTGACCAAGAGGCCGCGGTACAGAGCAATACCTTCTTCGAAGGAGACTTGCGCATTAGCCACGCGATTACCCTTGACCAAGGCGCAACCCTGCATCACGAGCGCGCGGGCAAGGATCGGATGACCCTGTGCAGCCAAGTTCCCATTGCTGAAAGCTTGACGACACACTTTGACCGCATCGTCCGCAACCTCGACCGCCCTGGCGATGGCTGTCGTGTCGGAGGAGTTGTTGAGACAGCAGCCGTGCTCGACTTTGAACAGGGCCCAGACCAGAAGATTCCGTCCGAATTTTCCGTTGCTGTAGACTTGCTCGAATGTTTCGTCGGCCTCCTTGGCAGCGATCGCACCCGACGAGGCTCGTCCACACTTGCGAAGGACGACGGCGCTGGCGCCTGGCACCGAGAGCGAGAGCGAGACTCTTGCGGAGCACAATATAAGGTGAGGTTGAGTCCAATGCCTCGATGGCCTCGCGCAGGCTCAAGCGAGGAGATTGGCGATGGTAGCGGCATCTTTCCAATGACGGCACAGATATAGCAGAATGACGTGCAGGAGTGGTACGATCACTCCGACCGAGTCGAACGAGGTTGCAACCGCAAGCTTGATTACGTGGTGGGCTCGTGTCTGATCCGCATCGGCGAATTTCTTGAACCGTTTACCGTCGAGGTTCTGCAACTTGCTGATATCGGTGTCGGCGGGTAGTGGGGAGACGAATTCGGAAGTTCGAACGTTGACACTCTCTTGACCTTGGTCCACTTGTTCCTTGGGTTCGCCGTCGTGCTTCCGTTTGCGACTGACGGTCGGAGACACCATTGTCCGGATGTCCCGCAGGTACGGCAGCACTTCGACGACAGATGCAAAGTCGGGAACGCGCATTTCCATAATGATGTTATATCGAATGTTCTGAAACAGCTGAGGAAGCTGAGCCTTGAGGTGCTGTTGAAAGCTTGGACACACGAGCGTAAGCGAAGGCTGCGGGGCGGGTGGGATAACCCAGTCGGCAGCATTGACGGAGCCATGCATGATTCGCGCCTGTGTTGGGAAAAGAAGGGAGGGACGTTCAGCTTGTGAGAAACATCATTACGATTGTCCTCGCCGTGGAATCACCTGAGCCAAATTGAGCATGTCACCGAGCTTCTTGCCTCAATCCTGTATCTCGCTGGACACGCGTTCGTGGACTCGGTTGCAATACTTTCCGCACTTTGGTTTGAAGAAGAACCCTCGCAGCATGAACATGTACTCCTTCATCAAGCTGTATATTCAAAGTGAAAGACATAGTCGCTATCAGTACTGATACGTACGTGATACGAGTCGTGCTTGCGGCTGCATACCTGATGACTTGGGAAAAGAGAAGCTTCCAGCTGGTCGTGGCCGTAACAGACGTGATTTGGGTCTCCCGCCATAGGACCCATTTGAAGTAGGCGAGGATACGCGTCGAAAGTTCGGTGCCCTGCTCCTCAAATTTGGTGTTCTTGGCCCATTTGTAAATCGCACCCACGAGCTTGAGGCCAATCTTGATCGCGTATTCTTCGCTCCGCTGTAAGACCAAGGCTCGGCAACTTACCAACTTACCTAACTGCAACTGCGGGTAAGTTAACTTAATCTAGTTAAACTGTGACTAAACTGCGGGCGGCGGAGCCTCCCAAAAAATTAAGTCAACTAAAACTGTATGGGCCCGGACACGGTAACTTATAGTCACTAGAAGTTGCCATTCGCAAGCCGAAGATTTGACCCAACTTACAGTTACTCACAGCTACTTACAGTGCGAACTTATAGCTACTTATAGTTACTTACAGTTACTTAAAGTTACTCACAGTGTGCACAGTAACTAATCACAACTATAGCAGTCAACTATTAATGACTGTATCCAGTAACTAACAATAACTGGAACAATTAACTATTAACAACTGTGCCCACAGTAGTCAGTAACTGATAATAACTGTAACAAGTAACTAAAAATAACTAAAAAGCACGAGTCTTTGGAGGTAGTCAAGAGAGGAAACATGTACGAGCGAGCTCGGAGGCGGCAAAGTACGTGCCTAAAGGCAAACTGGAATTGTACCTGACATCTTGAGGTAGATACCGCGTGAATTGGGTGACTGAGACGCGATTAAGTTACTATAAATAACTGTAAGTAACGTATAGTGACATGCACAAAATTAAGTTAACTGTAATGATAGTAAGTGGTTAAACTGTGACTAAACTAAACTGCGGGCGCCGGCGCCGGGTTCCAACTGCAACTAAACTTAACTGCGGACCAAAAATGGACAACTTATAATAACTGGCCGAGCCTTGTGTAAGACCAAGACGGCAGTCTCCTCGTACATTTTTCCGAGACCTTCGGGCGCCATCACTTTCTCGTCCCACGCTGAGGGAAGACACAAACGAGTCAGATCGCGAGTGTAGCATTTCGACGTCGGCGAGGGAGGCTGGAACGTATGACTCACTTGGCTTCAAGGCTGGCTTGGGCGATACGAGTTTTTCCACGAAGTCTTGCACCTTTTTCATGACGTCGACCTGGCCCATTTTGTACCACGAGTGGCACTGATCGCAGCTAAATCGACTGAAGGTAATGCCATCAAAGCTAAACATCTTGAAGTTCTTCTCGTCGTGAGGCTTTTGGGGCGATCTCTCCCATGAATAAGGGTGCTGACCCCAGCGGTCGTCCGAATATCTGATCTGATGGTTCCCCAGTTGCTAACGACAGCGTTCTCTTTGTGGAAGTCGCCGCTGGCAATCGCTGCCAGGATGACTTGATGCTGACTCTCCGATGCCATCTTGTGCGCACGCGTGGGTTAAGGGATGGGTCGTTGTTGTCCTCGAGTTGGAAGAAGGGAAGGGAGAAGGACAAACACCGAACGCGTCCCGTCGCGTCCAAATTCTCCCGTCAACGCGGTCAAACGCGTCGCGTCACGTCGCGTTACGTTGTCGTGGAAAAAGAAGAAGATGCGGTACGATTGGAATACAGTAATTGATCAAGGCGGCCCGTAAGTTTTAGGGGTACAAAGGGCTACGCCGTAGCCGCCTCCCTCAGCGCGTCATCCCCGACGAAGAGCCCTGCCTGGACCGGCTGGCATGCCATCGCTGTCCTCCTCCTCCTCCTCCGCCCGCCTTCTCCTTATCATCGTCGACAAAAAGAGAGCCACAAGCCCCAACAGTGTATCCCTCTGTCATCACTGCCTCCCCACCCGCTCGCATCCCTCCCGCGCCCGCGGCTGCGGCCGACCTCGAGCCTGATGACGAGGACGAGACCGATGCTGACATGGAGGAGGAGAACGGCCGAGCTGCGCCTGATACCCGCCGGATCAAACGGGGCATTCCCGTTCCTGTCACAGCTGTCGCTGTCGAACCCACCGAAGGCACTACCCCGTTCGCGTTCGCATTCGCATTCGCAGCTGCAGCCGCAGCCGCCAAAGCACCCGTCATACTTTGCAACTGACAAGCCTGTTGCATCGCTTGATGCGCCTGCAACTGCGCAAGCAAACTCGCCGCCGTACCCCCCGGCTCATCCTCCCCGTCTCCATTGATAGCACATACCCGCTCGTGTAGGGGCGGTAACGTCCCCACCATCATCGGATCCGGCGATGTCGGTCGACTGCTACCCACGCGCGAGCCAGCCGATGTGGAGTAGTTCCACAACATATGCGCAGGCGACACGGGGCGTGATTCAGCGGTAGTGTTCGTGCCCATCATGCTCGCATTGGACATCACCCCATGCCCGTGCCCGTGCCCATGACTGCTCGCCGAGCTGTTCCGCCTCAACAAAGAGCGATGCCACGAGTCGAGCAACTCCTGATCCGCCGACGCCGCCCCGTCCCGATCAGCAGAGAAGGACGAGGATGAAGAAGAGGACGAGGTGCCCGGTCGACGTTGACGATGGTTCTGATGCTGATGTTGGGCCGGACTGCCGCCCGAGGGGTTGGGGCTCACCGGCAAGCTAGCCAACAGCCCGCCAACACCAGCCGTTGGCACTGTCCCTGTCGCAATCGCAGGCGTCAAGTTGGGAGCAGGAGCCAACACGCTCATCACGCGATTCTCATCCAGCCAGAGATTTCTAAAAGGTCAAGTAGTCCAGATCCACTGTTTAGGTTTTTCCAGTTTAAAAAAGTGACGGGGGCTTCGCTCTCCCTTTTTTATGTCTTTGCTTTTTTATTTTTTTTGGGCAAATCCATACAAATACAAACATAATGAATACTGATTTAATAGCTAGCACTAAAAAAAAGTTTAAAATAGAAAAAGCAAAGACGCCCCCGGCGCTCCCTTTGTTTTTCTTCCATTACGGCTTCGCCGAGATCGCCCGCCAAAAGAGGGGCGTTTTCAAAATCAAAAAAGCAAGGCAAAGGCCGAAGGCCTCCTTTTTGATTATGTTAAAAAATAAAATACCTACGTCCTTTTTTGTCTTTTTTTAATTCAAAGACGAAAAAAACAGAGACCGCCGGGCAAATTTTTATCATAGATAATAAAAGATGTCAAATCGCCCGTAGAGCGTCTTTGCTTTTTCTACCAGCCGACGCGGTTAAACGAACTGGGCTTCCTTGCCCAACAATCCGCCCAACGCCTTGAGCAAAGAGACGTGTAGACCCCCTCCTATAAACAAATAGCGCATTCAAAGTGGGATCGTTTTAACAGGACTTTAAGAAATTTTTCTCCCAGGTAAAGAACGTACCGACAGCTTTTTTATTTATAACAAAGTAAAAAAAAAACAAGAAACGAAGCCAATTGGATATCATGAACCTATGAGTGAATATTGGCAGAATCATTTTCGTAAAAAGCAAAAAGAAATCAAAAAGTTTTAAATAAAGTTAAAAGAGTACCTTGTCAATAGCTATTTGCCCTTTAATTACGATATTATTACTTGGCTTACTATTATATGCAGGACACAAAGGGACAAAGGACCAAAGGAAGAAAAGGACAAAGGAACAAGTAATTGTCTCCCTTCGCTTTTTGACACTAAAAAAAGTTTAAAAATAAAAAAGCTAGTTATTGCCTTTGAAATCAGTCCTGTTTGATTTTTTTATCTCGCTTCTTATCCCGGCTGCCTTTTTCCCGCCATATAACAAGTAAGAAGGAAGATAAGACTTTTTATCTTTTGTTTTTTGTTCATTATATCTTATCGGCAGGTAAAGAGAGCCGTTTGCATTCTTTTTTATCATATAGAAAAAAAGATCCGGCGATTGTTTTTTTATGTAAACCACTTTTTATACTCCTTGAAGCACTTAGGTGTTTCTTGAAGGGTCGAGCCCTTCCCAGCAAGTTTCTGTGTGTGTTTTTTTTGGTAAACAGTCGCAGCTCTCGATTTTTATTTATATCTTAACGCCACGCATCTTTGATTTTTATAATGCATAATAAAAATTTGCCCGGCGCTAGGCTCCGGCGATTCTGTCTTTGTTTTTTGATTATACAAATATAATAAAAAATATAATAAAAAAGGCAATAGGCGTAATAAGTATTTTATTTTATGGATATATAAAACAAAGGTAGCCTAGGGCGTTCGTAATACGGAAGTTATAAACAACTGTCCCTGCGTAATTTCATTACCACCCTCGTTCATTTAGGATCCTAAATATTATCAGCAAACAAATAAACAGATGTTACAAAGCGCCGGCTTCTGCAGACTTTTTTACGTTATTTTCATATTTCGATTCCTTTCTGCTGTACGTCTATTTAATGCCACTTTTTTGATTAGTAATAAAAAGACTCTTTTGAACTACCTCTTCTAAACGAGAAATTTCACAGATAGGGTCGAATCCACATCGAAATTCGTAAAGAGGGTCAATTTAAAATGAAGTCACAGATAGGGTCGTTTTGAGCATGTGCTATTACTGTATTACTAGGCCTCCTAGGAGACACTGCAATCCTTCCGACGATGATCATCCCTACCACAAAAGCTGCAATGCTTTGCCGTGGAGGTGTGTCCAACCTCTTTGCGCTTCTTTTGTGGACGCCCAACTTTGCGTTTGAACGAGGGCGGTGTGACAGGTTCCATCGCAAGGTTCGTAGTGCTGCCTGGCGGAAGCTCTCGGTCGTGCCGCAGACACGTTGATGGGGGGGAGGGTGTTGTTGTACATCGCCCTCCAATTGTCGACAGTGTAATAGGAATGGTAGTAAGGCGCCACTGATACTTTAATCTTCTGCATGAGAGCCACCGCATGACGACAGGGGCGAAGGAAGATCTGGCATTGCCGACAACCGCAGCTGCCCACGTCGGTGGGACTGGCGGGCAGTTTGACCACGTACTGAGTCCCATCGATAGAAGTCACGCAGCCGTTTTTGTCATCGCTGCATACGGCTGTCATGCGGCGGGCGTCTTGAATGTTAGTCTGCAGGCGTGAATATTCGGTTGGAACTATGGGCGAGTCGCAATTGATTGCCTCAATCCGCCGGGAGAAGAATCGTTCCATCTGATGCCGATAAATGTGATCCATGCACTGGAGCGGTGGAAGCTCCCGAGCGTCCAACAGCATGGCATTGGCAATCTCAGCCAAGTTGGACGTAACATGACCGAAACGCCGCCCAGGCACGGCGTATGTCGCCCACTTGGTCGCATCGATACCCTTCACATAGTCGGCAGCGTCCTTGTCGAGCCTGACGAGGGTGTCCATATAACCATCAAATTTGGATTTCGTAGGCGCATATACCATCTGCCAGAACACGCGTCCTGCAGCGGCAGAGAAGCGATGATCTTTGAGGTTCTTTTGCGATGTGGAAGCAGCAGTAGACCGAGTTGGCATTGGGAAGAATTGTTTCGATTGCGTTTAGGAGACCGGCGTTTCGATCACTGACGATCGTGGCTGATGAGGCGTCGAGATCCTTCAGCGACTGGCGAAGGTTCAGCATAAACCATTCCCAATTGTCCTGAGACTCGCCGGGGGAGAGGGCCCACGCCAGCAGGATGAGAGAACCCGTGCCGTCCATGGCTGCGGCCAAATGCAGGCGTAGCTGATGTTTAGTCTTCATGAAGGTGGCGTCGACCGCCAGCCACTGTCGAGCATGCCGCCACGCCTTAGAGTAGGCACCAGGGGAGACAAACATGCGATGAAATCTGCCATTATCGAGCTCCAGCACAGCGCGAGTGTCATTGTCGACATCGACCAATGCCTTGACGTACGCTGGCAAGCGTTTGAAACTGTCGGTCTCGTCCCCAATAGCTGAATTGATTATGCCGGCCAAGGCTCGGCAAGCTACTAGAGTTACCACTTTTCTACGAAATAGTATAGTCAAGTTTTAGTGAGTGGTCACCTCGGCGGGAAATAGTATAGTCAAGTGAGATATAGCTACTATAAAAACGTATAGTCACTATTTCAGCCATGCGAAATTTTCGTTGGCTTTTCGCTGAAATAGTCACTATAGTCACTTCCAGTAGCTACCTGTGACTAGTTCAGCACAAAGTGAGATCGACATAGTCACTATATCTGGCTATAAGTGACTGGAGCTACTATATAGTAACTATCCAGCAGCTGTCTCAGCCAGCCCCTGTCCAAGACAAAAAAGTTACATTTGGTTGAAATAGTCACTATATGTGGCTATGAGTAACTGAGATAGCGACTATATGTGACTAGGAGTAGCTGGAGCTACTACATAGTGACTATCTAGCTGCTATATCAGCCAAATGCGATTTTTCATCACTATTTCAACTAAAGTATAGTCAAGTTATCACTATAAGTTATAACTATATAGTTATCATAGTTACATAGTGAAGATAGTTGCCGAGCCTTGATGGCGGCCTTGGCCTTGTAGACCGCACTGTTGCTCGGATCCAGACCGGTGCTATGTGCTGGGCGGAGCCAGTCTCTGATTCCTTTCTCTGCTGAGGTTCCCTGTCTCTTCTATTTCCCTTTGTTCTACTGAGCCTCGGTTCCCACCTCGGTTCCACATCCTCACTTCCTCAGTTCTATTCTCGATCCGTTCCCGTTCCCATCCCGTTCCACTCCTCACCCTCTCTTCCCTTTTCCTCTCTCTGAGCTTCTCGTCTTCCTCGCAGGTGTTCAGCTTCAAGGCGGTACACAACTTCGACAGGCCGAAGCGAGCGTGGAGGAGGCGCTTGAGCTCATGAAAAAGCATTCCGCGGAAGGACGGCCCGTCAACGCGGACTTCAAGAAGACGGCATGGAGTCTCAGAGTTCGGATTATCCAGGCAGACGGACGTTTCGAAGGAGTATGCTAGTGCAGCTGGGACAATTGATTCACCTGTGGCGTTATGCGGGTTCTAAGGATGAGCACGGAGTAAGCCCCGGAGCGGCTTTGCCGGAGCGCCCCGGTTATCCGGGGTCGCACTCCGGGGGAGCCGGGAGCACGGAGTGAGAATCGAGAGGTTACCTCACCGTTGCCGGAGTACGGAGCTGACGTTTGAGCAATGTAGGAAGTTCCCCGGAGTACGGAGCTGACCTCTGGGCGTTGCAGAAAATTCCCCGGAGTACGGAGTAAATACCTGTGATATGTGACGGAGTACGGAGTTACCCCCGGAGTCCGGGGCGCTCCGGGACCTCCACATTTTTCTTATTAGGAAGGTATTTCCCCATAAACATGGATATTTTGAGGGTATTTTGGGGTCAATTCTCAAAATTCATTTTCACAAATCTCATCTCGCAGTCTAAATCTGACCAAAACAGCACTTCAAGCGCTCTCAGTCTGTTCTCTTAACCACAGCTGCTACAAGATTGATCACGAGCATACGCATTTCTGAAATCATACCGTATTTTGGGATTGGTGAGATCATCTCCCGGAGTACGGAGCTCCCCCGGATTAACCGGGCTCCGTAGCTACGGAGTACGGAGTAGACTTTCTGAAACACTTCTTAATTTGACGGAGCACGGAGTAAGTTTTCTCTGGTGCTCCTTATCGTGACGCAGTACGGAGTAAGATGCTGGTGTAAATCTGAAAAGAGACGGAGCACGGATGTAAGATTTCCCAGCTGTGAGGTCGTCGCGACCCAGATTGACTTGGTGTTGGACAGTCTACGTGTAGTACCGCTCGTTGTATAGAGACAGAAGTGACACGCAGCTAGAACTTTGGCCTATGTCTCTCTGAGGTCAGGTGACTGACCAATATGCTAGTAGTCTCACGGAATATAAAGAGGTTTAGTAGAAGTAGTAACTGCTTGAAGAATTCTTAGTTGAGACTTGAAACTCGGACTTCACACGGTTGACTTTAACTCTGCAATGTTCTGTGATTGCCAAGTTAGGTGTCAGTTGTGTGAGAGGAAAGAGATGGGGGGACAGAAAGGACGGAAAGGGGGAGAAGGGCGCTCCTTTTATACCTTTCAGGTGTCCCAGGTGCGCAGTCCATCGCTGCGCTTGGTTGACTGTGGGAGCCGTGACCCTGAGTCAAAACCTAAATCACAGTTAACCAAAAAACACAAAATCACCTGATAATCTAAACTACATACACAGCCACAATAGGCGACGAAGCAACAGTGAGCTAGAGACTGGGAAGCGAGTGGAACAGGAGACATGTGAAAGGGTTAAGGTAGCCGGGCACGTTCCGCCGTGAGCACGTTCCGTCGTGGGCGGTCACAGTGGGTGGCGAGATAGGTGGTGGCGATAGGTGAGGTGCGGGTTGAGGTGTTGAGGTGCGGGTGAAAAATGCGGAGAAAAGAAAAAAAGGCGATGCACCAAAAAAAGGTTTCTCGAAAAGAGATTCGAACACCTGACTAATAACAGTCATGGGAACTTAAATCAACAACACTACCAACTGTACTACGAGGAATTCAGTTGAAAGTGGTTCCCGAATAGTCAATATAAACCACCAACAGTGAACCCACTAACTCCTATGTGAGGAAGAGATAGTAATTACACCTGAGGTCTGGTATGACTATGGATGTTATGTGAGACACCAAGAAGGACTGGAAGAAGTATGTAAAGTATCTGAGGTATGGGATCTCTCAGCAGCACGTTCCCTATGTGATATCAGTGCCATGTGGACCATCCGACTGAAATCATCATAGTAACATAGTACCTTTGTACAAACTTCTTACAACGGAGCACCACAGAAAGTCAGCGGAGCGCCCCGGAGTATGGGCCCGGGAGTACGGAGCACTCCGGGGCGCTCCGGGCTCATCCTTAGCGGGTTCGGCTTAATTAAATGAGAAGAAAGCTAACCGACAGAACCTACTTGGCGAAAGGGAGCAGCAATTCCCCAGACTCTAGTTCTGGGGTTCCTTGAGCCTGGTTAGAATTTCGGCCGAACTTTTGCTCTCGACATCGATTGAAACTTTTTTTTTCGCACCAAGCAGACATACCTCGCAACACTAATATATCTTGATCTTATGGCCATCCTCTGTTACCATTCCAAATCTGAGAGCAGTCCAAAGAGAATCCATGCGGTGGGGACGCTGTGAAGTGTCACTTTTAATTAATTCCGTCGGCCGATCACACTGTTGCTAGGCGGATGTTTCCTTGGCCGCCCATCTGGCACCCACTGACTTATGCAAGGCATCAACACCACAGCCCACAGCCCACAGGTCACAGCTCAAAGCTGATACCTATGTACCTTGGTCGCGTCCATGAGGCTCGCTGCCGCTTTTGGCCCGCTTCTCCTCCGCACAGATCTGTGGCCCCCGACCTGTGCCGCTTCTCCAGCGCAGCCGCAAACCGAGAGGTCGCTGTCAGTGTCTGAGTGTCCTCCGTGCTACCGTTGGCACTGGAATCATTACGTGTGTTAAGTACCTTAATCAAGTGATCAACATTCAACATGTTACATGAAGAATGATAATGATTAATGATAGCTACGGTCACAACGGCGTGGCGAAGCAGACGAAGGGTAGCGAAGCTACCGTGAGCTTCTGCGTAGCCATGCCAAGCTGGCTTTCATCCATAATCTATATGTAATCTCATGCCATGTTTTTTGTGTCCCGGGGGGGGGGGGGGGACGCCCCCAGTCAGTTTTGGAGGAAATCTACGAAGAGTTCTGCCAGGTCATAAGGATCAGAGGTCTACACCGAGTCTGGGGGATCCTCTGGCTTTAAGCCAGGTCACTATTCCAGCGCGTCCGCAGCGGAGGAGATTGCGGACACTCAGCCGATAGTCAGACTATACTAGTAGAAAGATCTGTGAGAAAAGCTTGTGGATTTCGCTATGGTACAATGGGGAGGAGCCGTTTTATAGGCGAAGGAATTGGAGCGTGAAAAGAGAAGAGAGGAGTGCCACGACGTTGCGCAGTGATTGAGAGGCAGGAAGAGAGAAGACGCGTGGCGAGCGCGTGGCGCGAGCGCGGGAGGTAAAAGTAAGTCTGAGGAGTCTGGAGTCTGGGGAGTCTGAAGTCTACTAAAAATGGTGATTAAGAGCGGAGTCTGGAGCCGAGTCTGGTCATGCGCTTGGGCCGCCCAGCACAAGGAGTGACGGAGGCTCTCGGGGAGGCGGAGAAGGTTGAGGGACGTGACTTCGGCTACATCTTCTCTTTCACAGAATTCGAAGAGGAGGTACAGTTGACTCTGTCTAATCCCATGGACATCGGTGGACAAGTTTCGAGTATGGGTTTGAGAGAGTATGGGATTGGGCAGAGGAAAAAGCACGTGGCAAGCCAGTCACGTGACCATTTCTGCGGAAATCCAGTCTCGCGACACCGTGTGGCGAATCCGCGACACCGTGCGGCTAGCTCGCAACACGGTGCGGCGGGTGTCCGGAAACTCCGCAACACCGTGTTGCGAGGCCTTTCTCTGTCGAAACCATACCGAAATCTCGCCCTCAAGATTATGGGATTGAAGGAGTTATGGGTATGGCTTCAGCCCAAATCCCATAGAACCAACCTCGTTCTCCAGAAATTTATGGAATCTCGACAGGTTATGGGGTTATAGGGCATGGAATTAGAAAGAGCCAACTGTACCACGCACGCTCTGCTTCCTGGCGAATACCCTTCAAGCACAACCCCAGGTTTGAAGCAGAGGCTGGGTCTGGTGGTCGCTCGCAAGGATCCGTACTCTGTATCACACCACACGCATCATCCCCAAATACTAAACTTGTTCTTTTCTAGCCTGCCCAGTCTGATGGGACGATTGAAGCAGTGAAGAGACGTATGCACAGCAAGTGCATATAAGAGAAAAGTAAGAGAGTAGTATTGCAGGGTCCAGAAGTAAATCTAAGTACATGGTCGTCCCCTCCTCCTACCCACTTGGGGGGCTTGGCCGGGCTCGTATGACAAACCCATAACGAGCCCGACCAGCTGAAGTGGGTTTAGGAGGAGAAGGGGTGAGAGGTAGCGCGCAGGAGAAGCCCCCAGCTACTGCGCTCTGAGTCTGAGGATGAGAAAGCCAAACCCGAAGACGACCCAGAGAAGGACTCACAGTGGCGAAGCGGACGAATCGGTCCCCATAATCCAGATAGGGAGAGCCCCTGACTTACCCTGGCCAACTAGTGGAACCCCTCTCGAGCTCGAAGAACCGGATCAGTGTGCGTTGGGTGACGGATCTTGGTGTCTGCGCCATCGTATGAGACACACGAAGAGAGCCGTCCGAACACTGTCCGATCCTTGAGGTCTTGAAGGGCTCCGGCGTCGTCCTCCTTCCGGGCCGTTATCGAGTTCGTCCGCTTTGCGATCCCGCTCTGAGTCGTGGGTGGCCTTCCTCCAGAGTCCAGTTCGAACCGACCTGTGTCCTGGGAATTGTTGTCCGTGTACCCAACGCACCCCTCCTCGAAGACTTGGTGCTTGTGACGCTCCGTGGTGCCGGCCCCATGGGGTATAGGACACTTGAGGCCGTGAGGGAGGTCGTGCGAGGGGTGCGAGGAAGAGTGGGTGTTGGACCCGCCGAGGACCGGGTCGGTCTGGAGAGATGTTCGAGGTTGTGATGAAGAGGGAAGATGAGGTTGTGGACGTAGGTCGATGCCGAGCAGCGATGGTAGAAGGGTGGGCCAATCATCCACGAGTGAGAGTGCTGACGGCGACGCTGAAGGGAGGCTCCATAAGTGCGAGGGTGGAGGAGTGAAGGAGTTGAAGAGTGGAGGAGTGGAGGAGTGGAGGAGTGGAGGAGTGAAGGAGTGAAGGAGTGAAAGAGTGGAAGAGTGGAAGAGTGGAAGAGTAGAAGAGTGTATGAAATGGTAGATGAAAAGTTGATGATGAGAGAGCAGAGTGTGTGTGTGTGGCTCGGTGAAGGCGACGAAGGTGAGGGGGAAAAGTGGGAAGGAAAGGTCTCCGGAGAGCCTCGTTTTATACCTTCGTGGGCCGGTCAGATTGCCTGTTCCAGAGTCATAAGAAGAGAAGCAGACGATGCTGCAGTCAGCGTAACGATACCCGTTGTACAGGGGAGAGAAAGAGCCCAGGACACTCACCAGATGCTGGGTGCGTTCTGACACCTTCGCCTCGCTGGCAGTGTTAGACGCTGGAAGAGCGCAGCGGCGGAGAGTGCAACCAGTAGCTCTGCGTGATGGAAATTGGAGATATCAGCCCATAGGTGCAGTGCTGGCACGCATGAGAATGTTGTGCCTGGGAAGTAGAAGCAGAAGTCAGCAGGAATGAGGCATGAGAACGAGGAAGGGAAGGAAGAATGAGCAGAGAAGCGCAAGTGTACAATCCGTTCGCTGCTTTCCGACCATCTCTGGAACTGCAGAAGAGACTAGAGAGTCGGGAGGCATGAGAGTGAGCAGTGTCGCCAAGTCATTCTTGGGAGGTGTCTGTGAAGTGTGAGCTGAGGAGTGCGTTGGAATGGAGCGGTCAAGAAGGTCAGCCAGCCAGCGAGGCCACTCGGAGCGAATGACCGCCTTCGGTCAGCGAGCTTGATAGCGAATAGCCTTGAGCACGCAGCGTCGACACTCGTAGAGACCTGCCCGCATCCTGCTCCTGCGAAGCGTTCTCGTTGGCGGCGGCCACTCGCTGTCGCGCGCTCGTGCAGGTCATCGTCCTGTGCGAGCCTGCTGGCGCGCTGGCGAACGTTTGGTCGTTCGGGTGGAGACCGTCCGCGAATGGCAATGCTTGCCTCGAATTTCGATCCCATCCTGCCACAGAATCCTCTCTGCCTTCTGGCGTACACGCCCGTCGTACGATCAGCCTCGACAGAACCACTAACGTACATATCTGCCGTTGACGATTCTGTTTCGAGAAGGAAGGGGATACATATCCTAGAGCCATGTGAATATGTAAAAGTCCAGGAAAGGGAGTAGTAGCGTGCAAATGAATAATGAATCCAGAGAAAGGTCGAAGGCCTCATCGACCCATGGCTTGGCGAAAGCAAAGCCTTGCCAGCCCCATTGTGTCACAGCACAAAGGTGTCCACCAGGTTCCGCACAATACCCTCGCCCAGCTTGGACAGCTCGCTCGAGGGGACCCTGACAATGATGACCGGATGCGCATTGAGGACTTGCGGGAAGTAGGTGACCTTGCGCTCCAACTTGCTTCCCAAGGCCGTCTGGATCATGTCGATCATTCGCTTCTGGAGCGGGAAGAGACTCGGTTGCGATTTTGACATTTCCGATGGAATGGCTACCGGATACTGGTCGTTCGATGAAGAGGGGCCGGAGGAGGAAGAGGACGAGACCGCAGCGGCGGCCGTCACGACAGTCGCACCATGCTGGTCTCCTTGTTGCCGATTGCCTTCGAGCGTCCCGTCTCCCATTTCGGCAGCGTCGATCGTGCGGTTCTCCATGCGGGTCAGTAGAGCGCTGATCCGGCTTTGCTCGCCGAGGTGCTCCTCATTCTCCCTTGTGCGCTTGTCAGAGGAGGACAAAGCAGGTTTTGACGAGGTCGGTGTCGACTTCACGGACACATTCGGCGTCGCTGTGCCAGAGGTAGCCGCTGAGCCGATCGCTCCGGGCGCTGCACTCATCCTTCGACCCGCGTCTTCCAATGACAGTTCCGCCGCCGCTTTGTTGACCTCGGCACCATCCGATGCATCTCCGCTGCCGTTTCCATTCGCCTTCCCGTCCTTCCCCTTTCCAAGGTCCGACTCCAACACCTGCTCCTCCCTCCACAGCCTCCTGAGCTCCCTGATCCGCTTCTTCGAGTCCCCGCTTTCCTGCCGGAAGCGCGTGAGGACCAAGGTGAGCAGGACGGGGAAGGCGAAAGGGAAGAGGGGAACAGCGATGTAGTTGAGCGGGAACCGTAAGGGAATACGGCGAGGATTGAGGAACATCGGTACCTGGTAGTTCCGGATCGAAGAGGTCCAAGACGAGGTGGTCTGGACAGCTTCAGTCGGGAAGGAGTAGGATTGAATGAGACCAGGGTAGTCGGGTTCGATCTCGACGTGCAGACCTTCGACGACAAAGGGTTCGGAGGGGAAAATGGCTGCTGTGCGGAAGGGAACGGTGGGATCGTTGACGCCGTTTGCGTAGATAAGCACCTTCTCGAAGCGTTGCAAGGCAGCCATAAAGGGAAATTCTGGGATGCTCATGGCTTCGATCAGGCCTCGGGAAGGTGGTCGTTGACTATCACTCTGGGATTCAGCTGACCGATTGCGGTCCGCGATACCTTCCCATCCGGAGTCAGCCAGGAACTAAATGAGAAGGTCAGGTTCTTGCGTCAGCGCTTCTAGCTAAAGGGCGTTAAGGATATCATGTGACCTAAAACTCACAAGCTGTTCGCCTGTCCTACTCAGAAGGCGCGCTCCGACGTACGCAGCAAAGCGCCTGAAGTTGGAAGATGGAGGTAACATGCCGAGATGGGGTGTTGCCATGGTGATAAATTGGACCGGCACAGGCGGCTTTTGAAGCTGTTCGGCCGTCTTGTCATCGATACTGGGAAGGATGTGTGATTCGGACACGAGCGTGAAGAAGTGTCGGGAGTGGAGCAGACCGACGGTGTACCGACTGACGAGGCCACCGAGCGAGTATCCGAGGATCGAAAAGCGGGCGATGTGACAAGGAGGGGAGGTAGCCGTGCGCAATCGGAGGACTTCGGCGTCGATCTCGAGACGAACACGCTCCGCACTCCAGTCGATGCCGTCGTAGGTGCGATCCTCGTTGGAGCGGGTGTTGAGAATCACGAGTTGAAGCTTGGGCGGTTGTCCGCCACATTCGCTGTAGTCGGGTTCGAGCAAAGGCTCTTCCCAAGCATTCGGGAGTTTGCTGGGCGTGTCCTTGCCTTTCGCTTTCGCTTTCGCTTTCGTACGCTTGTCTTGCTCCTTCTTGATCCGCTGCGCCTCTCGTTCGGTCAGGATGGAGGAGGAGGCCTCGGAGCGGGGAGCGAGGTAGGCGCCCGGGTTCTTTTTGATCAGCGAGCGACACACGTGTCGGAGGTTCGCGGGTGAGCCCCAGAGGCCATGGGCCAGCACGAGAAGGTGAACTTCTTGCACGCTGTCGCTCATCTTTCCTGCTATGTATGTACTCGTATACGGACTCAGCGATGGACGTACTCACTCCTTTTGAACTGTCCAGCACGAAACGTCCTGCAGTCAGTGCGCACTGCGCAGGCTGAAATCAATCTGAACTGACGAGGTCAGCGCAATATTAAGCTTTAGCGGCTGACATAAGCAGACCACCGGGAGACGTTCCCAACTTCGCATCGTTCGGGTCCATATGTATGTACTCCATGCTGCATCCGGACAACCATTTCAATTCTCAGAGATCAGAAGGTCACAAAGAACGGAACGCGTTTCCTTCCCGCCTCGGTCCGTAGTGCTCCTTCCGTTACATATCGTCATGTCTTCCCCAGTCGAGCATTTCCACCTCATCATTTGCGCTCACGGCTTGGTCGGAACCCCTGAGGATCTCCAGTATTTTTCCAATGCTCTCGTAAAAGCAGGCCATCCAGGTTCCTTCGTCATCAAGACATCTGCGCCTACCTCTTCAGACGCAGCACCGTCGCCGCAAGACGTCGAAATCGGAGAGCTGCCGAGCCCGCCGAAGGATCGGCCCATCGTTATCGTCCTTAATTCAGCTGCGAATGTCGATGGAACGTTTGACGGCGTCGACTTCTGTGCGTTCCGCCTCGTCCAAGAGATCAAGTCCCACGTCAAAAGCCTTCGCCTACAGTCCAACGTTAAAGGTCATTACCGACACCTTGCCCAAATCTCACTCCTTGGCCACAGTCTCGGAGGCCTGATCGCCCGCTTTGCCGTAGGTCTGCTCGAACAGGATGGATTCTTCGCTTCGGTGCCGGAGGATCAAATCCCGGCGGACGTGACCGATGAGCCAACACGGTCGATACTGGCAACCCCACCCCAGCCCAGTATATTCGTGAGCTTTGCAACTCCTCATGTGGGAATGCCTCCAGAGAGTCGCAGTGGTCGCCCCTGGCTGGCGAAGATAACCGCCGGCACCATGGGCCGGACTGGCCTCCAACTGGTAAGGACGGAAGATTATCGAGTCAAGCCAGGCTGTCACTGATCGTGTCTATAACCTTTGCAGTACCTTTTGGACGATGGGTGGGACTCGTCATTCGAACCCAGCGGTCCATCGGATTCTGATCGACCTCGCGTCGGTATCCTCGAAGCCATGACTAAACCAGGATCCAATTTCATGGTAGGCCTGAGCCGCTTCGACAGAGTTGTAGCCTACGCCAACGCAACATACGACTTCCCTGTCGCCTTTCGGACCGCGTCCCTTTACCCTGTCGACCCCTTCGTGATTCGTGGCATCAAATGGGAAGTGTGCCCCCAGTATGACGGTATCGTGACCCAATACACTCTGCCCACGAAACCCCTGTCCTTCCTCGACAAGGTCAAGCAAAGGTTCAAGCCTCCGGCCCTTTTCAATCCGCGACGGATTCCTGCCAAGTTCCCGCTCAACTACCTCATCGTCCTCCTCATGCCACTCTTCTTTGTGTTCCTGCTACCTCCCATGCTGGCTGCAGTCATCTTCTTCTTCCGTTCCCATGCCAAAAAGTCAGCGGCTCGGTTGCAGGATCTGATACGAGAAGAAAGGCTACAGGAGCAGGGAGGGAAACGGGATACTGAGGCTGTAACGACTTTAATACCTCCCGTTCCAGGCGACGATTCAGCCGCGTCTGCTCAACTAGACTCCGCTTCGACAGTCTCAGAAGCGAACGAAACGTGGTACGCCCGCCGAAGAGCGCACTTCGTTCAACCGGCTTTCGCAGATCCCTTCAATAACAAAAGCAGCGGCGCAGACCCATTCCTCTCCACATCCACAATCGACGTATCCTCAATCTCGTCGTCATCCAATCCCGAGAAGCTCGCATCGACGATCTTGTCTCTGCTCTCCACGTCAACTACCCACACCAAGTACCCACTCCCGCCATCCTTACCGCCAACCCAACGGCATCTCCATACTCCCCAGCTACGAATGATCGCACATTGGTCGCTCGTACTGGGACACAAGTTCGAGCGCCACTTCGTCAAGATTGAGGACGTATTCGACACGCATCCGCTCATCGTTGTCAAACGGGAGGCCAACAAGTTCGACCTTCGCGGAAGGGGCATCGTCCAGCACTTTATAGATAAGCATCTCTGATCTCGGTCGGCCGTCTTCCGATCCTTGCCTCCCGGCCAACCTCAAGGAACCAAATGTACCAGCATCATACGGACTGTCCCTTCTACATCCTCTCTTCCCTGTATTCACACTCGCTCTCTGCGGTTCATATCCACATAATTCCACACTCTTTCAATCTCTAAAGGTTCTCGGGAACACTAGTATCGCCTTGCATCCATGGGAGAACAGTAGGTATGATCGTGATTAGTACCGGTACACGACAAGCAGCTGAATTAAGAATACTGGGTTCCGAGTTTCAGGCTTCAGGCTTCAGGACTGAGAGAAGTCCATCCGCCGTCTCCTTGATCCGATCTAGTTCTCGCCCGCCATCAGCCTCGCCACAGCATCGTTAACATCATTCCCCACCTCGGTGGAAGTGACCTCAAACGCAGCCTGAGCACTGGCAGCACTCGCCTTCGCACCAGGTTTCCCATCCTCCTCTTCACCCTCGACATGCTCCCCTCCGTCCATAGCGCCGACCCACCCACGCTTGCGCTGGTACGCCTCGGGACTCCGGTCCAGGAGCCGGTCCAAGTTGGCATCACTGATGATCTCATCGCCCTTTCGAGCCAGCTGGACGCGCTCGCCGTCCAGACGCAGGAGAGCAGCGGCCATCTCGGCTAGGCTTTCTCCCTTCGAGCCTCCGGCCGCACCGCCGCCTCGGCCGGTGAGGGTGTTGCGAGTGATGCCCGCCGGCAGCTTGAACTTGCCCTGTTGGATGACGAGCGCTTCGAGTTTGCGCTTGTTCCCTGCTCGTTTGAGAATCTTCTGCTCCACTGTGTTGGCGGAGACGAGACGGAAGATGAGGACGGGCTGTTGAAGGTGTGAAAGTACAGTCAGCAAGAGATCATTTTCAGAGCTACGTAATAAAAGCGCTGCACTCACCTTCGTCTGACCGATGCGGTGCACGCGATCTTGCGCTTGCAAGTCCATTTGCGGGTTCTGTGAAAAGCAGACAGTATCCGAATCAGCAAGGTCGCGGCTGGGTATTAGAAGCTGACGCGCATGACATACCCAGTCAGAGTCATAGAAGATGACCGTGTCCGCAGCAACAAGATTGATACCGAGTCCACCGGCGCGGGTGCTCAGCAGGAACAGGTTACAAGCGTCGGGACCCTTCTCTTCGTTGAAGCTCTTCATCTGGGTCCGGCGGAGGTCCTGGCTTGTGGAACCATCGATGCGGCAAATCCGAAGACCCTTATACTCTGCGAATTGTAATCATCACCCCAGAGCAAGACTTCAGCCTTCGAAAGCACAAAGCGAAGAAACCCGAAGCATGATCTCAAACTCACCTGTCGCCCAGTCCTCCATGATGTCCAACATGGTCGTGAACTGACTGAAGATCAAGACCTTATGCCCACGCGCAAACAACGCATCCAGCAGCCGATTCAACATGAGCATCTTACCACTCGCGTGGATCAGGTCCTCATTGACGACCTTGACTCCGGCGTCGCGGTCGACCGGCCAGTCGAAGAGGAACGGATGGCAGCAGATCTTGCGGAGCTGCATGACGATGTTTTCCAGATGGAGATGATTTATCTCTTTCTCTGTAAGCAGGGCGGATTGAGAAACCAAGGTCAGCGTGAGGACGGGCGGGAGCCACAAGGCTGAGATCGCAGACGGCAAGGAACCCAACTCACGCGCATCGCGAACTAGCCACTTCTTCCCCTGGAACTCCGTCGAAAGCTCATTCGCCCTCCGCTTCCCCACCTCTCTCATCAACAGTGAGCTCGGTCCCGAAGGCTGTCGACTCGATGAGCCCACCGTCAAGCCCGAGCCAGACGCCGAGGTTCCATGCCAGGCAGCCACGCCTCGGGACAAGCGGGCCTGTTCCTGACCTCCGAGTCCATCGCCCTCCTCACCGCCTTCACCAGCGTCGATCTGGCGCCACTCCCGCTCGTTGAAATCAGCGTCGAGTTGGCCGTAGTTGATCTCTTTGCGTGCGCGTCGGCGAGGATATCGCTGGGGCCGGTTCGCGCGGTTGACGTCCTTCATGACAAAGTCTTCATCCTCGTCGTCGTCATCGATCACATGGTACTCTCTCGTCAAATCCGCGTCGTCGTCTTCCTTGAATTCCACCTGAATTGTAGACTCGCCACTTGCCTTTTCTTGGGCAGGGCTATTCTGGGTCGATCCCGCGGCTTTCTCCGCAGCAAGAGCGGCGGCAAGCTTGATGGCTTTGGTTTGATATGGACCACGCTTCTCACCTGGAGCACGCTTCTTTTTTGGGATTTTTTGGAGGCTGCCCGCAGGAAGCCCGTCGTTTCGAGGTCGACCTCGGGGCCTTGATGCCGGCGCAGTCGTCGGTGTCGTTACTTCCGCCGGTGTCGTTGGTGTCGCGCTTTGCGCAGCACTTTTGCGTCCCGATCGTCGTGGGGTCTGACCTTCCTTGCTTGTGCTGCCGTTCGTTGGGGTGCCAGGACGAGTGACAGCCTGGGAGACGGGCGATTCGACAGCAGTGATACTGCTGCGCGTGCTCGCATCCACAGCTTCTGCACTTGGTCCTGCTACATCACTTCTCTTCTGCTGTGGCACCTCAATAACTTCCTCGTCCGAGTCGTCGATGGTGATGATCTGGTTCTCCGCGGCCCGCTCTTCCTCTTCCTGCTCGATCTCTTGTATGCGACCTGCCTTCTTGTTGTACTCGTAACCTCCTGCTCGCTTCTCCTCCCATTCGCCTTCGATGATGTCGGATATCTCCTCCCATTTAAGGCCCGTCTTACGCTCCAAGAGCCATCTGCGAATGTCCTTGCCCAGGACCGCCTCGTAGAGGTCTTTCTGTTCCTCGGTGAGGGGCGCGTAAAGCAAATACTGCGCGGAGGAGAGGTGAAGGCGTCAGTCCACTCCCTTCTTCTCTAGTAGACGTCAGACAACAAGGGCGGGACTCACCTCCTTTTTGGGTGGCAGATCGGATTCGACGTCTGCCTTGAGTCTTCTCAGCAAGAAGGGCTTCAGGATAGCATGCAACTGCGTTATGATACTGCCGGACTGTTCCTTGCTCAGCAACTTGTTTCCACCATTATCGCCTTCTTCGTGTAGATCGCTAAAGTCGAACCATTTCTCAAAGGTGGCCAAATCGTCGAAAATGTCTGGCAGAATGAAATTGAGCAGCGACCAGAGCTCGGCGAGATTGTTGTGAAGCGGAGTGCCGGTCAGGATCAGACGGTTCGCTGATCGATAGGACTTGAGCTCCCGGACCAGCTTGCAGTTCATGTTCTTCAGTCGATGACCTTCATCGACGACAATGTACTTCCAGTCGAGATTGGCGAGGTATGGTCGATCGCGCATAATGACCTCGTACGAGCTGACGACTATGGGGAATGCGTCCTTGGCCTCCTGTGTCGAAGGAGTCCAATTGAGTTTGTGCTTGGTCCTGAGCTCCGCTCTTTCGGGTGCGGTTCCATAGTACAGAATGACGGGAATGTCAGGGGTGAATCTGTAAGGTTGGACACGAAGTTCAATACAGTCCGCTCAAAGGGAACGCGCGATTCGATCGGCATTGGATCGAGTAAGAGAACACGTACCGCTCAAACTCGAGCACCCAGTTGGTTATTGTCGATAAAGGTGCACAAACCAGGAATGGTCCCCAGACTCCGTTCTCGCGCAGATGGGCAAAGAACGAGATGGTCTGAATCGTCTTGCCCAAGCCCATCTCGTCCGCCAAGATGCCATTCAGCCCGTTCTCATACAGCGAGATGAGCCAGTCGAGTCCGTCGAGCTGGTAGTCGCGCATTTTGGCGCCCGTGAGCGTCCGAGGCTGCCTGCGCTCATTCTCTTGCGCCTTCTCGTCAGCTTCGTCCGCGCCGTCGTCGGCAGGGGCGCGACCGCGCTTTTTGCCGGCGCTGGTCGATTCGTCCTTGTCGGCAGCAGCAGCAGCTGTCGCCGCTTCAAGATCGTCTTTGTCTAGGTACGAGCTGATTTCGTACTGCGTGTCCTCCGTCTTGCGCTTCTTGCGGGTACGACTGGGCAGCTCAGATGGCGCGTCCGTGTCTTGCTCCCCGGCAGGATTCTGGCGCGTCCCTCTCCGAGCACCCTTTGCTGCTGACGAGGACGATTCTGCCTTGACGACGGCCGAGCTGCTTGCCTTCTTGTTTGCGTTCTCTATCCGTTTCTTGCGCTCGGCGTCCATTCGCTCGCCCATGATGCGCGAATAGATCGATGACTTCTCGAGCAAGAACTTGAGCTTAGAAATTCGTTGGTCGTGCTTCTTGGTTTCCTCGACCTCTGCTGGAGCAGGTTCACCGCCTTTCTTCTCCTCTCCAGCGTCCGTCTTGGGTTTGACCTCGTCCTTGAAATCCGCGTCCCCATCGTTGCCATCGTCGTCGTCGTCCATCTGTATGGGATTCTGTCGATCGCCCTGCGCCTCTTGCTTGGGCTCCGGAACGACACCATCCGCCTCCCGGGCCGCGGCGATGATCTCGTCTTCGTGCGACATTGTCTGTGTCTCCATGCTGATACTCTGTCTAGCTTCTGATCAGCGCCGTCGTCGAGCACACGCAGGACGAAGCTCTTCTCATGCTTCCGCGTCAGCCAAAGCTTACACCCAAAAATCCGGCGTGTCATCCAGGCGAAAAAACGCGTCGCGTCGCGTGAGAGCTGCACGCGCCGCAATTGGACGCGTTCTGGCTGTTGGACTTTCCGTCCATGCGGCTATCAGGCTAGACGGCGAGACGTCGGCGATGACTCAACTCAACACAGGCATCCCTCAAGGATCCCCGGTTTCTCCTATTCTTTTCATCATCTTCGTAAGCCCGCTGCTGCGACTGTTTGGCCCTCAAAGCGGAGATCGCACTCTGCGAAGACTCAGGGTGATTGGCTTCATTGATGATGGATTGATCTACACTTCTTCTCTTGACATTGAACAGGATTGCCAGACTTTGGCCTACGGATATCGGGCGGCGACAGCTTGGGCGGAGGAAGTTGGGTTGACATTCGACCCAAACAAGCGGGAGTTGATCCACTTCCCTCCACCACACGTCCGTCGCCCGTCGGAACCGGCGCCGCTACTGCCTGTCGACCTTCCCGATGGCGAGGTAGCGCCGGTTGCATCAGGCAGCACGGTTAGATGGCTTGGCTTCCACCTCGACTCAAAGCTCTCTTTCAAGCGCCACGTCGAACTCGTGTGCGCGAAGGCACGGAAAGCGGCGCAGTGCATGCGCATGCTCGTCAACACTGTGCGTGGTCTACGCGCATGCGACGCCCGGAGGCTGTTTGTTGCGTGCGTCTTGCCCATTATGACATATGGGGCAACGGTGTGGTGGCAGGGTCGCCGCCGAGCGGTAGAGTCCCGTGGAGGATAAGGTTGTCCCCGGAGTAACGCGGAGGGCTCCGCCTCCGCACTTCCAAATTCCGCCGGAATTTTGACTTTTTGAGGCGAGCTCCGCCTCCGCAGATTAAGACAGAGCTGAAAAAAAGCAGCTCCGCGTTCCGATGGAATTATACAAAAGTTGAAATCCCAGCTCCGCGTTTTTTCTGTGCGTTTTCATAATGCTCCTCCGTGCTCCGTGTATGCGGAGCTCGAAATTCCGCGGAATTCCGTCGGAGCGCAGTGGTGGTATAAGTTGCTCTCAGAATGACTCTAATACAATCAGAGCTATACATTCACCGTCCGACATGGTTGCGGTATTGACTTCAGTGCTATTTTAAGTTCTCAACGGATGATGACGCCTGTTTTATCCCCTGCGCGTGTCTCGACGATGCCTATTTTCTCGGAATTCCGCACATTTCCGCGGAAATTTCGCCGGACTTTTCACACAATTTTGACGACTCCGCGCTCCGTACTTTTGGCAAGTGGGCCCAGGATTGGGCTCCGCGCTCCGCGTAAATTACGGCGGAGTCCTCCAGGCGGACTCCGTGCTTTTTTAAGATCCAAAATTTCCCAAAAGTGAGCTCCGCGCTCCGCCTCCGGCGGAGCCTTCCGTCGGAGGAGTACGGAGGCCGCAAAACCCCAGCTCCGCGTCAACTCCGGGAACAACCTTAGTGGAGGAGCACAGGAGGAACAGGACGAGGAGGTACAGACGGTCGCGGTGCGTGGTGCCGTGCACAAGGTGCAGGCGATGGAACGGGAACAGTCAAATGCGCTGAGAATGGTTCTCCCAGTGTGGCGCACTGCCAGTGTGCCATCATTGCAGGTGGAAGCGGGGTGCATGCCAATGGAGCATTATTTGGACAGGATGCTGGACCGGTACGCGCTGCGGTTGGCCTCGAAACGTCGCAATCACACACTCGTGCGACGAGCCGGAGCCTTCGGATTTACAGACCAACGACCGCCGACCAGCTGGAACCGCGCTCAGAGACCACCAACAATTCTGGATCACTATCTCAGGCGACACTGGACACGACTTACGCTACTGGCCCAGCGCTGCGATCAGAGTATCGAACGAGTCGACTGGCTGCGACCTCCTTGGTGGACGGCCCTTGGTGCTTTGCTGGGCGTCGAGGTGAAAACAGCATCGGCGTTCCCGAGGAAACAAGACAGAAGCAGCAGCTTCTACCAGGATCGAACTGCAAAGGCACGCGAACGAGATCTGCGTCTTCACCGATGGATCTAGGACGGAGGAGGGGAGCACGGGAGCAGGATGGACAGTATGCTGGCGCGGGCGGGAAATCAGCAGCGAATCGGCTTCGACAGGTCTTCACCGGGAGGTGTTTGACGCTGAACTGATTGCGCTTTTATTTGGACTCAGCAGTGCCATCGATCACGCGCAACGACGAGGCCTGACGGACATCAACATCTGGGCAGACAACGACGCCGCCTTACAGGCTATTGCGGTCGGCATGAGCGTCAGCAGCCTTTCCGTTGTCAAGACCTTCGACAGGCGAGCCAGGAGATGGCTGAACAAGGACCCCAGGAACCGGCTAAAACTCAGTTGGGTACCCGGTCACGCGCAGGTCAACGGAAACGAGCGTGCGGATTACCTTGCAAAGAGGGGAGCCAGTGGTGTGGGCACTGTGTACCCCTCTGCAACATCAGTCTCCTACGCTGGGAGACAGGTGAACCAAAGAGCACACGATGCATGGCGCGCAGCTTGGAGCACTGCCGCCGGAATTCGCTCTGGTTGGTACTTCCACACGCGCGTGACCGTTCCTGTGCACCGATCCGGGCCCACCTTGCAGCTCCCTCGCCGGGACCTGGGGATCCTTCTTCAGATCCGCACCGGCCACGGGGACTTTGCGGAGTACCACGACCGGTTCCGACACCTCGACGCAGAGCGTTGGTGCCTGTGCGGCAGACTTCAGTCCCCGTTCCACCCGCTCACATGCCCCGCTTTCACACGGTACCACGCGCTACTGTTGGACGGAGAGGGCAATCGGCACACAAATGAGGCGCTGGTCAATGACAAGAAGGGAATCCTAGCCCTGCTGGCCTTCGCGCGCGCCTCGGGGGCGTACACGCGTGAGCTGTATGCACGCATCGACGGCGGCGGTGCATAGTCGGGGAATCTCATCTCATCAAGATACATACGGCAATATTCGGACCACCCTTTCTCCCAGCCACCACCTCCGACCACAATCACGACGGTCTCTGCCTCGCCCCGGTCCTCGTACGCCCAAGATCATCATTCCGAGCCCTCACCACCTTTTTCCTCTTCCCTCTTGCCTCCCTTCCATCTTCGTTCGCACATTCTCTTTTCTTTTCCTCCTTTTCTCTACCTCCACGCATGCAGACGCCCGTCAGGGGTACTGATCTCCGCCGGCAGAGCTGCAAAGGAGCGATACGAACCGGGCTAGTACCATGCCCATAAGGAAGCAGCGCTGCTGTATCTTTCCCCCCCTTACTTAGAACACCTCCTGTAGGTGTGCGCGTCACGTCGACGCGCGCCTCTTTGCTGCGCCCTTTGCGCGGCCTTGGTCAATCGCTTTTCTGTCTGTCTGTCTGTCTGTTGGACTTTCCGTCCGATCTTCCAGATGTGAGTACACAGGACGTCGACGACCCATTCGCTTCCCTTTCCACTCGAGTTTCTCTCACAAATCGAAGATGACAACGTACAGTCGGCATGATGACATCTTGGCCGACATTGTAGACGGCAACTTCCACAACGAAACCGCTGTCGTAGGCGAAGACGGCCGCGTCAAGTACTCCGACCATAACTGGGGTTCGGTATGCCATGTCCTGGGCAAAGCCAGCATCGTCGACGCCGATGACGAGAGCGACCGAAACACGTCGGTCAGGGAGCCCGACATCGAGGAGAACCTCGGCGTGTTTACCAACGAATTCGGAGGCTCCAACGTCTTCGACTGCGACAGCTGTGTCGTCGTGAGCTGTGGTTTTGATCACATCGATGTCGGAGAAAAGGTGCAAGGGTTCCTCACAAAACTCGTATCGCCCAAGCCAGCCTTGAAGCCAAGTGAGTCATGCGCTTCAACCTCCCTTGGCGACGTCGAACTGCTACAGTCGCGATCTGACCAACTCGCGTGTGCCTCCCTCAGCGTGGGACGAGAAAGTGATGGCGCCCGAAGCTCTCGTAAAAATGTACGAGGAGACTGCCGTCTTGGTCTTACAGCGGAGCGAAGAAGATACGATCAATATTGGCCTCAAGCTCGTGGGTGCGATCTACAAATGGCCAAAGAACACCGATTTTGAGGAGCAGGGCACCGACCTCTCGATGCGTGTTCTGGTCTACCTCAAATCGGTCCTGTGGCGGGAGACCCAAGTCATGTCCATCACCGCCAGTGCCAGGCAGAAGCTTCTGCTCCCTCAAGTCCTCAGGTGAGCAATTGCAAATGTTACATGCGTTACAAGCACTTCAGTGCTCATCGGAACCCTGTCTTTAACTTTTCATGTTCAGGCTGATGAAGGCGTACATGTTCTACCTGCGAGGGTTCTTCTTCAAGCCAAGATGCCGAAAGCATTGTGACAATGTTCATAGAAGCGTGTCCAACGCAATATGGAGCCGCGGAAAGGAGCTCATAAACCTCCTGAATTCGGCGCAGGTGAGTCATGGCCAGAATACTTGCGAGTCATCTCACGTTTCACCCTAGCTGAACATCTATCCTACATTGACCAATCCAGGCCCGAATCATGCATGGCTCCGGCAGTGCTATCGACCAGACTATCTCGCCTGACCCGCAGCCTCCGCTTACGCTCATGTGTCCGAGCTTTCAACAGCACGTCAAGGCTCAGCTTCCTCAGCTGGCTGAGAACATTCGATATAACAACGCTTATGACATCCGCATTCCCGATTTTGCAGCTCTCGTTGCCGTACTGCCGTACTTGCGGGACTTTCGGACAGCGGAGTCTCCAGTCCTCAACCGGAAACGCACGCACGACGGCGAGCCCAAGGAACAAGGCCAGGACAGCATTGAGTTCCCAGCGTTCGACATCGTCTCCCCACGACCTGCTGAAACCGACCTGAGCCAGTTGCAGAACCTCGACCCCTCCAGAGAGTCATCTATGCGGACGAGGCAAGAGCATACAGCGTAATCGACCTTGCGGTCCGAACTCCTTTCGGGTCGGTCGAAGTCATCTTATCACTCCTGCACGTCATTCTGCTATCTCTGTGCCGTCACGCTCTTTGGAAAGATGCCGCTACCATTGCCGAACTCCTCGTCTTGAGCCTGCGCGAGGCCATCGAGGCGTCGATGTCAACCTCCCCTTCGACTGTGCTTCTCAAGAGTCTTGCTCCCGCTCTCGGTGCCAGCGCCGTTGTCCTCCGCAAGTCTGGACGTGCCTCGTCGGGTGCGATCGCTGCCAAGGAGGCCGACCAAACATTCGAGCAAGTTTACAGCAACAAAAAGTTTGGACGGGATCTTCTGGTCTTGGCCCTGCTGAAAGTCGAACACGGCTGCTGTCTTAACTCCTCCTCCGACGCGTCAGCCATCGTTGAGGCGATCGCGGTTGCGGACGACGCGGTCAAAGAGAGTCGCCAAGCTGTCAGCAACGGCAACTTGGCTCCACAGGGTCGTCCAATCCTTGCTCGCGCGCTTGTGATGCAGGGCCGCGCCTTGGTCAAGGACAATCGCGTGGCTGATGCGCAAGTCTCCTTCGAAGAAGGTATTGCTCTGTACCGTGGCCTCTTGGTCAAATGTTCGGGCCTATACGAAGTGCAGCTGGCGGAAGCTCTCTGTCGTGCCGCAGACACGTTCCAGCGCCAAGATCCTGCGAAGCATTATCAGTGCCTCCGGCAAGCACGGGAACTCTACGAGGGTCAACGGCTGCGGTGGGCCTCGTTCCGTTTGCAAGCGTATCATCGTGCGGTGGGAACATTCAAGAACGAGATTGCCTCGCTGACCCTCGCGCTTCAGAACTCGCAAAAGGTCGCTATTGAATATTTGAGGAAGGCATGCCGTCTGGCCTTCATCGACTTCGAAGGAGCGTCGAAGTTCGCAAAGGTCAGCGAGATACTCAATCTGGTAGATGTCACGTCGGCCAAAGACGTCAGACCGACTCAGGTACACTACTTGGCCGCGGCTCTCTACATCAGCGGCTATAGCAATCTCATATGCTCAAGCGCGCCCAAGCCGCTGCGGACGACCTATATCCCGCCTTCAAAATCTTCCGACGCACACTACCCCTGGTCCACGGCGACGGCGGGTATGCGAGCGTGGATCTACGGGCATGCGCCTGGACGGGTGTGGCATACTGCGCCCTGGGCGAACAGTACCGGGGCCATCAGCTTGTTTCTCATGCGATTCGTGACATCCGAGACAGACCGTCCTACTACATTCGCAGTAAGGAATACGAGGCCGTCAATCAAATGGTCCGGGACGCTGGATCATCCGACCTTTCTAAGCTTCTCGTCGTCCTCGCTGGCGTCCAAGTTCGGGGCAGAAAGTTTTGAGAGGCCGAAGAAAGCGTGAAGGAGGCGCTTGAGCTTATGGAGCAGCATTCTGCGGAGGGGCGCTCGGTCAATGTGGACTACAAGAAGACGGCGTGGAGTCTCAAAGCTCGGATTCTTGAGGCAAATCGACGTTCCGAAGGAGTGGCGGAGGCTCTCGGGGAAGCGGACAAGGTCGAGAGACGCGACTTCAGCTACATCTTCACTTTCACAGAATCCGAAGAGGAGGTACCGGTCTCTCCTTAGTCCTTCCTGACAAAATATGTACATCATTCAAGTAGTGTTGCTCTGTCGGAAACGCGTCGCGTGTTGAGAAAGTTCGCGTCGCGTCGCACAGGATGCCACGTGAGAGCGCTTCTCTCGTGTGATGAGGTTCGAGATGCTGTTGGACAAAGGCCGTGCCGTTCCTTGATTCATTCATTCCCATCGCTCATCTCCGACTTTTCTCTGCTCCTCGAGCTCGAGCCTGAGCGCGACGTCCTCCATCTTCCCCTTCCAACAGACGGAGGCTGTCGACTTTAATGGCGCGATCCAACAACAGCGGCGGCGGCGCTCCCAGCTTGAGCAACAATGCAGCTGCAGCCGCCTTCCTCAGTCAGATCTGGGACGGGCCCGTCCAGTTGCACGCATGGGGCGGCGAGTTCCCTCCACCCAACGGCAACGTGAATGCTGCGGCTGCAGCTGCGGCAGTGAGGCGGGCGGGAGCGGCGGCAGCAGCAGCAGCGACGACGACAGCAGGACCAGCCCCTCCGCCGCCGCCCTCTGCCACCTCCAACGTCAGTCCTCCTTGCACCTGCGGCCAGCATCACGACATACCCACCACGAAGGACTACCAGTTCCTCTCCTCTGGCGTCATGAAGGCCACCCTCACAAGTGGCCTCGTGATTCATGTTCGCAACGAGCTGGTCGATGGCGACGTGCAGTTGGTCTTGGACCCTATTGGGTACGAGGATCCTATCACCAAGAAGCTCGATACGAAGAGCGAACGACCCGAACGCGCGACGATGACCTGTTCGAAAGATTTCATTGAGCATCTCACGTCGACGCAGCAGCTGAATACCTTCATCGAGTTTGGAAGCGGCTTCTTTCCTCCGCCGTCGAAAACTAAAACCAAGGCTACCAAGCAGGCCGCTTCCAAGCCATCGACAACTGCTAGCAATGGTGATACCAGCAAGAGCTCAGCAAGCACAGCGACCGCATCAACCACGAAGGCAGCACCGGCAACCACTGGAACAGTAAAGGCGACAGCCCCGACTGCGACCGCGACAATACCGGCAGCGGCAGCACCAGCGAGCATTGCTAGCACCAGCGCCGTTCCAGCAACCACAAAGACGACTTCGACGATCAACACAATGGGAGCGAAAGCAATAGCCTCGGCCGCGACAACAGCAGCCGCAGCAGCAAAGGCAAAAGAGGCAGCGATGAACAACGCTTCGGCCAGCAGCAGTGCAAGCAACAAGCATCCCATATTATTGCCGGGTCTCAGCGCCAGCAAACAGCCTGAGAGCATCTCGAGGCCAACTTCATCCTCTTCTTCATCGACCGGCACTGCCACTCCAGCGACAACGCCGGGGCCTAAGTCAACGAGCGTATCTCAGAGTGCGCCCACAGCTGCAGTCTCATTTTCGCCAGCTTCTTTTGCGGCTTTAGCTCGGGTTAACGCGGTCTGGAAACCTCAGCACATGGCCTCCTCGCCTGGTCAGAAGGAGACCGTATCTCAGAGCGCCGATCTCATCACAGCGAAGGCGGCTGAGCCTTCTTCGGTGCACGCATTGCCTCTGGTTGCCAAGCAACAGGAAGAAAGCACCATGGTCACTGTTACGGTGAGTGCATGCATCTACCTTGGTCCTTCTTTTCCAACAGTATGGAACTGATATTGTATTTCATGCCAATATGTTTCCAGCCTCAGAACATGGACGACGCAGACTTCGACCTTTCACTGGACCTTGACGAGTCTGTCATTGTGAGTGCACCCTCATCATGCAGGTTCATGTATGCGCTGCCAGCCCTGAAGCTGATGATCCACCATCAAATGTAGGCTGCCGTCACTCTGGCCTACGAAGCGAGCGACAGGGGTGTTCTCCAGACTGCGCTCAAATGCCTCGACGTCGGCAGGTCCTTGCTTGGCCCTGCTGAGCACCGCGGACGCCGCAGTCTGCAAGCATGGCAAGACGACGATCAAATGCTCAAAGATGCCGAAGCCCACATCCGCGCCCGGTCCATTGCTCAAATGACCGTGCGCCAGCTCGAAGACTTGATGTCGCTCAGTCTCAACGGGGCCCTCGATGCCGGAAACAACAAACTGGAGAATCCTATGCTGAAGGGCTTGATCAAGGCGCTGACTGTGCTTCAGGACGAGATCGGTGGTACCGGTGCTACTCCTGAGGATGGCGCTTCTCCCGCGGGTGCGGTCGCTGCTGATAGGCCAACACCCAACGCTGACCCGGCTGCCTCTGCCGAACAAGCTGCCAGTAAGGCAATGCAGAAGTCTGTCAGCTACTTTTCGGAAGCGTCTGCCATTCCGGCTAAGGCATCGCCCAAATCTTCGTCGGCTGCTTCACCATCCTCCGCCACACCGCCGGTGTCAGCGCAGCAGCAGCCAGCACAGGCTCGACAGACCCCTGTGCTTCCTCAACCTTCCAGCTCGAAGGCTGCAAAGACGCCAAATTCGTGGGTGCACGAGCTCACGCAGCAGCTTCAGGTCAACGTTGATGAGTCCGCAGAGAAGGATGTTCTTGAGACTGGCCAAAGTGACCCCACGCAGGCGGCATCGGCTCAGGCACGTGAGCCTACACAAGGGGAGTCGACTGTGTCAACCACGGACTTCTTGAAGACAAGGTCACAGGCGGTCGATACATCATCGACCCCTAGTCCAGCTCTCGGTGTAGCCTCTCAGGCCGCCTCCAGGATCGATGCTCCTCGTATCGACGATGACGATGCATTTGACGCAAACTCGCCTATGCGGTTCACGGACGCAGATTTCTTCGCCGACACTAACGATGCGCTGCAAGATGCCAAGGCTCTTTATGCAAAGGACGCCGCAAATGCCAGTTCCGCGACGATGACTGCTACGCTGAGCAGCGGGTCGAGCGGGTCGAATCCTGCTGTGTCGCCGTCGCCAGAGCGAGCGGATGCACCAGACTCGAAAGCGGCCAGCGGTTCTGAGCTGGTTTCCATCCCTGCGCCGTTCAAGGAGCTGCAGCTTGCCGTTCAGAACAAGCTACCCCTGGTAGGCGCATCAACCGAGAAGGTCAACAACCGCTCCTTGACGATGCCCTGGGCGATCTGGATTCCCCCCGTCGAGGAGGACTTGCAGCGCGTCGGCGTCTGGGCCTCAACCAGTGTCGCTCCCAAGTGGTCCTCGACAATCAACCAGGACGGCGAGCTCGGCTACATCCCGAACTTCATCGGCGAGGAAGGCAAGCTCTGGTTCGGCGAGGCGATGAGCCGGGGCCTGCTTCTGGCCCGGATGAGCGTCAAGCTCCCGAACGCGTACGCGCAGCCAGGATACATGGAGACGCTGATCCGGCAGACGGACCGGGCTTCGCGGGCGAAGGTGAGCTGGTTGGCGCTCCGGGGTGCGCCGGGCACGTTTGCGCCGCCGAGGGTGCTGGATCAGTTCTTGGCGGATGCGAAGAGGCTGGAGAGTATTCAGCTGTTCATCCTGCCCGAAGCGGAGAAGCGGTCCGGTGGGGGTGGAGCGGCGGGAGGGGACGGCTCTTCGGGCATAGCGCGACTGCCGTCAAACTTGCTCTCAGCTCCGACGGCGCTGCGCCGACTTGCGATTGTGTCGCCGCTGATACGGACCGACTTCTACTTTGACCTGAGCTCGAGCGCGCTGGAGGGTCTCAGCAAGCTTCAGCATCTGACTCTGGTGCTCGACGAGGCTAGCGACATCGATGTGGACTGGGTGAAGTCTGTGCTGAAGCTTTGCTCGGGGACGCTGGAGACGCTGCAGCTTTCGGGTGCTTTGACGACGGGCCTGTCACAGACTGAGGGTAGCTCGCGGTCCGAGTCGACCGAGGAAGACGACGAGGAGAGCGATGACGAGGGTGGCGACGAGGGGGAGAAGGACAGCGATGAGGATGATGAGTCGGACGAGGAGCGCGATGCTGAGAGTGAGAGCGATGGAGGCACGCTGAGTAGTGGACAGTATGGCGGCGCCTCGACGGAGAGGTCACGGAGCGGACACGGACATGGCAGCGGGCAAGCCACCTCTGCCACTACGGAGGCGGACCAAAAGCGACCGATGTCGAAGCTGAGGCGTCTGGCGCTCGAGGACACGGCCTCCTGGGGCAGTGCCGCCCAAGACTTATTCGAATCGATGCACGCGCCTGTGCTGGAGAACCTCGTCCTGGCCGGGCCCCGACTGGATCGGGAGCTGTTCTGCTTCAACATCACGAGCGTTTCACTGTGGCCTGCGCCCGGAGCGAATGCGCACCTCCCCGCGCACATGAGCCTTTCGCGGCCAAAGCAGTGGATCACCCGGATGCTCATGCACCTCGAGAGTGTCGTCCACCTCGAGCTCGGAGTCACCCAGCGCGGGATGGGGATCAGCCGCGGGGTGGACACGAACGAGATTGTGGAGGGGATTGAGCAGGTCATTGCGGATCTGGAGAAGGACATGCTTGTGCTGGAGGCGGAGAGCGGGGAGGCGCCTCCTCAGCCCTTGGGACGGCCGTTGCTGGGCACGCTGCGCAGTCTGACAATCCATCATCTGCCCTTTGACGGAGTCAGCCTCGGTCGGACGGTCATGGCGCGGGAACGGATGGGTGCTGCCAGTTCCGGCAACGCGGGGTTGTCGCCTGCTGCGATGACACTGAGCGACTACTGGGACGACTATGGGTACGACGACGACGAGCGGCCGGCGGTGGGGCAGGCGGTCGCGCTGGAGAAGGTCCGGCTGGTCAAGTGCGAGAAGGTGACGGAGGCGATGCGCAAGTTGCTGGGGAAGCACGTGGCGGACTTCTCCATGGAGTGAGGGACGCGCCGACGCGTCTCCGTTCCTTCTTTCCGAAGGCAGGGCCTTGCATCGAAGCGACGAGCGAAGTGGACTCGGTCACCTCTCTGCCATGCTTCCAATCCCGGTGGTCCACTTTCCATTTCTGTTTTCCTGTATTACTTTACTTCTCTGACCCCATCGTCACCACCTCCCTCTCTCTGAGGCTTTTACTGCGGTTCACGACGTCCCCACTCTGACTCAAGACGGTCGCTCGTTGCTCAGGTAATCCACACCCTCTTCTCTTTGATGAGCTTTCGTTCGAGCTTTCGTTCCAGGGCAACGTTGGAGCTGTGTGATGCGTTCCTCGAAGCAACGATTTCAGTCCCTTCGTCAGCATGCTCACCCTCATCAAGGACTGGGTCCGCCTTTACACCCGTCCCTTACAGCGAGTCCAATAGCTCCTCGACAGCATTCATTCAGACAGGATTTTGTGGCAGGAATGGGATCGAAATTCGAGGCAAGCATGCCATTCGCGGACGGTCTCCACCCGAGCGACCAAACGTTCGCCAGCGCGCCAGCAGGCTCGCACAGGACGATGACCTGCACGAGCGCGCGACAGCGAGTGGCCGCCGCCAACGAGAACGCTTCGCAGGAGCAGGATGCGGGCAGGTCTCTACGAGTGTCGACGCTGCGTGCTCAAGGCTATTCGCTATCAAGCTCGCTGACCGAAGGCGGTCATTCGCTCCGAGTGGCCTCGCTGGCTGGCTGACCTTCTTGACCGCTCCATTCCAACGCACTCCTCAGCTCACACTTCACAGACACCTCCCAAGAATGACTTGGCGACACTGCTCACTCTCATGCCTCCCGACTCTCTAGTCTCTTCTGCAGTTCCAGAGATGGTCGGAAAGCAGCGAACGGATTGTACACTTGCGCTTCTCTGCTCATTCTTCCTTCCCTTCCTCGTTCTCATGCCTCATTCCTGCTGACTTCTGCTTCTACTTCCCAGGCACAACATTCTCATGCGTGCCAGCACTGCACCTATGGGCTGATATCTCCAATTTCCATCACGCAGAGCTACTGGTTGCACTCTCCGCCGCTGCGCTCTTCCAGCGTCTAACACTGCCAGCGAGGCGAAGGTGTCAGAACGCACCCAGCATCTGGTGAGTGTCCTGGGCTCTTTCTCTCCCCTGTACAACGGGTATCGTTACGCTGACTGCAGCATCGTCTGCTTCTCTTCTTATGACTCTGGAACAGGCAATCTGACCGGCCCACGAAGGTATAAAAACGAGGCTCTCCGGAGACCTTTCCTTCCCACTTTTCCCCCTCACCTTCGTCGCCTTCACCGAGCCACACACACACACTCTGCTCTCTCATCATCAACTTTTTCATCTACCATTTCATACACTCTTCTACTCTTCCACTCTTCCACTCTTCCACTCTTTCACTCCTTCACTCCTTCACTCCTCCACTCCTCCACTCCTCCACTCCTCCACTCTTCAACTCCTTCACTCCTCCACCCTCGCACTTATGGAGCCTCCCTTCAGCGTCGCCGTCAGCACTCTCACTCGTGGATGATCGATGATCTGCCCACCCTTCTACCATCGCTGCTCGGCATCGACCTACGTCCACAACCTCATCTTCCCTCTCCATCACAACCTCGAACATCTCTCCAGACCGACCCGGTCCTCGACGGGTCCAATACTTACTCTGCCTTGCCCCTCGCACCCCTCGCACGACCTCCCTCACGGCCTCCCTCACGGCCTCAAGTGTCCTATACCCCATGGGGCCGGCACCACGGAGCGTCACAAGAACCGAGTCTTCGAGGAGGGGTGCGTTGGGTACACGGACAACAATTCCCAGGACACGGGTCGGTTCGAACTGGACTCTGGAGGAAGGCCACCCACGACTCAGAGCGGGATCGCAAAGCGGACGAACTCGATAACGGCCCCGGAAGGAGGACGCTCAGGCGGCGTTGGTGGCCGGCTTCCCTTCAAGACCTCAAGGATCGGACAGTGTTGCGGACGGCTCTCTTCGTGTGTCTCATACGATGGCGCAGACACCAAGATCCGTCACCCAACGCACACTGGCCCGGTTCTTCGAGGTCAAGAGGGTTGGCCGCGCCTCCTCTGCCCCTGACCGACTCGGCTTCCCTTCAAGCCCTCAAGGATCGGACAGTGTTGCGGACGGCTCTCTTCGTGTGTCTCATACGATGGCGCAGACACCAAGATCCGTCACCCAACGCACACTGATCCGGTTCTTCGAGGTCGAAGGGGGTTTCCACTGGTTGCTCAGGGTAGGTCGGTCAGGGATTCTCCCTATCCGGGGACCGATTCGTCCGCTTCGCCAATGTGAATCTTTCTCTGGGTCGTCTTCGGGTTCGGCTTTCTCCTTCTCAGAGCGCAGTGGCTGGGGGGCTTCTCCTGCGCTCTACTTCTCATCCCCTTCTCCGCCTAAACCCACTTCAGCTGGTCGGGCTCGTTATGGGTTTGTCATACGAGCCCGGCCAAGCCCCCCAAGTGGGTAGGAGGAGGGGACGACCATGTATTTAGATTTACTTCTGGACCCTGCAATACTACTCTCTTACTTTTCTCTTATATCCACTTGCTGTACATGCTTCTCTTTACTGCTTCAATCGTCCCATCAGACTGGGCAGGCTAGAAAAGAACAAGTTTAGTATTTGGGGATGATACATGTGGTATGATACAGAGTAGGGATCCTTGCGAGCGACCACCAGACCCGGCCTCTGCTCAAAGCTGGTGTTTGCTTGAAAGCGACAGCGCGAGCCGACGGCTCACCCCCTTGGCCGGCAGAGACACTGTTGGTGGGCTTCGGCCTCCGGGTGTCGAGGTCGTGTCAGTGCGTGACGTATGCCGCGTGTCCTATGCGCCCCTTCAGCTCAGAATGTAAAGCCGCGCTTCGAAAGGTTCCAGAACCTGCACCGACCGTTCCTCCTTGTCGCCCTCATAGTTGCAGCCCACGAGCTTGGACGAGAGATCCATCGGCTCGCCCGCTGCGTCCGTAATGTATCGGCCGAGGTGAACCTCTTCGAGGCGCGCGCGAGCAAAGTTCCCGACAAAGACCGCCTTCACGCCGTCGAGCTCCCTCACGAACGCGAAGATGGGCGAGCCCGTCTGACCTTCTTCCGGCGCTGGGACAGGGATGTTGAGGACGCGGTAGGAGCCGTAGACCAGGACGTCGTGAGCTTTACGGAGTTGGATCGAGCGTTTCCAGAAGTGGAAGACGCTGGTGGGGTCGGTGCGCTGGGCGCGGACGTTGCAGGCGAAGTTGTCCGGGTTGACTTTCATCCAGAACTTGGCGGACGGGTCGGAGGAGAAGCCCGCACTTGGTGTGTCGTCCCACTACCAAACAAGCACGAGAGCACTGAGGTTAAGCAAAACAGACGTGGTGAGAGGGTATTTGACAATGAGACTCACCGGCATAGGGGTACGAGCATTGTCGCGTGCCTTTCGCATAATGCCCATCATCACCTGCCTTTCAAAGTCGGCAGGCACAGGCACGCCCTTCTGCGCACACTCCTCATTCTTCTCCGCCATCACGTCCTTGTGATACCTGACGTTGGGATGAAGAAGAGATCCAGTTAGCAGTGTAGAAACGTCTAGTATGGACGAGAGGACGAAAATGCGCACCGCTTTGAGACGATGTCATCGTACTCGCTGATCGACCAGTCCGCTGGCACGTTGAGCATGCCCAGCTCCTCACCCTGGTAGATGAAGAGTGTTCCGGCGAGGGAGCAGGAGAACAGGGCGAGTAGCTTGGCACCCTCCCATCGATAGCGTGGGTCCTCAGCATACACGCCGCTTTTGGCAAAGGTTGTGTTTAAAACATTGTCAGCGTGGTTGCGCATATCTATGAAGTGAAGTCAAGCTTACTCACAGCATGTTGGAGAGACTGCGAGGTCTGTAGGGCGAGGAGATTGTGCCATGTCAATGTGGTGTTTTCATAACAAATCTTGAATCACAGACAAGCAGCACTACTAACTGGTCATGATTGCTCAAGAAGTTCCCTAGCCAGCTATCATAGACGAGTGCCCAGTGCTGCCACTCGGAGATGGCCTTTCGGAACGAGTCAAAGTTCCGTGGCCTTGCCGGCCCCGGCTCAAAGACCGACGTGGTCGAAGGTGGCAAATCAAGGTCAAGATGGTCAAATGTGAAAAGCTGCTGCAGCGGTTTACCGTGCTGGGTCATGTCGAGCGCTTGCTGGACGGTGGTCAGGCCAGACTCGCCGACGGTGAAGGCGTTGTAGTGCACGAGGACGTCGTCATGCAGCTCGGTGAGGTATTCGACCAGCTTGGGTCCGTGGGCGTAGAGCTCGAGGGCTGATTGGAACTTGCTGGAGGGGTTGGAGATCGGTGCGTCGGGGAATGCGGGCGGTTTGGAGATGAAGTTGATTGCGTCTAGTCTCTGCGAGAGTGAAGAAGGTCAGACGGTGGGACAGATTGTCATCCTCAACGCGAAGATGGGATCCGGGGGATACGCACGAAGCCAACCACGCCCTTTTCGAGCCAGAAACGCATGATGTCCTTGACAGCTTCGCGGACCGCAGGCAAGTCCCAGTTGAGATCCGGCTGAGTCTTGTCGAAGATGTGGAAGTAGTACTGCTGCCTGCCTTCATCCCACGTCCAGCTCGAGCCCGCCCAGATGGAGGACCAGTTGTTCGGCTCGAGACGTTCGCCGTCGGAACCCTTCTTGGCGTCCCGCCAAATGTACCAGTCTGCTTTTGGGTTGGTTCGACTGATGCGAGACTCTTGGAACCAGGCGTGCTGGTCTGATGTGTGGTTGACGACCAGGTCGTGGACGAGGCGGATGTTTTTGGCCTTGAGCAAGGAGGCGAGATGGTTCCAGTCGGCCAGGGTGCCGTACTTGGGATCAACGTCGCAGTAATCGGATACGTCGTAGCCCTTGTAAGGAAGGACACGTCTAGACATCAGCAACCAACGACATTCCTCCAAGGTAGGACACCGACTTGCTCACCATGTCTACGTTCGGGCTTTTGAAGAAGGGGCTGAGCCAGACCATGTCGATGCCGAGCTCAGCAAGGTAGTCGACGTGATCGGCGATTCCCTTGAGGTCGCCCATACCATCTCCGTTGCTGTCCGCGAAGGAGGCAGGGTAAAGTTGGGCGGCACAAGCTGACTTCCACCAAGCTTTGGAGGCCGTCTTGGTCGTGTTGAAATTGCTGATCGTCTTGCTGGTCATCTTGCTGAGGAAGGGGCTGTACAGAAGAAAATTGCAGGGGAGGGTACGGGATGGAAAGGAACAGTGAGGGCAGCAATCAGCAGAATGATCCAGGGAATCCTGAGAGGGTCGAGTGTTAGATGGCCTTCTATATGGCCTTCGAGGAGTGGGTTGTGGGACGGATCTGCGCAAGGAAGCAATGAGTAATGAATGAGGTGAGCTGGCGGCCGACTGCGGCGTGAAAGACTACTGACTCAGGCTGGCTGATCGGACGCTTCGAAGGGGTTGGCACTTGGCAGCCAGCGACGTCGAGTTGTGAAGGCGAGGGAGGAAAGAAGCACTGGAGGAGGCGAGGAGGTTCGCATCGTCCGTGCGAAGGCGAAACGAGTCCTACTCCAGCCGAACTCGACCCGACCGTGGACCTGGGAAGGACGAGTAAGTCGCTACTGCAAGAGCTCTGCACCACAACAACACGGCGTCAAAACAGGCTTCCCACGCTTTCCTTATTTTTGCTAGCCATCTTCATCGAAAACTGTGGCCATGTTAATCGAGTGGATGCTGTGATGACCCCTTGCCCCTTCGAAATGGTGAGATTGCATCTGGGCCAGATTCCAAGTTTTCGAATCCCAGTCCTGGAAGGGTGTCCGGACCAACTCCTCACACATGCATTGAGCGCCCAGCGGACCCATCCAGGAAGCTGAAGAAAAAATAGTAGGTCAGTAAGCAGGGGCTTTTTAGGGGGGATGTGTTGCGTTTTGGAGGTGTAATGCCGGCTGGAGGTGGAAGTGCAACACAGCGATGTTGAGCGTCGAGGTCCGGACTTCACAAACCCAAGGTCTGCCCGACTCACTTTGGCAACAGCGGACCTGCTCTCTCCTGACGCGCAGAGAAAGGCAAGCCGGGGGTCTACATGTATTTTTCTGCGCCAGCCAAGCCCCTCCCGAGGGGTCCTTCTTCGTTGACTTTCATCCTTTCCTCAGCTGGCCCTCCGATTGGGACCTGGGTATGTCCTCTAGACACCAGACACAACTTCTACATGTCCAAACTGAAGCTTCCTGATCAATACGCGTTTTAGGAGCACCCAGATCACAAGAACAAGATCTGTAGGTGCAGAAAAATCAGGGGAACTGCCCGGGCCCATTTTGGAAGCAACTCACTTGGTGAGGTGAGGGAGTCCACGGTGAGGACCAGACGCGGTGCGGGTCGGGCGAAGGCGAGCGACGATTCTGAGATGTGGGTGACGTCGGTGCGCAACGCAGGACACCCACTCCTTTGTTCCCTCTGCCCAACACCCATCTCAAATTCGCACTCGGCAAGGCAGCCTCTAGAGACAGTGAGCTGGTCGCCCGCCATGGTCACCGCCGTTCCTTACAAACGCACGTCCTCGTCGCTCACCTTCGCCACCGAGATGGGCGACGCCTTCGCCAGCGCGCCGCCTTCGGAGGATGGCCATTCCAGTGCCTTCCATTCCTCCGAAGCTCATCAGGCGCGCCCATTCTTCGAACGCACCTTTTCTTCGTCCTCGGCCACGTCCACGTCCGATGGCTTCTCCATAGCCTCCGCACCTGCGCTCTCAGCGCCCATCACGGACCTCATCGAGACCTTCTGGGAGTCCCGCCTCGACCTTCTCGACCGGCGCTTCAAGGATTGGCGGGAGGGCGTCAAGCGCTCGATGGTGGAGGAGGCGAAGACCCGCGTGAAGAGGACGAAGGAGAAGGCGCTCAGTCGCGCTGAAGTCAGGGCGATGGAAAAGGAGGTGGTCAAGATGAGGAAGAAGGCGGCGGAGAGGGTGGACAAGCTCGGAAAGCAATGGCGCGATGCCAAGACGATCCGGCTACGGGATAAGGTCTCCTTCGTCATTGGTGTCCTGTGAGTTATGCTGATCGACGTCTGGGCAGAGCTCGAGGGATGCGCCTGGCTGACCAGATCTTTGATCCCTATCACAGGAATTTGGTCTGCAGCTCACTTCTGATCACCACACACCCGGAACTGGTTCCACTCGCATACTCGATCCAGTGCATCTACTTCCTGCCTCTCCGCGTCTTCTCGTACTCGCGCAGACGCTGGCACTATTTCCTCTTCGACGTGAGTACTTCCCCTCCCTCCTCTGCTTTGGCGATGTCGAGTGCGGCCCTTTGACATCTGCCTTCTCTCTTTAGTACTGCTACTATGTCTCGGCACTCTGCAATGTCTTCCTTTGGATCTACCCGGACTCCAGATTCCTTTTCCAAGCATCGTACTGCGCCGCGCATGGTCCGCTCGCCTGGAGCGTCGTGACGTGGCGGAACTCAAGTGAGTCTTGCAGTGTCAGTTACAACCTGGCGTCGTCCTCGTAGTGAGCTAACCTTTAGGGCTCCTCTCATCGTCTGCAGTGGTATTCCACAGCCTGGAGAAGATGACTTCGCTCTTCATACGTAAGTCACTGAGCGAATCTTGCGCATGTCCCAACGGCTTCCCGAAACACTCACTCTATCACTCTTTCCTTCTTTGACTGATGCAGACATCTACCCGCCTTTGGTCTTCACGACAATCGTGCACTACATACCTCGCAGTCAAGCTGAGAAGATGTACCCGGCCCTTATCGGTCTCGAGACGCTGGACGGATGGACATGCTTTGCATTTGTGCGTTTGCTTTCGACTGGATTCCGTTCCTGTTCCCGTTTCACTGACTGAATCCTGACCCTTCATTTCTCGTTTCTCGGCTTGCCTCTTTTCGCTGTTCTCTCGTCCCTGTAGACCTGCGGCGTATATTCTGCGTGGCAGCTCCTGTATTGGACTTTCATCTCCACGAGCAAGAAGGGCAAGATTGAGTCGGGCATACGCATCAACAGTTACTCCACCATGACCCGGGGTGAGTAGTCGAATCCGCCACGTACATTGCACTATCCCTCCACTGCTGAACCTATCTTGTTATTCTCTGATGTTCAGGCAAGGGCGCGATTGCCAATTTGCTCGGGAAGTATCCTGCCACCCTCCGAGAGCCGCTTTTCATGGGTGAGTCGCCTGTCCATTGAGCTCACAAGCCGATCTCTTTTCATCCTCGTTATCCCTGTTGCTCACCATGACTCTGTCTTCCCCATCGGTATCTTTTGGCGTTCTCTTTCCGTCGCAGCATTACAATTTGTCTACACGGTCATCACCACGCTGCCTGCGCCTTGGCTGCTGTACCCGCACAAGATCACATCTACCGTCTTCCTGATGGTAGTCCTTACGATCAGTGTGTGAGTAGGGCGGTGGACTTCGCGACGGACTCGCTCTTGTGGGTCGTGGTCTCTTTCGGTGAAGCTGATTGATCTCTGTCCTTAACGCGTATAGGTGGAACGGCGCGACGTGGTACGTCGAAGTATGGGCGCGCAAGTTTGAGAAAGAAGTAAGGCCATCCCCTATCCACGTCCATTTCAGACAAGTGCTCGTACTGACGATCGTTTCCCAAATCCCCCCAATCAAGCTCCTGGCCCTTCGCGCCGAGATGGAAGTTGCGAAACAACAAGAACTCGTCATCGCCGAGGCCAACAGCGGCGGCTTCGGAGGCGGAGGGCCCAGCGGCGGTAGCATGAGCGCCGGCGTCTCCATCGCGTCTGAATCAGCCAACGTGAGCCGACGGAACAGTGCGGAGGTCTATCCGTTCTCGATGGAGGTTGCGCCGCCGTCTCGGGATCCGGGCGGGGATGCGAGTGTTGAGGCTGTGCTTGAGAAGGCGCGGGAGAGGGTTGAAGAGGAGGATCGGAAGGATCGGTGATTTGAGGTGGGGACTTGCTTGGGAGGGATGATATGGGACGGAAGTAGGGCTGGCGCGTGGTGGGCCTCACAATTTGACGAGTATGGGTCACGGCAGCACATCCATTCACGCTCGACTGCAAGGCTGTAGCTTACTACTAGCTTTGTCGGGTGTTGCATGAAATCAAGGCCTCCTTCATTATTTCACGCAAGCAAGGCGCAGTCAGTGGGCATCGGGAGCTGCAAGATCGTACGTTCCCGCGGACCACGATGTTCCCGAACCCGGCACAACTGTTGCCTCCTTCGCCCTTCGCTCTTCGCGCAGCATCGCGAACGACAACCTTCCCGTGTGCCTGGCGGGTAGTGCTCCTCTCGATCGTCGTCGACGGCGCACTTCGTGAATCAAATTATGAATCAAGATGCTTTCACCTTCATCTGGATGCTGGGTATGTAAAGGTCAGGCCATATGGGAGAGCGGGAGCGGGAAAGCGCAAGTGTTGGTGCGTTGGTGAGGCTCGTCCAGGCCACGCTGCTGCCAGTGAGGCCCACAGGCTCGTCGCGGGAAGGCAACATGGCATGGGAAGCAGTACTAGTGATCTACAACGCAAGTCGCAAGCGCAGGAAGCGGTCACTCCGGAGTCAAGAGCGCGCGCTCCGGCGCAAACTTCCTCAGCTATGGTGTCTATCAGATCTTCTTATCTATCTTGCAAAGTTATGCTTCATGCTTCAAGAACCTGCTTCAAAAGGCGTCAAGCGTCGGGGGCCAAGATCCAAGGTCCTCCCGCCAAGCGTCTACGACCCTCTACTAGGCGACAGCCTTGCGAGCTCTACTGCTATCTGTCCACAGCAGCATGCTGCACTCTGAATTTCTGATCAAATGCATGCCTGCATCGATCCCGTTCCCGGCTCCCGTCGATCCCGTCCATTCCCGCCCGTCTCGAAGCAGGGGGCCGCTGCATTGCGTTCGAGACCAAGGGAACGCAACTCGCAACCGCAAGTCAGCAGAACGACCTGGATTTCTTTATCGGCTGATCGGCGGGCCAGGCCTGCTGCGTTGACCCACGGGTGACGGGAAGGCGGGATACTTATATGCTCGACTACTGCGGGCGTGCTGACTACACACATACTACATACTGCGGGTTGCGACAGCCGGCAGACAGACAGACTCCGAATGTGCCATTGCGCTGGATCCGACTTCCGAATAAGGCGTTTAAGGATGGCTGCAGCGAGCGGCACAGGTAACCGCATGCTTTGACTTTTTGTTAAGACCGCCTGCAACCCGCCGCTGCAGCCGTGCAACGTGCAACCCTGCCGCGGAGACGCCGGTTTTTGGAGCTGCGAGGTCAGTAGTCAGTCAGCAAAAGCGAGAAACCGAAGTCAGGCGGTTGTGGCCAGGTGCTGGACGCTGACGCTGAAGCGCTGAAGCGCTGAAGTGCTGGTGCTTATGTATGGCTGATATGCAAGCAGAACCAAGGGTCGGTGCGTCTGCAGCAAGCCACGCTCGACAGACAGATTTGGACAGACGCTCGCTGAAGGATAAGAAACCCGCTTTGTCCTGCGGCGGAGGTAGGTTTGTGTGAACGAGGCAGGCGCAGAGCCCAGCCTGGGCTGAGCAGACAGGCAGAGACAGGAGCACGAAGGCGAGGAAAACGGGTCCGCGTGTAGATTCTGAAGCATATAGACGTGAGAAGAGGTGGTCAGATGGGAGATCGGTCTCGTCCGTTCGAGATGAGGTGTTCGTGCTTTTCACGCAGTAAGGGCGATCACGGCTAAACTGTGCCTTATTGAGCTTGGCAGGGCCCAACCGGCACAGTGGACAAACGGGCACTGCGTCAGTGTGTGAGATGTGAGCATTTGCCGCGGCTCATGCACGAGGGATTCGGCTTTCTAAATCTTGCATTGCGGGGGGAGGGGAGATCTGCAGTTCCTGGCCGTGCCTGAATCCTTTCGCTATCGGCCGAACGCCCGAACTCCGATACGGCTACTGCTTCTGAGCTCTCACTTTTCTCACGCTAAATAGACGCGCTAAAACACTGTTACGGTACCACCTCTCGGCTAAATGCAGCTGTGAGTGGAGAGGGACACCGTGCCTGAGGCAAAGCGTTTGTGATTTGTAATGCCGAGACGGTTTTTTGTGGTTCCAAACATCTCCGCTGTGACCTCCGCTGTAATAATGCCGTGGTTACGCCCGTACGGCGTATACACGGTCAGTGCTGCCACTATGGGCCGACTTTTGTTCCATCGACAGTCTGACCACCCCCTGAGTTGGCGAGTCCACAGTGCTGTGGTGCTGATATGCGCGTTGACCCCTGCCTGTACGTAAATTTGAAAGTGGTGATTATGACGGCTGCCGCCTCCCGCTGCACTGGCGAGTGGCGACTGGCAACCGAAGCACAGCCGCAAGACAGAGGCACTAGAGGAGTCTCGCGTGTCGTTGGAGCCGGATCGTCCGACTTTTCTCATTATTGCTAATCTCTTCTCCATTATCCCGCTCGCACCCCACGCATGGAGAGCGAGAGGTGGCAGACGACCACAACCATCCGGATCACCAGCGCTGACTCTGTTCTCTGTGCTGTGACTCTGCAGCGCATCCATCCAGGCCCCTCGCGCCACTCACACTCTTTTCTTTGTTTGTTCCTTCCCTCCCACAAATACGGCCACTGTCTGCCTACCCTTCCCCTTCCCCATCCTCCGGCCCTCCTTTCCCTGCCACAGCCATCCTCTCGCCCTCCATCGACAGTCGACCAACAGAAAGGCATTCGCACACAGCCACACACACCCATTCTTTTGCAGCCATGTTCGGACTCACCTGGACAACATCCGCAGCACCATCCCCATCCACCACCTCACCATCCCCATCCTCACAGGGCTCAAGAAGGACCAGGAGACGGTCACACAAGACGGCCACCGTCTTCACTTCCCTCCTTCTCGCCTCATCAGCAGCGGCCTCGTCTCTCTACTTCAGCGACGCAGCTGCTGAACTCCACGCCCGCCAACAACATCTCAGCTCCCACCACGCTCGTGCACAGTACGGAGAGTCCCATCAGTACTCTGATACACAGCATGCACGACGCGGCCTGCCCATGGGAGCATCCGTTGACAGCACCGTCAAGCGGGCCATCGGCTCCACCGGTCAGTTTGCTTCCTCCGGCTTCGACTATGTCAACGACAAGGTCCGCGGTGTCAACCTGTGAGTACAGTCCCTCTCTCATAATTGAGATCTAGACCCTTGATCTTTGTTGACAAGTGGTCTGTTCCCATCTCATCTCGAACCTGTCATCTCCACAGCGGCAACTGGCTCGTCTTGGAACCTTGGATGGACCAGAACGCTTCCAACGTCCTCAATGCCAATGCTATCAACGCACCCGGTAACCATGTCGTCATCGACGAATACACCATGGGCCTCTACCTCGATCCCGACTTCCTCGGCCAGTTCTTCCAAGAGCACTTGGGCAGCTGGATCACAGAGGACGACTTCCGCCAGATCGCCGCCGCCGGCCTGAACCATGTCCGCATTCCCATCGGTCACTGGGCCTTCCCAGACTGCATCGAAGCCGGTGTGGCCTACCAGCCCCTGAACCGGTTCGACTTGCTCAAGCAGGGTGTCCGCTGGGCGCAGAAGTACAACATCAAGGTCTGGATCGACCTCCACGGAACTCCCGGCTCGCAGAACGGTTACCCTGGCTCGGGTCGGGCGGGAGTCGCTCACTGGCCTAACAATGCAACCTACATCGACATGACCGAGAAGGCGTTCAACTACCTCGTGGCCGAGTTCACCCAGGACACCTACAAGGGAACCGTGACTGCCATCCAGCCGGTGAACGAGCCCGTGGGTGCCTACTCCAAGCCTGTCCAGAACCTCGTCAACACCTACTACCCCTGGGCATGGCAGGCCCTTGCCTACCCCCAAGGCAACGCCGGTCCCATCTCCAACACCATGCTCGTCACCCACGACGCCTGGCAGGGACTCGCCTACTGGCAGAACTTCTACAACGCCCAGCAGTCCGAGCGAGTCATCATGGATGCCCACCCGTACTTCGTCTACGGCCCGCAGGAGGTCAACGCATCGGACAGCTTCCGGCTGAATGAAGTTTGCCAGTACGGCACCAAGATCAGCCAGAGTCAGCGGTTCTACCCGACCGTGGCGGGCGAGTGGTCGATCGGGGCTCCCAACGGGGACAACTTCCCTGTGCTGCGTGACTTGCCGGCGTCGGACCAGGTCATCTTCCCGTACACGAACAAGTACCCCTTCACACAGCGCTACATGCAGTTCCTGGCCATCAACTTCCGGGCGCAGCAGCAGGTGTTCGAAGAAGGGACCGGCTGGATGTTCTGGAACTGGAAGCATCTCGCCTTTGCCGACCAGTCATACCAGACCGGCATCAAGTACGGCTGGCTTCCTTCGAATGCGCGGGAGTTGAACGATCAGCCGTTTGGACAGCTGTGTGTTAATGACAAGTTTGCGATGAGCAAGTCGGGTGTGGGGGGAAGTGCCGGGGGTCCTTCGAGTGGGGCTGTGGGCTCGGCTCGCTTTGTTGGTGCTGGGGCCCTGTTGGCGCTTGTTTCGGGTGCGGTGGCTGCTGTCTCCCTGTTATGACAGTAGCGAAACCCCCAAGCCTTTCGACTTGTCTGCCATGGACGCACATGGCACCGGATACCCCCCCCCTTGCCTCCTTCTTCACCTTTCCCCAATTTTACCAAAGGGCCTTCACCCACTTCACCATTCAGGCCCGCTCCTTTCCCCGTCGACCCAAACCACTTCGGAGTCGACGAGGGGGAAGGATGCACAAGGGCCCGCAATAATGGGTTTCCCGCCTCTCGCAATTTCCTTCGGTTTCCGGGCTCCCCTGGTCATCTTTTCTTTCTCCTCCCTTCTTTTTGTTCTTCGTCTTCCTCTCTCGTCTTTCCCCCCTTCCCCCAACTTGCTATCAAAACTTGTGCCTAAACCCTCGTCTGTAACGGAAACGGAAACCTTTTGGAACCCGCGCCTTCGGCTGGGAACCCTGTCTTTACCCTTCGTTGGAAACACCGTGTACTACATACTCCCTTCCGTTCCGCTTCACTTCCTTGTTGCCCGCCCCTACTTTGTCCTTCCCCAAATACTTGAACACTTCGCCCCCTTTCCTCTCCCTTCCATCCCCATCTTCTTCCTTTCCGGGATAGTAATGGGAATACTCTTATAGCAAACTTAACACGCATCGTTCATTACTATCTGAGAGTCATGAATTCATTGAGTCCAGCATCAGCGCATCAGCGTCGAGGACAAGACTTGGGAAAGCAGAAGGAAGAGGGAGGAAACACGGTTCAGATGTTGTGGAGAGAGACTGATCTAGATAGAGACTGAGAGAGATGAATGGATGAAGATGATCAGGAAAAGTAAACTTGAGATGATGTAGAGAGAGCGTCCGGGTATTTTGTGTGTGTATCTTGTGTGATATGTGTGTGTGTCTGTGTGTGTGTGTAGAGTGAGTATGGTCCATTGTGATGCGAAGGTAGTAATGTCACGACGTCGCCGAGGTGGCGTATGTCCGGGTGGGTTCCTCCAGGTGCTGCTGCTGCTGGTGCTGATCATCCATCGCCTCCTCCTCGCGCCGAGAAGCCTGCCCAGCAGACGTCGACGAGCGCTGGAAGATCTTGGACATCTTGCTCCGCAGCGTCTTGCCCTTGTGCTCAGCGTGCAGATGAGTGTCCTGGGCGTTGGATGAGGAAGCTGCTGCCGCTGCGGCCGCGGGAGAGAGGGAGGAGACCGAGTCTCGACCGGGGCCGTAGCGCTGAGCGAGCTTCTGCAGGCTGGGCATCGTCCGCAGACGCGCGGATGATGTGTTGCCTGTGCCCTGCGTACTGACGAAGGGGTCGAGTTGGATGCCAAGTCCGATTCCGTGCCCGGGAGAGCCGGAGTGTGTCCGGCCTGAATGGCTGGGAGATGTGGAGATGCGGGAGGGCGAGAGCGAGACCCTGGTCGACCCTGTGGTCGGACTGGGTTCGGGGCTGAGCGGTGCAGCGCCAGAGCGCAGCTGTGCAAGGGGAAGGTTTGAGGAATGGAGGCATCAGTAAAGATGAAGAGGACTCGTAAACGTAGCGGAGAGAACATACCTTGTCGAGAGTGCCACTGCGACGACGAAGCATACTGCTCATCCGGCCAAGGGAACTCCGCTTCTCGTGCGTAGCCGGAACGGAACGCTCACTCGTGTGAGAGTGCCGGACCGAAGAAGAGAACTGGGGCGCCGAAGTCAGAGAGACGGAGGGAGTGCCCGTCGACGTCCTCACCTCCGCACTGACGACGATCAGCGAGGACGTCGAGGACGCAGCCGAAAGCGACATCGCAGGTTTCTGACGGAAGCGAGTCGTGACGGGAGACACCGGCACCCGGGTGGCTCCCGGTTGGGCCTGCGGGAGACTGGCGCCATTGCCACTCGTCATGGCCCGTCGAACAAACGAGCCAGCCCGAGCCCGCAGACCGACAATGCTGAGCGCTCGAGTGCGCTCTCGGCCGTTCCCGCTCTCGGTGGCCCCTCCTGGGCGCAAGAAGTCGTCAAGGACCGGGGATGCAGGCGGAGTGGAGCGCATAGGCCGACCGGACATGTGCGTCGAGCATGACAACGACGTCCGACTCGCTGCCATCGATGATCCCGAATAGGGCCGCATGGACGGGGCATGGGCCCCGCGACTTCCGCCGGACCGCTGGGCACTCGAACTAGCGTCCAACTCGGCCAATGCAGATACCGGCGAGTTCAAAGGTGACGACGGCAAGTACGAGCGATTGGGAGGTGTGACAGGGCTGGGTCCAGGGACCATGGAATCTTGTGGAGACGCAGTCATGTCCATCCGATCCGTCGGCGAGTTGGCGTTCGACTTGACCGAGGCGACCTTGCCGCCAGTGGAGAGACGCTGTAGCTGCTTGGGATTGCTGCTCGACTCCGGTCGCTCGCGAGGGCTGGTCAGATGCATCGCCGACATGACGTTCGACAGGCGGAGGTTGACAGCCGATACGCTGCTCAGACGACGGCGGATGGCAGACGTCTTGGTCGTCTGGCTTTCCCGGGGCGTTTCCGGTGGTGTGAGCAGCTCGGACAGCGATCGGTGCGTCATGGCCGCAGGGGACGACTGGGTCTCCTTCGTTTCTTTGCGAGGCGTCGTTGGGTAGTTCTGGAGGTTTCCGAGCTGCAGACCGAGTGCGGGAGCGATGGGAGGCAGGTTGGCAGCCTTCTCGTTGCCCGCTTTCTCTGGTTGCTTCGTCAACAGATCGGCGTTCTCCTGTGCTGGTTGGACAGCTCCCGTTTGCGGCTGGGCGTAGAACGAGAACCGTTTTCCGTTCTGGTCGACCTTTGCCGGCAACTCCTTCATCTCCACTTGTTGGTGTTGCTGCAGGCTGCCCTCTTTGTAGTCGAAGGCAGGCAAGAGCCCAGAGGTCGAGACTTGAGCTGTGACAGTGGGCTGGGGAGGGTTGGCAACTGGTACTTGCGATACCGGCGCTGGGACTCCATGAAGACTCGGGGCGGCTGACTTGCTGGAAATAGACGCCTTCAGTGATTCCGGCACCGAGCTGGGATCGATGTTGGAGATACTGTGTCTGTGCTGAAGATGGATACTCCGAGCACGCAACGGCAGCAGCGCATCGCAGATCTGCTCCGCAGTCGGCCGAACGGTGTGGTGCCGAAGCGAGGCGACGACCATCCGAGTCAAGCTTGGGCTCATACATTCCTGGGCCTTGGCAGTGATGCGCGCGCCCTCTGCGACGATGTCTTGGATCCGGAGAGGATAAATACGAGCCCAGAGGTGGAAATGGGGCAGGTTCTTCTCGGATGCGGCGAGTTCATGCAAGGGATGCAGGGCGTCCGAGGCATCGTCGAAGGTGAAGTCGAAGGGGCAGATCAAGGCCGTGTTGTTGCGATCTTTGAATGGCGCCAGCATTCTGACCAGGAACGATAGTACGCAGCATCCCCAGCTCCAGATGTCGGACTTGAGGCCCCAGCCGACTACATAGTCGTCCAGGCAGAGTCGGAGCCATTGAGAATTTGGGTTTGCGGGCAGGTAGTGTGGGCTGCGCTTGTAGTCTTTCAGAGTCGACCTCGATTGGCCGTCTTTGTCTGTGTATCGGGTGGCCTGGAGCAAGATCTCAGGCGCCATGAAGCTGTAGTTCAGATGAGGGTTGTGTTAGTCAATTGTTGTTTATTTGGTCTCTCGCAAGCTAGATGTACTCACTGTGGAGATCCTGTGAGAGAACTGTTTGGAAGGAGATTGGGACATGTCAGCACACAGCGATCTTGACCAACAGCAAACCACTCAAGACTCACGTCAGGCCGTCGCAGCGAGTGTTCTTCAGTATAGAAGCCTCGTCTTCAGCGCTGTTCATGGCCGCATCTCTTTCTTCGACAATTGTGGTTGAGTGCTTGAACTGGTCCTCGATGCGGACGAAGCGCCGGGCAGCCTGGGGAAGTCAGTAACAAAAGTGGTCAGTCAACTTTCTCAGTCTGAGAAAAGGAGCCTGTAAGCCAACAACATACCCCGAGATCGATCAGCTTCACGGCGCCGGTGCGAGGATCGCGCATAAGATTCGCAGGCTTCAGGTCCGAATGCACGATGGCCTGGGTGTATGCATAGAGGCGGAAGGAGAGGAGTCAGCCATGTCAACCTGATCACCTTTTCCTGTCGGATTGAGAGACGATTACTCACATGAGCATGCAGAAACTGCAAAAGGAGGGGTCGCAAAGGCACAATACCGTCAGTCATGGTCTCTCAAGCTCTTCTGCATGCTGGGCTTACTCACCCTCAGTCCCACGGCCGTATCCCTCGCTGCGTTTTCCACCTGCGCAGCTGTCCACGGCTGGGTTCCCCTCACCCAAGCCCCATCCACAAGCTCGGCATCCAAGTCAACCAGCTCTTCAAAGACGAGCATCCGGTACAGCGGCCGCGAGTGCGAGTCCATATCCTGTACCTTCGCGGCATGCGACATGGCGCACAGCGAGTTAGCGACCGAAGTTTCGGGGGTCATGTCAAAGATCTGACCGGTAATGTGTCCGTCGGCAGGCAAGTCGGCGAACAGCCGGACAATGTTGGTGTCTTCGCCGCTGAGGTTGGTGAAACTCGAGGAGGAAGCCTTCTTGGAGGATCGCTCATATGTGCTCGCGTCGGAGTTGTGGAAGCTGCGTTGGTGGGCGATGTGGAGAGCCTGGGCCTTTTGGATGTATCGGAACATCCGGCCTTCTCCTCGGACGATACGGACGTGCCAGCCCACCTTGGGCTTGTTGACTGCGGCGCGCGAATGACGGGGCAGCTCGTCAAAGCTGCCAGTGATGGGTGTCCGGCAGAGCTTGATGACGATACTCGAGAGACGCTTGTCGTCCGCGGCCGACTTTGCTCGAGTTCCGGTGTGCAACACCGTCCCTGGAGCAATGGCGTGTTGTTTGAGCTGAGGCAGGGATGCCGCCGAGCGGAGAACGGAGCCAGAGCGGCCTCGGGCTTGTTTAGAGGTGGATTTACCGCTGTCGTCGACCATTCCCGAATCGACAGCGTTGGCATCGCCAGGTCCGTCTTGTTCGTCCGCCACGCTGATCAACGCAGAACCCGATCGCTTCGAAGCCGTCGCATCTCGCAGTCTCCGACCGCCGGGTTGCGACGTCACTTTGGTATCGATACCGTCCTCGAGAATTTCTTCTTCCATGCTCGAAGGCGGCGAGGAGGAACCGGCAGGCTGTGAGCCGAAATACCGGGTTGATCGGGTGCTTGTCGTTGATGCGGACGACTCGTCCATGGAGTCGACTCTTGGGACCTTGACGTAGCGGTACGCAGCGCCAAAGGCTCCCGTACCCAAGACCGCGGCCGTTGCATCCTCTTGATCGCCGTCACGGTCGTATTGCTGTGGGTAGTTTTGGAATTCGAAGGCAATCTCGATCGTCTTCGGCGGGACGGGGAAATCTTGTAGCTTGGGCATTTTGTTCCGCTTGGCAGGTGATGCGCGCGGGTCGGCTGACTGTGCTGGCGAGCTGGCAGCTTCGTTGACCTCGGCCTTGGCATTGAAGGCCTCCTCGAGAGCTGGGCACGAGAGTGAAGGTCGAACCATCTTGAAGGGAGGTTATGTATCACCGGTCACGGATGAAGTCGTAACACGAACCAGGCTTGGGTTTGATGAAGCCTGTAACGATGCACACGGGAGGGGAATAAGAATACTGTGAAGGAAGGGCTGGGAGAAAAGACGGAACAGAACAGGGGGCAAAGCGAAGGACGTGTCGCTGTGCTCCTTTATAAGAAGATGAGGGCGACAAGTTCGCAGGAGATGCGGAATAAGAAGAGAGATGAGCAAATGCAAGAGCTGGGTCCATCCTGCGACAAGACGACAGGGATGGTCGTTGACCTCAAAGCTCGGGGCGCCAATTTAGTGACAGGTGCGAGCGAGGTTGATACTTGTTTATGTTTGATGCCCGAAGGGAGGAAGAACGACATCCGGGAAGGGGTCCCTGCTGCGACCTTTTTACGCTTGCCGATGTTTCATCAGCGCGATCCGGGCTGCGTTATTTGGGCTGCGAAAGAGAGAAGGGGAAAAAGCGAGATGAGAAGAAAGAGGTTTGAGAGCGAGAGTAGAGCGACAGCGACTGTCTTTGGTGTTGAAGGTCTCTCCCGCGGCATTTGAGACAACTTTTGTTTCTGACGCCCCCCCCTGCCTGCCTCCACAGCAGCCGTGTCTGCAGACTGGAAACTGGATGCTGGTCAGCAAAGGGAGATAGAGGAGGAGGATACGCCATTGAGCCTCCGAGCCGCTGTTTGAGATTCGAGAACTGAGATGGAGAGTGAGGCGAGATTTGTGATTTGAGAAGCTGGCTGCTGGGCGCTGAAGCGCTGAAGCGACTTAGGCTTTGTGAGGCGGTAAGCTGGCCGCTGGGTAAGGTTTTCCACCGCGTCTGCTTCGATGCATCTTCCGAGCTGGTCCAACGTTCAAGAGCTGTCCACCTTAAGCCGGCTCCGAGCGCGCGTCACGGTGGACGATTGGACAAAGGAAGGCAGAGGCCTGAGCCCGCCTGTAACTTGCTGGGTCAACAAGCTTCGGCAGATCGGCCATTGTGTGGATGAGGAAGTGGTGGTGGCTGGGACGCTGGGACCGGACAAAAGAAAAGGATCGACAACGACATGAACGCAACCGGCGGAAAAAGCATTCATTGATTGACGCCGACGCCATGGCCCATAAGCAACCCTTCAAAGGGCAAAGATCAACCAAGTGAGCGAACTGACCCTTATCGTTCTCATCTTTCCTCCAAGAGTCTCGTCGGACAGTGGGACACTCGGACACCTCTTTCTGACCTCGGTCTGCAGAAAATGGAAATGAATCTGATGCGTTTGCTGCAAGACATCTTCTCCTTCTTCCCCAGCCGCAACCGAGAGACGCGGCAGGTCTTGGACGACGGAGAAACCGACTATCAGGCGGCACAGATCACCCAAAAAGGCCCTACGCCTCACGCCTGACGGCCCTCGCAAATTCGCGTCCCCGGTTGCAGCGTTGCAGGCAAAGCCGAGAGCTGGGTCCCCCCGAGGGCGAGGGCCAAGAACGAAAGGGAGTAAAGGAACATCTCATCTCATGGTTTTCTCCCGTTCGCGGGTGCAACCTGCCAGATGAGAAAAGAAGATGAGACTATGGGAGCAGGGCCCTCTGGTGTAACATGCTTCGATTGAATGAAGCATCGAATTCGACACCTGAGAAAGGAAAGGGTGCTTGAGCGTCGCTTTGTTTACAGAAACATCAGACGGCCCAGGGCAGGGTGCTGATCGCTGATGCCTTCGGAAAAAGAACCTCCGGCGAGACTATATGGAAGGGTGCCTTGTAACGTTTTTGGCTGGCCTGGCCTGGACCTCTCCGAATGCGGTAACGTTGCCCGCAAGTGAAGGCAGACGAACCGGCAGCTTACATTATATAGGCTGCCATTAACACGTTTGAGAGAATGAATAGGCCTGGAGCTCCCAGGTCTTCTTGTCTGACGTCTTGACAAAGGGCCGTCAAAAGGGAGTAAAGAGTCCCCTTGTCATCCCCGACACCACGTACATATCGTTAAAAGACATCGAACAAAAGCACGCCCGACGACGCGTCCCGCGCTCTCCATTGTCGCTGTACCGTGCTGTTGGGTATGGATTAAAAAATCCTTGGTCTCGCCGGCGTGGCCGAGTGCGCCTGTATGTCGAGTTGGCGCCGAAGCCAAAATGTGCGCCTTGGACAAGGGAGACGACTGACGAGGTGGAAGAAAGGATGTGAGATGTGAGGAGGCGGACGAGGACGTTTGTTTGTTACGTCAAGTCGGCTCGACAAAGCGGTGCAGAGGTACATAAATTTCTGCTGTCCCCTTTCCTGCTTGACGTCCTCCATTCCCTTTCTTGGGTTATCGCACATTCTCTCCTTGACTGACTGGCTTCATTGTTACCATGTCGTCACTGCAACCCATCAACCTGCGCGCCCTCTTCCCCGCTCGTCCCCACTCTGACAAACCAGGCCGAGTGCTTGCCACCTCATCCTCTCCCACGCGGTGGACATGGACCGAACATGAAAGCTCACAACATCGTCCCCTCCCGCTCTGTTCCTTTACCTCTTCTTGTCACGCAGATCCTTCCTCTTCTTCTTTTTATCCAGACACAGCTCGATCCCGCACCGGCGTGGGTCAAGCGGAGCACGAAGATTCTGCTGACGATCACTGGGACGGCATCCTCCCACCCGTCACCTCCCTCGCGATCCTGGCCAGTCTACCCTTCGGCTGTGTCCTCCACTTCGCAGCAGCCCACGCACACGCTTCTCTACAGCGGGATGAAGCAGTAGGCTGTGGCGGGGTGACGCTGCTCACGACGGCTACGAAGGATGCTGTTCGTGCCAATTTGGTTCGGGAGGAGGTGGGGGGAGTGGGCATGGCGTGGATGGTGGCTGGGATGGATGCGGGTTGGAGGGAGGCTTTGGGGAGGGTTGAGATTGTGTACGTCCTCTGTCTTTCCCCTTTTCTCTCAGTGCGGACTGAAGGGACAGAGTTTCACTCTGGCTTGGTTTTTTTTCTTTTCTTTTTGTGTCAGTCATCTCACGTCTGTTGAGGACCTCATGGTCATCATCGCCCAGCTGCGCTCGACCTTGACCGGACGCGGAGCAGAATCACATTCAGCACCCAGACGACCCTCGCTGCTCATCGTCGAAGGTCTCAGCCATCTCCTGCATTCACTGTGAGCCAACCTCCCCCCCCCTCCCAAACAGCGACTTTCAAGAAGTGAACAGACTCTCAATTAGGAGTATGACGCTTACACCCAACCCATTTTCCTCACAGCGACGTCCGTCAATTCACATACATCCTCACCCTCCTGCACGGCCTCACCCACCCCAGTCCTGCACCTGCCCAACCTCAAACTCAAACGCAAACGCAGCTCATCCTGATCGACGACGAACTCGAAGACCTCCGATTGGCTCTTTGTCCTTCCCTGCACCGCCAGCACACACAACAACAAGAGACGCCAGAAACCTCTGGACTCGATCCATGGGTTCAGCCCGCACCGCCACCCGCACCGCCACCGCCGCCGGTGGAGTATCAACAGGAAGTCTCGCTCGTGCCTATCCTCTTGCGGTCCTTCGATTGGGTGGGCACCAGCACGACCACAACCAGCACCACCGGTATGGCTCTCGAAGAAGAGGGAGAGGAAGAGGGTGCCGATCAGCGGTTCCGGTTGGTACTAAAGGCGGGCGATGGGATTTCGCTTTCGCGTCTTCTTGGGCAGAGAGGGGCTGCTGTGGGCCCGGGTTGGACGTACTACGTCGACGTCTCGGTGCAGTGGGATTGAAGACCCCCCCCCCCCTCACGCAGTACGTAAAAGGGGGCGCCCAAAGAAAAAATCCTCCCATCACTTCGTTCGTTCACTTCTCACGGATGGCAGCAAGGAAGGTCAACGGACGGGGTTGAGAAGGACGAATAGGCAGATTATATATATTTAAGTGTTGCCATCCAACGAAGAAAATATCATCGGAGAGAGTAGTCGAAGTAGGTTACTAAAATAATGTAGCAGATCGAGCGTAGAGGGGCTTAGCTATGCACAAGAGCGCAAGTGACGGGAAGGCTTCTTCTGCCTTTGGGGGAACCCACAGTTCTGAGGGGGGGGGGAGAATACAGTTAACGGAGAAAGATTACTTAAAGTAGGGTGGAGGTTCAGAGGAAAGGCTGATCAGAGAGAGGCAGAGAGGCAGAGGGCAAAGGCAGGGAGAAGAAAGGAAAGAGGGGGAAGGAGCGGGAGAGCCGTTCTCTTTTTTGGTGTTGGTGGATGCCTTAGATAGTTGGCTTCCTGTTCATTATTAGGGGGGGAGGTGCCGAGTATGTACGAGTTAGGATGGGTTTGCAGGTAACTCCTGGAAGCGACGTGCCGATTCGAAGGGGTCGCAGCAGATCTTCTTCTCTTGGTTGGTTGGTTGGTTGGTTGGTTGGTTGATTTGGTTGTCGTCCGTTTGAAGGGTCGACGGGAGGAGGCGAGGCAGAAGGTTCACCCTTCCACCCTCCACCGCGCAAACCGCGGCTGTTCAAGCTGAATCACAGGATGTACCCGAATCGGGTACGCATACTCCACCCTCACCCTCCCCTCCTCCGCCTCTCCCTCCCCCTCCTCATCATCAAGATGACGATCAGGCGAGCCCGAAAGCGGGAACGGGTACGGACTGCAACTCCGATCCATCGACCATTCACCCCTGTGCGCATGTCCGAGGGCGCTCCGCTCTGCGTCTGCGTCTGCGTCTGCGTCTGCGTCTGCGTCTGCGTCTGCGTCTGCGTCGTCAGAGAAGAGGGAGGTCCGGGAGGAGAGCCGGAGTTCGACGTCGAAGCTGTCCCGGGTGTGGAAGGGGTGGCCGAGGATGGAGGAGGAGCTCGCTGTCGCTGTCGCTGCAGTTGCGGGCGCGGCTGGAGGAGGTACGCTCGAGCGACCACGAAGGACGTAACTCTGTGTATGGCCGTGCGAAAATGGCTGCGGTTGGGAGGAGCGGCCGAAAGTGCAGGTCGAGGAGAGCGAGTTGGTCCGGTCTGGTCGTTGTGGTAGACCAATGATTGTCTCGTGACTTGATTTCTGTCGTCTTTGCTGTTGCTGTTGTTGTTGTTGTTGTTGTATTTGACGGACGTGGGCTTGGGCAGCGGCGCCCATCGTCCATCTTGGCTGCCGTTGTTGTTGTTGTTGTTGTTGTTGTTGTTGTTGCTGTTCTGGCAGTTCGTGGTGTTGTGGCAGATTATCATCGTCGAGCACTTCGTCTTGGGAGAACTTGGAGGCTTGTCGATGATGATGATGATGAACTGCCATCGCCGCTGGTTTCTCCTTCTGCTTCAACTTGGACAACACAGCCCGCGTCCCGAGACTCTCCATCGAGACGAACCGGCGGATGCCCGTCGGATGCGGGCTGACCTCCAATGTGCTCGACGTCTCGTCGTCCTCCCTGGACCTGATGCTCATAAAGAAAGAGTCGATGGAGGCCTGGGCCGACGAGGGCGGGGTCGTCGCTGACACCGACGCCGATGCGGACGCAGAGGCGGTGGAGGTAGAGGAGAACTTGGAGGAGTTCGATGGGGAGTTCGAGGTGGATGAGGAGGTGGAGGTGGGTGTGATGGCTCTCTTCTTCGTCGGGGTTCGCGGGGACGGAGGTATCGTTGCCGTCATGGGCGAAAGGGAGAGATGGGACGGCCTCCGACTACTCGTAGGCGTACTATTACTCGTCGTCTGGGTGCGGGAGCGACTGGGTCGGGGCGCAGGTGCGAGGGACACAGGTTGGTGATCGTCCAGTTGATGGAGTTGGTGCCGATTGTGCTTTGCGGATGTGGGAAGTGGAGGTGAGGCTGGGCGATTGATCGGCCAGAGCAGGCTGGGGATGTCGTCGATGAGGAGCGGGGACGGTGGGGCCCCTTGAACGACGGAGGTGATACCGGGTACGAGATCGGCTCTCCCCATCCTTTTGTGGGCATTGCTGCTGTTGCCGCACTTTGCTTTACTCTTGTGATTTTCGACGGAGCGCTTGGTGTGTAAAATTGGTTTGGACTGTGGTTCGCCCCAGAGCATGTGGTTTGCACGCAGGGTGGCGTCGCCGATGGTCACGTCGGAGAGTTTGGACCGATGGCCGTACTTTGGGCGCGGAGATCGGCCGCTGTTGTTGTTGTTGGGATTGTTGTTGTTGTGATAGGCGTACACGGCGTCACTGCCGGCTGGCATCCCGAATGCGTGCTGGCCATGGAAGTAGTAGTCTGCATGTCCCGTGGAGGCGGTCCGGCTGGAGGGCGAGAGCGGCATGTGGGAGAGCGTCCTGGACCTGTTCCGAGGGACTGAGGAAGGGGACGGATTCGCACAGAAGTCGATATCTTCGTCGGAGTTGTGCTCGGTGTCGTCGTCGTCGGTGGCGGTCTTGCCTTTTGTTGATAGGAAGGGGTGGAAGGATTTGAAGATCTTCCATGTCCTCCTTCGGAGAGCGTCCTTCTTTGGTACGGGTGATGGGGGAGGAGCTAAGGTAGATTGATGTGGGAGGGGCACATCCTGTGGGAATGTAGGAGGAGATGGAGAAAGAGAGAGATGGATCAGTTGCCGAAGAAGGAGAGCAGAGGTGTGTGTGATAGAGAGAGAGAGAAAGCACTCACCGCTACCGAGGAGTGGACGGGCATTGTCCAGATGTCGAACGGGTTCTTCGTTCCTATGTACGGCGGTGTGAAATGAGCGCGTGGGTGTTCTTGTCGAGGGGAAAGGAGAGACGAAGACTGGAGATGGCGGTCTGGATGGGAGACGGGCCTGGTATTTGTGCTTGCGGTTGTGCTTGTGGTGGTGGTGAGGGGCTGGGAGATGCTATTCTCGCACGACCCTGTGATGGCGACAGGATCCCTCATTTGGGCCATGATTCTGGAGTCTGGACTGAGTTTGGAAAGAAGGAGGAAAGGAATGTGGCGGGAATGTGCCGTTGATGAGGCGATGTTGAGAGAGGAAAGGCAATGGTTGATGGGGAGAACAGCAAGGCAGGGCTTCTTGAGGGGACGGAGACTGGAGAGTTCGGAGAACCGGGAGGGGCTCTCGCAATATACATAGCGAGGGAGGAAGCGCGGGAAGGTGATGGGAGATGAGGTTGCTGTGTGGGCTTGGACCTTGTACCTTGACGCGGGACACACATTGCCGAAGATTGTGGTTGACAAGGAAGCGGTCCGGTCGGGAGTGGAGATGTGATGTTTTGATGTGCGATCCGCGTCTTCTGCGATGAGAGGGTCCGAGAAGAGACTGAATCGAGACAGTTTGGGAGATCTGTGCGAGGTGATCTGTTTTGAAAGAAGCTGGAGGGAGAGAAGCACTGGGCGTGGGAGAGGAAGAGAATGGTCAGCGGGTCAGCGGGTCAGCAGGTCAGCAGGTCAGCACAGGGAGAAGAGGGAGAAAAGATCAGCTGGGGAAGGCGAGCATAGCAGGGCAGAGCAGCGCAGAGAGGATCAGAGCAGCACGCAGATACGAAGCAAGTGAGTATGAGGATATGGATGAGGTAGATGCCAGATGTCAGACTGAGGGAAGGGGAAGGTCAAGGCGGGCATGGATAGATACGGCCGAGAGAGCAGAGAGCAGTCGAGCAGTCAGTCCCAGGTGCCAGCTACGGTCTGCCTCGAGCACGGCAACTGGCAAGCACGACGAAGGAAGGAACGCAGGAACGCAGCAGCAAGGCATACATAAGGCAGTCAGGAACGATGGCGCCGTCGAGCACGAACTCGGGAGCAACGCTGGCTGCGCGCAGGAACATCCCATGCAAGTGGTGGGCGAAGGGGTCAGTCATTCTCTGACTCTCCATCGCGCGCTCCCTCATACAGAGCTGATCATACTCGATACTCCCACTCGCAGATACTGCATGCGCGCAGACCAGTGCTGGTTCACCCACGCCGTCGCAGAGTCGCAGTCGCAGGCTCAGGCTCAAGCTCAAGCTACAGCTACAGCTACAGCTACAGCTACAGCTACAACTACAGCTACAGCTACGACCTCAGCGCCAGCTCAAGCAGAGCCACACGAAAGCGAGGAACAGCCAGAATGCGCAATCTGCTTGGAGGTGCCCACAGGCGCATACGGACTTCTCCAGAGCTGCAGCCATCCCTTCTGTCTCCCATGCATTCGCGGATGGCGCAACCCAGCGGCAGCTGAACCAGCAGCAGGTCCATCAACAGCAGCAGGCGGAGCAGCAGGAAGCCGCAACAGACGCACAGCCGCAGGAACAACCGTCACCGTCGCAGAGATCGAACATGCACGCGCAGCTGAAATCATGGGCGACACCGCTCCCATCCGCAGACTACAGGAGCGCATCGAGGACGAAGACCGCGGTCGCGTCCTCCGTGAGAGCGGCACCACAAAGACCTGCCCGCTCTGCCGCGTACGCAGCCACTTCATCATCCCCTCCTCCGTCTTCTACCCGGACGGAGAACAGAAGACGACGATCCTCAGCAACTACCGCGAGGCACTCGCTCGTAAGCCGTGTCGCCACTTCGAGAACAGCATCAATAACGGCCGCAGGCCACACTGTCCCTTTGGAGATGAATGCTTCTACAAGCACGAGCTGGGCCCGGGCGAGGGGAGGTACCGCTTTCACCTCAACACCGGTGACATGCGCAATCTCAGAGAGATCCGTAACGTAAACCGTCTCATGGACCAATGGGGCACAGACGGAGGCGCAGGCAGACGACATCGCCATCATCACCATCCAGTCGAAGACGCCCTGCTCCACCACCTCCACGACTACGGCGACGAGCTCGACTACGCGTACGATGCCGATGACTACGAATCCGGCGACGACGACGACGACGAAGATTACATGTATGGCTATCATGGATATGGCTATGACGACGAAGACGAAGACGAGGATGAGGAGATGTTCCAGGTTCAGATGGCACTGGCACAGGCAGCGAGGGAAGCCGCTGTAGCTGCGGATGCAGCGGCAGCGGCGACAGTGGGCGGCACACCTACCATGACCCCAGCGCAAGAGTCAGCACGCAGGGGCTCAACTACGCCGACGTTCATGCCGACGGTTGACCCCAACCCTCCCGGCCCTAGAGCCAGGGGCAGGGGCTCCCGTAGGGGCAGGGCTGCGGCCGGACGGGGCGGGTCTTCTACTGCTGCTTCTACTACTGCTGGTGCACCATCTGCATCAGCAGCAACAACGATCTCAACGGGAGCAATGGACGACGTGATCGCCGCTGTCGGAGCCGCTGCGGCTGCTGCTGCTGCGGCGGCGGCGATCACGGCCACCGATCCGATGACGTCCACCCCGCCGGTGACTCCAGGCACGGACACGCGACCGATGGCATCAACCCCGCCGGCTGCTCCCAGCGCGAGCACCAGACCGACGGAATCAACCCGACCAGCTGCTGCAGCTCCCACCTCGAGCACCACCACAAGCACAAGATGGCCCGGCCCGCCCGCGCCGCTCCCCGCCGACTTCGACCCCTGGGACTCCGACTACGACGGCATGGTCTTCGACGAGGGCGTGTATGCTGCGTACGAGGCGCGCCAGGCTGCTGCGCGGATTGAGCGGGAGCTGGAGAGGAGGGCGGATGGGACCGCGAGGGCGGCCAGGGCGGCGAGGGAGGCGAGGGGGCCGAGAGGGGCGAGGGAGGCTAGGATTGGTGCTGAGGTTGCTGCCGCTGCTGCTGCTGCGGCTGCGGCTGCTGCGGGTGAGAGTCATGCGACGGAGGACGAGGCGGCTGCTGCTGATGCGCTCATGAGGGCCATTGGGCCGACGTTGCTCAATGCGGCTCAGCGAGCGGCGGGTATGGCTGCGGGTGCGGGTGCGGGTACCGCTACGACGGGGCTGGGAAGGAGTGGGGAGCCGTTTACTCCTCCTAATCGCGCTGCGGGTGCGAACGCGAGTGCCAGTGGTCCTAGGACCACGGGCGCGGGCCTGAGGGGTGCGACGTCTACTGCAGCTTCAGCTCCGGCCTCAGGTGCTAGAACCACAGCCACAGGCCCGAGGGGTTCGACTTCTGTTCCCGCCCCAGCCCCAACCCCAGCAGCCGCCCGAACCAGATGGCCCGGCCCTCCCGCCCCCATCCCCGCCGACTTCGACCCCTGGGACTCCGACTACGACGGCATGATCTTCGACGAGAGCGTGTACGCTGCGTACGATGCTAGGGAGGCTGCTGCTGCCAGAGCGTCTGGTGGTGGCCGTGGGTACCGTATTGTGGATCCGAGCCCGACGGACGCGCAGGCTGCTGATGCGCTTATGAGGGAGATTGGGCCGATCTTGGCTAGGGCGGCTCAGCGTGAGCGTGCTGGTGCGGCTTCGGCTGCGGGTGGAGCTGGTGCGGCTGCTTCGCGTGCGGCGGCTGCGGCTGCGGCTACGGGGCCTGGAAGGACTGGGAACGCATCCACTCCTGCTAGTCGTACTGCCAATGCGGGTGCGACGCCTGCTGCGGCTGCTACAGCTCCAGGTCCCAGAACCACGGGAGCGGGTACGAGAGGCGCGACTTCTACCGCTGCTCCAGCTCCAGCTCCAGCTCCAGCTTCAGGTCCCAGAACCACGGGAGCGGGTACGAGAGGCGCGACTTCTACCGCTGCTCCAGCTCCTGCTTCGGGGCCCAGGACCACAGGCGCGGGTCCGAGGGGTGCGACTGCTGCTCCAGCTCCAGCCCCAGCTCCAACCCCAGCAGCCGCGCGAACCAGATGGCCCGGCCCTCCCGCTCCCATCCCCGCCGACTTCGACCCCTGGGACTCGGACTACGACGGCATGATCTTCGACGAGAGCGTGTACGCTGCGTACGATGCTAGGGAGGCTGCTGCCCGAGCTGCTCGTGGTGGTGCTGGTGCTGGTGCGACGAGTCGCGTTGTGGATCCGCCTCCGACGGACGCGCAGGCCACGGACGCGCTTATGAGGGAGATGGCGGCTATCTTCATGAGGGCTGGTGGCGGAGGTGGTGGTGTGGGGTTTTCGACGTCGGCTGGAGGTGCTGGGCCTGCTTCGGCTGGTGCGTTTGCGTCTGCTGCTGCGACTGCGACTGCGACTGCGGCTATGGGCGGATGGGGACGTGCGAACCCACCGGCCCCGGCCCCGGCCCCAGCCCCGGCCCCAGCCCCGACCGCGGCAACGACCGTGAGCCCAACGCCCACCAACATCCCGCCCACAGCCGCGCAAAGCGAAGCCTGGTTCGGGAACGGCCTGTACGGCTGGGAAGCGTACGCGCGTGATCATGGTGTGGATCCGAATCTTGGGCCGCGGATGGGGGATGATGGGGAGGTTGTGTGGCCTGTGGGCAATGGGCCTGGTGATTGGGGGAGGAGGGGCGGGAGGGGTGGGGGCAGGGGAGGGGGGAGGAGGAGACGGGGTGGTGCGTAGGTAGGGCTTTGGGGAAAGGGGTGCGTGAACGATCGGCTGGGCTCGAATCGCGCGTTCAAGATTTCCAAGACTTTCAGCGAAGGGTTGCCCTATTGCCCTTTTCTTTCTGATATCCCTCGACGATAGGGGACGTTCCTCTGAACACATGGCCGAACTGGTATCTCCTTTTACATTTACTTTGCGGCGGTCGGAATGAACCCCCCGACTTTCGAGATTTGTCTGTAGTTTCCATCATAGCTCCCTTTACTTTCTCTCCCCTTGCGGAGATCAATGCGAGACATCGAGCATCAACTTGTGGATTGACGCATTCCGTCGGGGTAGCGACGCTGGGTTTCCATGGGGGGCAAGAGACCGGCACCTCAAGCCGTGAGTGTGTGGGTATCTATGTATCTGCCCAGTGAATTCTGAGATTGCTAGCAGGCAAAGCCGCGGCGTAATGACAATTCGAACTTCCCCTCCCGCTCTACTTGCACCGGGCATGCACGATGCTGACGCCGTGCTCCTCGTACTCCTGCCTGCTGATCCAGAGCTGGTGGAAGGTGCCGAGACTGGCGAGGATGGAGGCTCCGAGCCAGGAGGAGTACCTGCGCTCGATGGGGTTGCCCGGTGCGTGCAGTTTTGTTTTTTGCTGAGTCGTAGCCGAGAATAAGGGTCTTCAGTATCAGGTCCAAGGGTGAAGAATGGAGGAGGGAGGGGAAGAGAGAAATACTCACGCCTGCGGCTCCTACGCCGAGCTCGTAACTCAGTCGGTCGACCAGGCCAGGGGTGCATGACCCGCCCCCAACAAGGACGATATTAGACGCCAACGAAGACCGAATATCCACATCGGCCTCATTAATCGCATCGAGCACAAGCTGCGTCGTAGACCGATACGGCACCGCTACCCCGCCCGCTTTCCCTCCGTGCTGCTGCTGCTGTGGGGGCAGGACGGAGGTGCCGTCGGGTAGGAGGGCGCCGTCCCAGAGGTGTGGGGTGAAGAGGACCTCTGCGGAGCGGAAGCGCTCGATGCCGAAGACATCTGAGAACCCTGTTGGGAACTCGTACAGTCTTGTTGGTCTCGCGAGAGCGGCGCTGTGGTGGAGGAAGTATGTAGGGTCAGTGCGGTTGTCAGAGATGGTAGGAGAGAGGGAAGGAAGGGTGGCACGCACGCCTCGTTCCAGGGTGTCTGGTCCAGCACGGCCGCAATGGCCTCTTTGAAGTCGGTCAAGGAGCGGAAGTCGTGATAGGCGCGATAGGACGGATGCGAAGCGGACAGCCGATCCTGTCGGAGGAGGTAATTCGGCGCGCTGCCTGCCTCGACGGCCGTCTTGCTCTTGATCAGATACGGCGGGATGATATCGATTGCGTGATGCGGGGAGAGCCGTGGACTATTTGGCAGGGCGGAGGGTTGGGAGATGGACCATTGTAATGCGCGGGTGATGGCTGATCCTCCGATGGGCTGGCGGTGGATTCCCTTACGGAGGACGAAGCCGTCGAGCACGGGGGCGGCTGTCGCGTGCGATGCGCCGATGTCGAGGATGAGCGCGGTCCCCTTCCCCGATGCGAAGGCGGAGAGCACGGTCTGGTTGGCGAGGTAGTAAGCGGGCGCCTGGAGCTGCTCAAAGACGAGCTCGGTCAGCGCTTCACGGGCGTCCTTGGTATTATGGGATGGCTCGGTGAAGATGAGCGGGTGCTGAGTCGGGTCTGCGGAGAGGATAGATGCGAGCGCGTGTTCGGTGAGGTCTGCGAACGCGTCTGTCGTCGTTGCCGTGGACGAGGACGAGGACGAGGAGGAGGACGCGAAGAGGGAAGTGGCTGGGTCGAGGATGGACTCGAGCGCGGTGTTGGGGCGGAAGATGGAGGTGGCCTGGTCGCCGACGAAGCGTCTCCTCTTCTTGGTGGAGGGAGCAGAGGCGTCGAGCATGCTGCTGTCGCCCTCGCTGTCGTTGGTGTTGTGGGCAGCGACGAGGGAGGGGAGGATGGCGCGCGGTGCGTCTTCGCCTGCCCACCCGACGCGGAGGGAGGAGCAGCCGAGGTCGATGGCGACTGCGCTCACCTCGTCGCCGCCGAACACGCCTGCTGTTGCTGCCATTGTCGCTGTCTGTCGATGTCGAGGTCGTCGCTGTCGAGGTCGAGGTCGAGGTCGTGCGCGTCAAGTGAGTGAGTGAGTGAGTGAGTGAGGAATGCCACGTGGTGTGCGTTTCTCGGCCGAGAGCGTGGAGTGTCGGCTGCTTACGTAATAATGAGATAAACCACTCCGAAGAAAAAAAGTTGGCAGCGCTGCAAGGAACTCGACAGCGGGCGCGTCCATCTTGACACCGAGCGCATTCACGATGAGCAGCACCACACAGAAGAGGAAGCGCGTGCCTGCCACTGCTGTGTCCGCGCCGTCACCCGCACCACCCCACGACGCGCTCCAGGAGCTCGACCTCGGAGACCTCGACGACGACGACGACGACGCTCTTCCTCAGATCGACGATCAGGACGATGATGCCGACGAGGAGGAGGACGACGAAGACGAGGAGGATGGGGAGGAGGAAGAGGACGACGAGGAAGGCTTCGACAGCGACGACATCGACAACCTGAGTGGATCATCGGCAGAGGAGGGCGATGCGGCCGAGTACGACTGGGACTCCGACGAGGAAGATGGTATGTTCACTCTTTCTGGAAGGAAGTGGAAGCAGGCCTGACTGACTGACACTCTCTTCGTATGACAAACAGCACGCGCAGAGGAAATCGCAAAGAAGCCCGCAGGCTCGTACAACATCGACAAGACCCTCAACGCAATGGTCAAACGCGCCACCGCAAAACCAAACGAGGACGAGCCCCAAACGAACGTGCTCGGAATCGACGCCATCCGCGCAGCACGCTCAGCCCCCTTCCACCCCTTCGCCCACACCAAGCCCCACGCGTTCAACCCGGACGGCTCCGCAAAGGGAGAATGGAAGATCTCCGCCATCACCGGCCAGCCGAAACGCGTCTACCCGGAGATCCAGGCTGGCTATGATTCCGACTCGTCCACCGAGGACCAGCCGAATCGGATCGGGAACGTGCCGTTGGAGTGGTACGATGACATGCCGCACATCGGGTACGACATCAAGGGTCGCAAAGTCGCCCGGCCCGCGACGAAGGACGAGCTCGACCGCTTCCTGAGCACGGTGGAGGATCCCACGGCGTGGACGTCGGCGACGGACAAGAGCACGGGCGAGGAGGTCCAGCTGTCCCATGCTGAACTGGATATTATCAAACGGCTCGAGATGGGCGGGATCCCGGATGCGAACTATGATCCGTACGAGGACCAGATCGAGTGGTTCACCGGAAAAGGGATGGAGGAGGTCATGCCGATGAGTGGTCGGCCCGAGCCGAAACGACGGTTCGTGCCGTCGAAGCATGAGCATAAGCGCATCATGAAGATCGTCCGTGCCATCCGCGAGGGCAGGATCACGCCCGGTGCGCCCCGTCCTGCAGCGGGGTCGGACAAGTACTCGTCCTACTACAACATCTGGTCATCCGACGACCAGATGCGGGCGGACCACCCGATGCACATGCCCGCTCCGAAACTGCCCCTGCCAGGCCACGCGGAGTCGTACAACCCTCCGGCCGAGTACCTGTTCACCGAGGAGGAGAAGAAGGCGTGGGAGTCCGCCGAGGCCGAAGATCGGAAGACGTCCTTCGTGCCCGCGAAGTACGACGCCTTCCGCCGTGTGCCCGGCTACCGGGACTTTGTCCAGGAACGCTTCGAGCGCTGTCTGGACCTCTACCTCGCCCCGCGCATCCGACGTAAACGGATGGAGATCGAACACCCGGACGACCTACTCCCGCAACTGCCGTCGCCGCGCGAACTGAAGCCGTTCCCGATTACGTTGGGGATCATGTATGTGCATCCTGCGAGTGCGGGGCGGGTACGTGCGATTGCGCCGGATCCGAGCGGGAGCTGGTTGCTCACGGGTGCGGAGGATGGGCGGGTAAGGATGTGGGATGTTGGGCTGGGGAGGTGTGTGGGTACGTGGGATCTGTTCCCGGGGGTGCGGGGTGCGGGGGAGAGTAAAGAGCGGGCGCCGGTGTATGGGCTGGATTGGTGTCCGACGAAGGGGGTTGCGATCTTTGCTGCGTCGACGTGAGTTCCATTCCTTCTCTCTCTCTCTTATTCTATTAGTGTTGTGGACTGACGATGGTGTGGTATATGTATTATAGAGCGGGCAAGGTGACGGTGATTGCGCCGCCGCAGTGTATTCTGTCTACAACTTCGACAGGAGTGGACCGGGCTACGCAGACGCTGTCGTTCAAGCATGCCACTGCAGGTCAACAAGCCGCGGCTGATGCGAACAAGGGCGCGAACGGAAGTGGTGCTCCCAGCCCTACTCCACCCACGCGCTGGACCCGACCATCAGACAGCGAGCGCCACCAAGGCGTATGTACGCACATCCTACTCTCGTCGGCGTCCTCCGCCACAGGCCCGACGCCGAAACAGGTAGTCTGGCACGCGAAGGGCGACTACTTCGCCACCGTCTCGCCCGAGTCTGGCTCCAGTCTTTCCGTGCTGGTGCACCAGCTCAGCAAGCACCGCTCCCAAGCGCCGTTCCGCCGCGCGGCCTCGAAGGGAGCCTCCGTCCAACGCGTGGCGTTCCACCCGGTGAAACCGCATCTGTTCGTAGCGACGCAGCGACATGTGCGGCTGTACGACCTCGGCGCGCAGACGTTGTTGAAGACGCTCCAGCCGGGATTGCGATGGATCTCGGATCTGAGCGTGCATCCGGGCGGGCTGCATCTGCTCGTGGGCTCGTACGATCGGAAGGTGTGCTGGTTCGATCTGGAGCTGAGTGCGCAGCCGTACAAGGTGCTGCGGTACCACACCCGTGCGGTGCGAGCGGTGTCGTTTCACCCGCGGGCGGGGCGGACGTTCCCGCTGTTTGCGAGTGTGGGGGATGACGGGCAGGCTCAGGTGTTCCATGCTGATGTTGGTAGGGATGGGGAGAATGAGTTTGCGGACCTGGGGAAGGCGCCGGTGATTGTGCCGTTGAAGGTGTTGAGGGGGCATGAGGTTGTGCAGGGGCTGGGTGTTTTGGACGCGAAGTGGCATCCGAACCAGCCTTGGTTGTTTACTTCGGGTGCGGATGGAACGGCCCGGCTTTGGACTACGTGATTTCGGACTTCGGCTCCTTCGTCTCTCTCTTTCTCTCGTACAGTTCTATCCCATTCGAAATCAGCAGTCCGCCGCTCTCTGTGCGTGCGTGTGTAAAAGGGTGACAAAAGGATGACGGTGTCACGTGGCTTTGACACGCTCGCTTTGTTTCCGGTTTGTTTGTTTAACGCGAGACGCGCTTGGATCGTTTCCATCGCACAGCAATCATCGACCATCACTGGATCCCTATTCCCTGTTTCTGCTGGACGACCTCAACAGCGGGAAGACAGCACACAGATATTAGATATACCACAGGTCAGTCGCGAGTCACGTGCTGCTACTGCTACTGCTGCTGCTGCTGCTGCTGCTGCCAGGGTAGGATCCATGCTGACTCTCCCTCGCTCCCTCTCCCACTGCGAACAGCCGCTGATTGAGAATGGCAAACCGAGGACGCAAGACGCTGGACTTGCCGGTGACTGCGTACGGCGCACCCGCACACCACATCGACACCAACGCAATCGGATTCAACGGCATTCGCTCTCTCGCCTCCACATCCCGCACAGCAGCAGGAGCTTCCACATCAGCAGCAACAGCAGCAGCAGCAGCAGCAGGCGTACCCGCCCGCCCCGTCGAGCAGATCATCGCACTCAACCTCACACAGGACGAGGAGAACAAGCTGCCCCGCTCAGAACGAAACCTCCTCAGAGCCTACCGCAGGGAGCACCCGCGTCCACCACCCTCCAGCCGCGCGCCCGACCTCCGCAGACTCGGACGCACCAACGGCGGTATCGACCCAGCCGTCGGGTTGCCGGCCGGCATGCCTCAGTCGGACCTCATCCCTAACCCTATGGGATCAGGCGCGCAACGCAGGGATCCGTTTATGAGCACTTCCTCCCTCCGCACGGGGACGAATACCAACGTCCTCAATGCTACCCTCGCTGCACGCTCTACAGCAGCAGCAGCAGCAGCAGGCAACTCCTCAGCCCACTCACGATCTACCACCGCCAGTGGGAGTAATAACCGCAGGGTAGTCACGCCTCTCAGCGGCGGTGCTGCTCTTGGTCTGAGCACCGATCACAGTGCGCCTGCCCATGACGGGCCCGCTGGACCGCGCATTTACTCAGTGGCCATGCATGCACCGCGCGGAACGGGCTCGGCCTCCTCCAATCACTCCGTATCTGGCTCAGAGAGCCGACGGAGACGGGCCGAGGCGGCTGCTCAGGGTATCGTCATTCCTGACTCGGTCAGCTCGCTTGGCTCGCTTACTCCCCTGGGATCGGAGGATGGGAGAGTGGAGAGGAGACGGGCGCAGGAGACGGATGGGGAGTCTGACTCGGCTGTCGAGGGGCGTAAACATACTCGTCTCTCTAATGCTGCGCGCCGAGGTCGGGTATCCGACAGCAACAACAACAACAACAACTCGAACGGCGCCGGCCGGGATGACTTCCTCCCTTCCCGCAGGAAGAGTCGCGGTAAAGCGCGGAAAGTCGACGACGACGCTTATGTAGACGACGGCGCGGACGACGACGATGACGAAGATCTCGAGGTTGAAGATGACGACGATCTTGGGGACTGCACAATTCGTGCACAGGCAGGCGATGGTGCCGACTCATCCGTGGCAGGGCCATCGACATCGTTAGCAGGACGGACGACCAAAAAGGCTGCAGCACGTCGTGCACCGGCGCGTGGGGGCCGTCAACAGCGGGCTCGCTCACCGCTCGTCGAGGCTGTACTCGAGCGCTCCCGTGCCCTCGGCTGGCGGGACTACCTCTACCCCGCCCTGTTCTGCATCCTCCTCAACATCCTCTGGAACGTCCTCGATCCCGTCGAAATCGCCGTCAAGGCGGGTGTGCCAGCCCGATACCTGCCCGGATCCCGGGCCGTCAGTTTCGTCTCGGGGGACAAGAGGAGCGAGTCGGTCACCACCATACCCGCCATGCAGAAGGCCGCGTTGGACCAGCTCGAGAAGAAGGTCGAGAAGACGAATGAGCGCATTCATCGGCAGGTGAACAAGCTCGACGCGGCTCACCGGAAAGATGCGGCGGAGTGGGCGCGCAGCTTGGGTTCAACTGTCGAAGATGTGGAGAAGATGCTCAACTACATGCACGCCATGTCTGGCCGGGTCGAGGCCGTCGAGCGTGGTGTGGTCGCGGTTACCGAGGGCGTCAAGGCTGTTAGCCGCGGACTGGGGACGCCATTGATGAAGGGCAAGAAGGCGAATGATGTGGTTACCTTTGCTGATTTGAGGGTGTATCATGCCGATGGGACGGGGCGGGAGGACTTGGCGAATGAGTTGGCGGGCGCTAGGGTCATTGGTAACATGACGACCCAATACGGCAAGCCGAAGGTTGAGGGCTTTAGTCTCGCTGGCATGTTCCGTTCGCGGACTGCGAGTTCGTACAGTAAGGACCTTGTCCGCGTCCCGTTCAACGGTCCGGACGGACCTGGACCCCACTGGGCAATGCAGCCCATCCAAGCCGCGGGCCACTGCTGGCGATTCCCCGCCGAGGAGGAAACTCAACTCGGGATCCAGCTCACCCGTCCCGCCCGACTCGGCGCCTTCAGCATCGAGCACATCCCCCGGGAACTCGTACCCGACCGGAACAGTGCCCCCTTGGACGTCGAGCTCTGGGGCGTCGTGGACAAGCACGACGACGATGTTATGGTTACGGTTGCGCACTGGCGGGATCGGATGTATCATGAGTTGGAGAAGGCGCGGATGGAGAAGGAGGGTGCGCCTGCTAATTCTAATAATATGGAGTGGGATGCGTGGGTTGCGGAGGGCGGGGATGGGCCGCAGCCGACGCCGCCGGGGCCGGAGTGGGTGCTTTTGGGCACGATGAAGTATGATGCTTCGTTGGAGTCGTCGTCCTCCTCATCGTTGGAAAAGGGCAAAGGGATGGGGATGGGGATGATGAGCGACATCCAGATGGTCGAGATCAAGCCGAGCGTGAAGCGGTTGAAGGTCGACTTTGAGAAGGTGCAGTTCCGGTTTAGGGGGAACCATGGGGCGGACAATACGTGTGTTTATCGGGTGCGGGTGCATCCTGAATTGGATCTGTGATGGCCTTCGCCCTCTCTCGCATATGGACGGAGGGACTGGACGGACGGGAGCAACTTCTTCCACCGGATTTTCTTTCTTCAAGTTATCTGCCTCATCGTTATCGAGACGTGCGCGCTTCCTTGTCCCCCCTCCTCCTCTCACCAATCATCAAACGCGACGCACACACACACGCACGTTGGGCCAACCCCTTTTTCTTTCCGACCTCCTTATTTTGGCCATTTGGCAGGGGAACCCATTCAATCAAACGAGCAACCGCCGGGCACCCCCCCCTCGCCATCGGTTCTTTCTCGCCCCGTCGTCCGTCGGTCATCGATTTCTCCCCCTGTCTCCCATCATGGATACCCCATCTTCGACCTCCCCACAGCTCGTCCCGTTTTCCCCCCGTCAGTCGTCAACCCCCCCCCCGACCCGTTCGCCTTCGTACACCATCTTGTCGTCGCCGCCCTCTCTGTGCAGCTCTTTCGTCTGTTTCCGTTCCTCTGCATCCCCCACATCGTCGAATCATTCCCCCGCGCGCGCCTCTTCATTCATCACCATCATCATCATCTCCCCTCTCGACGCAATTTTTCTCTCTCTTCTGCTTCCCGGTTCCCCCGTTCTCGGTTCTTTAATCATCTTCTCCGTTCCCTCTCCCGCGATCTTGGCCTCCCCTTTCCCCGCTCCCGCTCTCGACGTTTCCTCTCCTCTCCTCTCTGCTTTCCTCTTGTGGTTTCTCGATTCCGATCCGTTTCTCTGCGCGCCTCTTTCTCCCTTTCTCGGTACAATCGCATCGAAGTCGCGTCTGGGGCTCGGCCGAGGGGATGGGTCGCAATCCCCCCTCGGACGGAAGTACCCCAGAGCGAACATGGCGGGGCCCATTGGTGTTGATGGCCTTTGCACAGCGAACTCTTTCTTCGTGTGAGGTGTGAGGTTGTGGACACATCTGATTTCCGGCGAGCGAGGAGGAAAGGGACCTGCCATTACAGGTTGGAGGGTACGATTTGCTGCAGATACGGACAAACGAGATCCTTGCTGGCTGGCTGGTGTGAGGGGTGCTCTGCGAACATACTCCTCCCAAGATGTCCCTCGCCTTCTTCGTGAGCCAATGACGGGAGGTCGAGTTTTGATGTCCGGCAAGCTCTTAGGGTTCCAAGGCTCGTTCAACCGCTGATCGATGGTGACGACGATAGGAAGCTTGGCCTTGAGCACGTTCAGCCCGCCGTCGACTTCTCGGGTCACTTGCACTTCTTCCTTCCCATTTAGCGACCTTGCCGAGGAGCTCGAGCTTGGGACGCGAAGGTGGCCTGCTGGGGCCAGTCGAGTATCCCTTATGAACGAGAAAGGGACATGAAAGGTTCACCCAAGCGCCCACCGAAACCTCCTCTCCCCCTTCCTCCCCTTCTCCTCCGCCCTCCCCACCGCCCCATCCCCCCCAAGCCGGAAGACATCCCGCTCCACGAACGTAGCAGCCCCACCCCGTCGCCGCACCAGTACGACTGTCGATAGACGCGAGCCGTACCAGCCCAGTTCGGCGCCGGCGGCTATGGCTGCCTGGATCGCAGCGGCTGCGCTGTCTGGGCCTGATTGTTGGGATGAGGAGGAGGGTGATTGCTGACTGTTGTTCTTGTCGCTGGTGGGGATCATTACGCTCGTTCCTGCGTTGGCACGGCTCTTTGAACCGGGGATCGGCAGCTGGAGAGGTGGCACCTGAATCGTCGCTCGAATGTTGGAGGGCTGTGGTTCAGGTACATCCGGGCCCGAGTTGGTCCTATTCACAAGGGGATCACATCAGCCTCCATAACAGAACCATCCAGGAAAGACCTGCGTAAGACTCACCCCAGTAGAGTGAAGAGCTTCTCCACGAGTCGATCCTCGTCTGCCTCCGTCACATCTTGACCGTCCTGTACCGATCTGCTGCGAGGTGTCGCGAGAGACGCATCCCACTCCTCCAAAGCCTTCTTCAGCAAACCCTTCCCCTCCTCAACTTTCGGCCAGGGCTCCTGATAAACAGAATTACTCAGCCCACACACCGCACACAATCCACCGTCCATCCCATCCCGATCCGCCTGCAGGACGACCGGCTCCTGCTGATCCCCTTCCGTCCGATTCGACACGTAGCCCAGCCGGAACGACTTCAGCTCCGAATCCGACTCGCCGGACTCGACCTGGCCCACGAGCAAATTGAACCCAGGAAAGAAATCCCGTTTCGAATGCACGGACTGGAGGTATCCCTCCAAGCCCTGTTTGCCCGAGATATGCGCCGGCCCACCTCCTTCTCCGCCATCGTCCGCATCATCATGGCCCACAAGCCAACGCCGCACAAGCTCGCCACGGGAGAGGTACGTCTTGATCCCGAGCTCGGGACGCGGTGGAGGCGGTGGTCGCTCGGTGAAGTTCAGTAAGGAACCGAACCGGCCGGAACGAGAGATACCGAGCCAGGTCCCACCGCCGGAGGTGTCGACACCGCTTAGGATGGGGGGAGAAGGGGAAGGGGAGGGTGTATCGAAGGCGTGCCAGGTGGCGTCTTTTGTTGGACGGGCGAGGAACTCGTCCCGGTTGGACGCTGCGATTCTGGTAAGGTATATAAACGATGAGCAATTTCCAGACGTACTTCCTCACATGATCGATGGAAGGCGAAGGGGAGAAGAAGAACGCACAGGCAGTACGTGGGATGGTCGAGTGTGAAGAAGAAGATGCACATGTTTCGTTGAGTAAGTTGGCAGCGGGCCTTTCCCTACCTGTGCTTGCCTTCCGCTCTTTTCTTTCTGGGAGAAAGAATTCAGGAAAAGCCCATTATACCTCAACCGGATCCTGGCGCCTGACGAATTGGGACCTTGCGAGTCTCGACGGGAAGGTGATGGCTAGCTGGTCGGACGCGATGCGCTGGAGGTCGAGCTTGACCTGCGTTGGGAGTTGGGACCGGGGTTTCCCCGGATCACTCCCGGAGCTTCCGACACACCGAAACGGGAGTCCCTCGACGGCGACAGCAGCGCACTCCTGAGTCCTGGACTCCTGGTGGATCGTTCCCACACCCATCGGTGTTGACAGGAGCTCGTGCAGAAGGTATCAGGGCATGATCAAAAAGGCTGACTGCTGGCTACTGACTGCGTGTTGAATGTTGAATGCTGATCATCCTGTGCCTTTTTCTGCTCTCTCTCTCCTTCCCTTTCTGATTACTCCCCTGCAGCCAGTGCCGTGATCATCCTTCGCGTATCAGAGCGACACGGCGGCATCGCCCCCGACCCCCTTGACGACGGCCCAGGTCACAGTCGCATCCAAACATGAGGAGCAGGTCAAAGGCTGAATACGGGTTGCTGGATGCGTGCTGCGTGTTGCGTGCTGCGTGCTTATCGCTGACTACCCGGTGTCTCTTCCTCCTCTCTCCCCTTCCTTTTCTGATTTCTTCCTGCAGCGAGTGCCTTAGAGCGACACAGCAGCATCGCTTGACCTCCTTGACGACGGCCCAGGTCCCAGTCGCATCCAAACATGAGGAGCAAGAATGTGCTACTGCTGTGGATCGCTTCCTCCGTTCCTCACTGATTCCTTATCGGCCTGCCCGTCTTCTCGAACAGGGTCTGGGAAAGGCCATATAAGGAGGCAGTCGGCCATCTTTTTCTGATCCCCCCTTCCACTCTTTTTCTTCCTCCTCTTCATTCTCCTCCCACCCAGTCATCGACTTTGTCATCTACTCAGACCTCAATCAACCACTCGCCCACTCACTCACTCACCCACCCACTCACTCACTCACTCACTCGCTCACTCAGTCAACCACCCGCTTTGTCTCTCACTCTCTCACCCACCCACTCTACTGCTCTCTTACTTTTGTATTCCACACCATGGCGTACAACAACAACTTTTTCCAAAGGACCCGCTCTGCACGCTACACAGCAGCAGTACCCTCCTCTTCCTCACGCTACGCGGCACCAGGACCCTCATCGTCTCGCTACCGATCGGCAACTGCCGGCGGGAAGGAGTACACACCATTCATGCCCCTCACCGGTGGGGCTGCTCTCGGCCTCAGCGCCAACTACAGTCCACCCCGGGCCTCGTTGGGCACTCAGGGCCTCATCCTACCCCGCGCTCTCATCGCACCCGTGAGGACCCAGGCCGGCAGACCCGAGAGGAGGCGGGCGCTCGCGACGCACGAAGGGTCGCCTTCTGGTGCTGAGGGGCAGAAGCACACACATCTTTCGGCATATGAGTACCGAGAAGGTACATATCAGAGCAGCTCTCCCAGCAACACCACCAGGATCTCTCCGGACCGCATCGGCTCACCATGGCGGTGCCCACATCTCCCACCCATCGGCCGGGTGCTGCTTCGATCACCTCAAAGTCAAGACGACTATGGCCTTGGGGACTGCACCATTGGTTCCCAAGCAGGCGATGGTGCCGATGCACCCGCGGCAGGACCGTCAAGCTCATCAGCAGGACCGATCATCAATGAAGCAGCAGCCCGTGCTGCACCGCCGACGCACGAAGGTCGTCAGCAAAGGGGCCCCTCACCACGAGTTCGAGCCGCACTTGAGCACTCGCGTGCCCTCCGCTGGGGGCACTACCTCTGCGGCATCGTCGGCGTGTTTCTGCTCGGCATGATCTTCGGCATCAGCATCTCCTACACCGCCATCAATCCCGTCGGACTCGCTGTCAAGGCGGGCCTACACTCACATTATCTGCCGGAAGGCTACGCCCCCAGCTGCGTAACGCACGATACCACCCAAAAGGCCGCACTGGACCATCTCAGCGAGAAGGACAACAAGATGACTGCGCTCTGGAGCGGGGCTTCCGAGCACCTCGAGCGCCTCAGGAAGGAGGTCGAAACAGCTGAAGACATGGAGAAGCTGGTCAATTCCATCCGCGCCATGCAGAAGGGAGAATATGCGGTATCCGGTGCTCTGAGGATGGATCTTGCGAGCGAGTTGGAGGGTGCTAGGGTGCTTGGCCACCTTACGACGCATGATTCGTATTGGGGTGGGTACTACGGCGTCAAGCCGAAGGGTGAGGGCTTTGGCAGCAGGCTGGCTGCCTTGTTCCGTTCACCGGTGACGGGTTCGCGCAGCAAGGACCTCGTCCACGACTCGCCCGAGGATGTGGACGCACATGCACCTGGCTGGGCGCTCCGACCCGTTAAGGGCATAGGCGGCGGTTGGATAGTCCCCAGCCGCAAGGTTGCCCACCTCGCCATCCAGCTGTCCCGTCCTGACCGCATAGGCTCCTTCAGCATCGACCACATCTCCCGCGAACTGGTGCCAGACCGAAGCGATGCCCCGCAGGACGTTGAGCTCTGGGGCCGCGTGGACCCGAAGGACGAAGTGGCGATGATTCGATTGAGGCAGTGGCGGGACGAGGAGCGGGCTGCATGGGATGCAGAAGGGACGGGCGAGCCGCAGCCGGTTCCGCCGACGGAGGACTGGGTCCTGCTGGGCACGATGAAGTATGATGCCTTCCGGGATGCGGAAGGAGGAGGAGTGGCGAAGGGGGTGTTCAGCGACGTACAGACGGTCAACGTCAAGCCGATCGTGAAGCGGTTGGAGGTTGATTTTTACAGGGTGGAGTTCCGGTTCAAGAGGAACCATGGGGCGCCAATGACGCATGTCTATCGAGTGCGGGTGCATCCCGAGCTGGGTCGGTGATTCCTCCTCCTCATCCATTCATGGCGACACCACTTCGGTCGCCCTTCCTCCGTCACCGACATTCTTCCGACGCTTTCGGTCACCTTGCCGACTTTTTCTGTCACCCTACCCACCGACATCATCCCCACAACCGTTCCCACTTTGACTCTGCCCGCCACTACGCCGGCTCCTACGACCACGCTGCCCCCGGTCACTGGTCTTGTCGCCCTCCCGGCCGCCATCTGGGCTCTGATCGCTCTCATCCGCACTTTCATCCGGGAACTCGTCAGCGCTTCTTCGACCGCTTCGATCGCCGTTCTCGCATCGCCGACAGTATCCACAACCGCAACGTATCCTCAAACAGCCCCGCAGGTGGGGTCCCAGCCACCTTCAGCACCGAGTCTCTCACAGGCGCCTCCGGCACTCGGCACCAGCAACAGCAACCACAACCCCAGCACCTTCCCCGCAGCAGGTGCTACGTGGACGTCGGCATCACACTCCCCGTCTCCCGCTCCCGCCGTCGCAGCTTCAGTCCTTCGAACGGACGTTGGCGTTGAGGAGTCTCACAAATCGCTTCCTACCTTCGACCTCCTCGCTGGTTTCTCGCATCCCGGACGCCATCACCAGGACCATGGCGAAGCAACTTATCGCCGCTTCTGGCAGCGTGGCAACCGCTTCAGCACCTCGAAGCAGCGTTGATATTTATACCGCCTCAGGACGACCAAGCGGTCAGGCTGGTACAGGCTCGAGCGCGGGCCTGCCAGCGAACACAGAGGTCGGCCGGAACACATCTGCCAACTCGGGCACCCCTGCGCATGCCGACACCAACTCCGGCGGCGCTGGACTGCCCAACCAAGACTCTACATCGGGCCAAGCAGGCCCATCCACAACAACCGCCGCATCAGGGCCCAACCCAGCACAAGGCTATTCGGCAATGTGAGTACACGATCTTCTTAGAGGGGTGTTGTTCCTTTTTTGTGAACATTCGAGCCAGAGCGTGATAACTGAACTTCTTCTCTTTCCTTGCCTTTCTCTCAGTTCTTCCTCCGCGACACCAAGTCGTCTTCGGGAACGTTCCTGAACCACATTCGCCTCTCAGCTCCCGGCGTCGAGTCGAGCCCATTCCGCATCAAGGACGGCGACGTCATCCAGCTTGGCGTGGACTACCAGGGCGGAACGGAGGAGATCTACCGATGTGTGAAGATGCGCATAGAGCTGAACCGGGGTTGGTAGAGGGAGGCGAATCCGTACAAGTGAGTGGTCCTTCTCTCTCGTTCTTCGCTCTGTTATCCCGTCTTTTACTGTATCTGACGCGTTTGGCTTTCCATGGTTCATCAGTGTCAATGCGCTTCGACAGCTTCGTGCTCTGCAAGGGTCACCAATGCCTGGCACGCCCTCTGGAAACGAGACCGATAAGATGCTCAACGCAGACGCGGCTCCGGGAGCGACGGTTTCCGCGGTGGCGCAGCCCCCTGCAAAGGTGACAGACTGCTGCATCTGTAAGTTTTACTCACTCTCATGTTATGCCCATTCAAGGAAGCATCGAGCTGACGTGCATACATCTTTCCTCCATGTCTTTTCTCTGTCACTGTCTGCCAGGCGCTCTTCATCGCGTCGTGCAGTCACGTTTTCCACTACGAGTGCATCCGGCATCTCCTTACGATACACCATCCCGGCTTCTCCTGCCCTTTGTGCCGGACGTTTACAGATCTGGAAGCTGATGTGGAGGACGAGGACGAGGACGAGAAGTGGCAGGCCGATCTTATGCGCCAAGCTACACAGGGCGTCGATGGAGCCGGCACGACCTCGAGTGCTCCTGTCGCAAGCGCGCCAGTGGTGTCGGCTGAACCGATGTCTGCCCAACAAACGCTTGCACCCGGGCTCGCTGGCCCGGGTACCACATCTGCTGCGCACCCGCTTGCGACCGTCCAAGAAGTCCACTCGCGACAGAGCTCGGCGATACCTTCCCAAGCCGGCGACCTGTTGACCAGAAGCGGTGACAGCGGTATGGCGCTGGACCAAGCGGCGCGAGGCAGCGCTCCGACGCGAACCGATCGCACGACGTGAACCGCTCACAAGGAGGGGGTGGCGCGGCTGATGACGACGAGGAGGTCTTGCAGGATGATGACGATGACGAGATGATGGACTCTTAAAGAAGCCAAAGAAGGTCGCCGCCGCGGCTCTCAAGGGCGTCAAACATAGTTCCAACCAAGTCAAGGCTGCCACCAGCCCCAGTCCTCACCAGTTTCGTTCCCGTCGTGACTGGTGTCCTTACCGATGTCTTTCCCATCGTCACCGACATTCTTCCGACGCTTCCAGTCACCTTGTCGACACTTCCGGTCACCTTGCCGACTCTTCCTGTCACCCTGCCCACCGACATCATCTCCACAGCCGTGCCCACTCTGGTTCTGCCTACGACCACGCTGCCCCCGTTCACTGCTCTTGCCGACCTCCTGGACCCCGTCCTCAACAGGGTCTGCAGCGTCCCCCGGCGGCCTCGGTCTCACTTTCTGGAGCGGGACTCGAGAACGCTGACGACCAAGTTCTCGTCTTCGATGACTTGCCCTGTCGACCATACGACCTGGTCGGGGACGTGGGGGGAACGGGTTTGGCGGTTCCTCGCCGGCTCGGACACATTCGACGCCGCGCCATCGAGAATCTGCTGGAACAAGGGAAGAAGGAGGGGTGTGCCGGTGTGGGGCTTTCGATCTCAGGCGACGATTCTGAGCTGGAGGTTCACCCGGTGCGACATCATCACGACCATCACACTCTTTGGATCGAATAGGAGGGTGAGACTGCGCGGCTGCAGCCTGTACAAGTGTTGCATGGTAGCAATAACTGGCCGTTATAAGGCCGCTTATTGACGTTGCGACACTTGTGCGGGCACCGCACCGCTCAACCTCCCTTCTCTCTTTCCAACGTCCAAGGTCGCTCAATCGCTTCGATCCCCTTCGGCCCCTCCCTCGTCACGGACACTGAACGCAGCCACACCGAGTCCTTCTCGTCGTCCATTGCCCGTTGTCACCGTTCCGAGTTGGGACACATGGAGGAGAACAGTCTTCCTCCCACAGGGATGTCTCTTGCCCATCCCGTCCCTGCCTTCTTCCCCAGTGGCGGCAGTCGATGCTCGTTCACCTGCTATTCGCCAACACCATCGCCATCGCCATCGCCATCGCCATCGCCATCGATCATCCGCTTTCTCAACGTGAGTACCTTTTCCCTACCATGGGTATGCCAATTGCCAACGGATCACTGTTCGATTTCTCACCTCGTCCCTTTCCTCAGGTCACCCAACTCGTTCGCCTTCCTACCCAGCCCGCCTCGTCGCCTCTTTCTCTCTCTCTCTCTCTGCAACCATCACCGCTGTTTCCGTCCGTCTCTCTGCCGTCTCCAACCTTGCATCATTCCGCCCGCGCCTCTTCAAGCATCTGCATCATCATCTCCTTTCTCGACGCAATCCTCTCTGTTCTGGTTCCCGGCCTCTCGGTTCTTTCATCCCGGTTTCTTTCCTCTCTCGCCCCGCGATCTGGCCTCCCTTTCCGGTCCCGCTCTCGACTTTCCTCGGTCCTCTTGGTGCATCTCGATTCGTTCGCAACTTCTCTTGTCTGGTTCCCTGCCCTCGGTTCTCCAATCGTTTCGTCCTTTCCTCTCCCACGATCTCGCCTCCCTTTCCGGTTCCGCTCTCGACTTTTCTCCGAGCTCCATTTGTGCTTCTCGTCTCGTCTTCGTTCTCTCTCCGCAATCGCATCAAAGTCGCTTCTGGGGCTCGGGAAGCACCCAGAGCGCACGGCAGGGCCCACTGGTATTGGTAGCCTTTGCACAACAAACTCTTCTTCGTGTGAGGTCTGACAGTGTGACACATCCGATTTCCAGCGAGCGAGGAAGAAAGGGACCGATTCAGAAAATCAGAATGCCATTATAGGTTGGAGGGTATGATTTGCTGTTGACACGGACAAAGGATATCCTTGCTGGCTGGCTGATGTGGAGGCTCTCTGTGAACATGCTCCTCCATAAATGACCCTCGCCTTCTTCGTAAGCCAGTGATGGACTCCGGGTTTGGACGTTCGCAGAGCTCGCGTACCGAAGCTCTTTCAGCCGCTGATCGGTGGTGACGACCAGGGACAGTTTGGCCTTGAGCGTCCAAACATGCCGAAGGGCACGACGAGGAACTGGCGGAAAGGGGGCCGAAAGAGCGCCGGGTGGATCTGCGGGAAAAGAGGTAGAAAAGAAAGGAGTTGGCAGTGTGTCCGTAGTGTATGATGTAGCTGAGGGGACAGAGGGTGAAAGAAAAGTGCCTGCAAGAAGGAAAGAGAAAGAGGGAGAAGGAGAAGGAAGAGAAGAGAAATAGAAAGAACAGAAACAGTCAGCGAACTGTGGAAGCAAGACAATCGTTCGGCGCAAGTCCGCAGGGCATGGAACCTGTGCGATAGCGTAGTGAAAAGAGAGGTACTGTCTGGAATGGTGGAGCGGTGGGCGCGTTGAAGGGACAAGAAGGAAGAGGAAGAGGACGGGGCCGAGCTGGAGGGCGCCAATTTTTACTTGGCCTTGCCGAAGAGTGCGCCGCGCAACAGCGTAGGAGTGCCACGGCTCCTGGTCTGCTTGATGCCCTTGAACTGCTTGCAGTTTGAGGTGCGGCCCGCCTTGTGAGCAGGAGGGGCGGGTCCATCCCCCTGGTGCCAGCGGTGGCCGTGGTAAACACCTGGGAACTTGCCCTCGGTGGCGTCACAGTTCTCGAAGATCCCGCTTTCATATCGACCAGGGTGGTTCCATTCGCTTCCTTGCTGTTGACGAAGGAAAAGAAAGTGAGTCAGTGAATGGAGAGGAACAGGGCGAGTCGATCTTGAAGAAAAATACGTGCAAGGTCATAGATGTGCGGGCAGAACTTCTTTGCGTTGGGGCCAATGCAAGCACGGAAACTGAATTCATCATGTGCCATAAAGTTCGACCACTCGTGGATCTGCTGGAAGGAACCGTCGCCGCTAAAAGCGCGGGTGAAGACAACGCCTCCGACGGGGTTACCTGCGCCAGTGGCGCCGTGGGGGTCGAGTTCACCGCCTTGGTCACCATTGGACAGCTTGATCTTGGTGCAGTCGCAGTTGCCGGTCACCTGGACGAAAGAAGGGGTCTTGACAAATTGGACACCCTTGATCGTGCCGCTGGGAATAAGCCGTGTTCCGTAGCCGCTCTTCATGCAGTAAGCGACGACTTCGCCCTCCTGGTCACCGATCTCGGCAGTGAAGCGGGGGCCCCAGAGACAGAAGTCCTTGACGCTGTTGATGTAAACGTTTTGGCACTGGCAGAGGGAAGCGAATGGTAAGAATCAGTGACTCCAGTTCGAATCAACGGTGGGTGAAGGGAGGTACTCACCAGCGACTTGGCATTAGACGCTCCGTAGCGGCTGATGCAGTCGTTGTAGCCGATTTGGCCGTGGGAAGGGTCGGTCTTGGCAGGCATGTTGGCCGGGTCGTAGTCGGCCGCTGCGAGAGTAGCAGCCGAGACCAGGGCAGCGGCGGCAAAGGTGGACCTGAAGAACATGATGCTCCGAGAAATAGAATCTGCTGTTTGAGGGGAGAGGGATTGGGTATGAGAAGGATGATTCGCCAAACGGCTGGAAAACAAAAAAGAAGGGGTAAAGACTGTGTCAAGTTTGGTACCGCGAGGTGATGCGGAAGTGGGGAAAGCATCGATTAACCATAACGCAGATTAGAAAGAGAAAGAGCTCGTGAATTTACAACATTCGATGGATCTCCTCATCTTTGAGGTCGTTCAAGCTCTTGGCGTCGTACACGGTGACCTGCTCCGTCTTGGATCCGGCGAGCGTGTCGACCTGCCGCGAGACCGTCTTGGCGCGGTTGAGGAGTTGGTCCCACCAGGGGAAGAGGAACTTTGATGCGATCAGCTTGAACCAGGGTGTGAATGCTGAGGCTGTGGATGCGGGAAAGAAAGGGAAATGCAAGGTGGGGTCAGTGTAAAAGAGTAGGGCGATGCAGAGAGCTTTGAGGAAAGAACCTCGTGAATGTAGACGTACGGTCCAGGTCGTTCATGAGGGACTTGAGCTCGTCAGGAGTGACCCATTTCGTTGCGCAGACCTCGTTGGGAGATGGATCCAGAGTGACCTTTGCTGTGATGAACAAGATGTAGTCGACTAGGGGGGGAAGGCGCGGAAGCAGCGAAAGAGTGAGCATTACAACCTCATTTCCAGGGATCATTTGTCCTCTGACCGAGTAATACTCACTCTCGTGCTCGCCCCACAGCCCGTCGCTCGGCGCGAGGTAGTGAATGCGCGTTAGGTACTGGAAGTCGTCGAGAGGTACCTGAGAGGCCGGAATGCCGAGCTCGTGGTCGAGCTTCCGTTGCGCCGCTCGGCGGACACCTACGGGAGGAGGAACAACACCAACGCGCAAAATTAGCAGACATGCATCGGTCAGAATTGTACGCGCTTCAAGAATGGACAGTCGAACGGCATAACGCACCAATCTGCTCTGGTTCTTCGAGCTCGGACTTGATAGCGAGCGGGTGTGAGCAACACGTGTTGGTCCACATGTTCGGGAAGGTGATCTTCTCGACGGCTCTCCGTTGAAGGAGGAGCTTTCCAGACTCCGGGTCGAAGAGGAAGCATGAGAAGGCGCGGTGGAGGAGGCCGTCGTTGATGTTTGTCATGAGATGGCACTCCTTCTTGGAGCCGTCGCGGAGGTAGTTGTCGTCGTTGTCGAGGACGATGCAGCGCTCCTCCATGAGACGGATCTGCTCCTCGTCATGGCCGGCGAGCTCGAGATTGGCGGCGGTGGTTGCAGTCGCGCTCGACGCTGTTGCGGAGGATGCCATTGTTGCGGGAGTGGGGAGTACTGAGTTCGCTGCTGCTGCTGCTGCTGTTGGTGTTGTGCGCGCGAGAGAGAGCAACACCGGCAGAAAGTGAGGCGAGGTGGATCTCATCCGAGGCAAAGGCTCCGAGCATCTCTCGGCCGAGTGAACGGTCACGTGGGTTGCAGCACCAGGAAGAAAGAAAAGGACGACCACCACCAACGCAGACAGCAGCCAGCAGCCAGCGTCTCAGCATCACTCATCACCTCCAGAGCAAAGCCGTCAGCACCATCAGCAGCACAACATCCCTTCGCACAGCATGACCGCAGAACTCGGCAAGCAGCAGTCCGTCGAGACCGTCATGGACGCCATCGCAGACGCAGACCCGCAGACCACAGCCGGCAGGGTAGACCCCCTCCTCAGCTCCTCCGGCGGCGCTGGACAGTGGGTCACGCCCTCGTCCCGCCCAGAGCATATCCAGCAGCTCATCTCTGGCGTCGGTGAGTCTCTCAACCCCTCGCTTGCCCAATCTCCGTTTGCTGACTCCAATTTGATTTGCGATCAGACCGATACAACCCTCAGAACCTCGAGACACTGCATGACTACCTCGCATCGCAGCTCGACAGCGAGACCTACGATTGCCTCGCCAACCTCGCCATTCTCAAGCTGTGAGTTTCATCAGAGCCTGATCCCCATCTCTTTCCTCCGCCCCTCTCTTCTCCGCTTTCTCTTCGACACTGCAACCCGCGCGCAGGGCCAGAGCCGCGGTCTCCGCAAGGCAGAGAAAGAACGGAGCGCAAACTCGACATGATGCAACATCTTCAAAATCTTATCTACATTATCCGAGGCGGGCCCTCCTCGCGAGGGACCCGGTGAAGGACCAACTTTCGTTTAATCTGATCACTTCGCCAATCCCTCGCCCGACATTCTCCAACCATCTTCACTGCGGATTGGGATCGCTGACTCGCGCACGCGCATTTATCCCCCCTTTTTTTCTATTCTTCTCTGTCGCTGCTACCCCCCGCCACGCCGCGACGTACTGCATTTCGAAACGCCCAGGTACCAATTCAACCCGAGCGACTTCAACTACGTAGTCGTGATCAACATCCTCCTCAAAGCACTCACCGCCGCCCCGCTACCGGACTTCCAACTCTGCCTCTCCCTGCTAGGCGAAGCCTCCCTGGCACCCAACTTCCCCGCCTCGGCCGACTCACAACAAGAGCAACCAACACCAGCAGCAGCAGCAAAGGCCGAGGACGACGACGACGCAAAATCAACAACGGCCGCAGCAGCACCATCAGCATCGTCAACAATCAACCTCGCAGGCAACCTGACCGACCCGCTCATCCTCAAGCTTGCCAACCTGTCGAATCTGCTTAACCAGGCTCGCTTCCGCGCATTTTGGGACGCGTATGGGTCGGAGGAGTACGAGGAGGTGCGCAAGTATGCGACTGAGGTTGGCGGCTTTGAGGAGAGTGTGCGTGGGGTCGCGTTGGAGGCTGTCAAGGGTGCATTCAGGAGTATCAGTGAGGAGCGGATGGGCGGTTACTTGAACCTGAAGGGTGAGTTTTATGTGATTTGTGTGTTCGCACCCTTTTCTCATTTTCGGGTCTTTCGACGTTCTTCCGTCTTCGCAGGCTCCGCACTCGCAGAGTACATCCAAGCACAGTCCGGCTGGAAGCTCGAGGGCGGCAAAGTCATCGTCCCCGTCAACGTCAACAACGAGATCAAGGCGACGGTCATCCGCGAGGAGATTACCTTTGATCGTGAGTTCCTCATTTTCATTGCGAAGGGAAGTGTTTCGACAACTTTACTGATTCTACGACCTTTACTCCCTACAGAATTCACCAAGCTTCTTGCCCAGGCGGCTTAAGAGGCGGATGGCCAGTGTATCTCTCTTTGCCCTCTATCTACGCATTGCGCCGTCAGAATCTATCAAGATGATATGACGATGTATATCAACTGGGCAGGCCGCCAGCCACAGGCTTCCTGCTCGTGTAGGCTGTTCAGTACTGGCCTTTGACCTTGCTGCTGGAAGCTGGCGCGCTGAGTTGCTGACGAGTAGAACGGCTCGTGTGTGATGAGTTGCGTTCGGGTCTGCCGACTTGACAACCACCCCAGGGGTGTCTAAGTTGCGACAAGGAGGGAGAGCTGTTGGGCCGGCCGTCCCAACCTTGTGCACGTCGGGTCCGTGTCTCTTCTGTGCGGTGTGCCTGGGTCGCTGCCTCAACTGACTGGCCAAGCAGAAGTGGTTCCGCCCTTGCAGGGTTGTGTCGGACAAACACCTCTGGATGAGTCCGAAATTTCTCTGGGCACTTGCTTGCTTGCCCGCTCCGCCTCGAACCTCGGACAACGTTTCCAGCGTTATTCGAGCGTCCAGTCTGTCGGGCTGTCTCCCGCCCGTCTCCCGGCTCTGCGGATATACATACCGTGGGAACTGACACTGATCGACGTTCCCAACGGCGGATTCTGGACTTTCTGGGTCCGTCGTCGCAGCCCGTCCATGGGGCCATCCGACTTCCGAGGCTCCCAGTTCCCACAGTCGCACCGGCTCTGACAAACGGCAAGGCAAGGCAGGGTCGCATGCAGGAACGGAGGAAGGAACAAAGGGGGGCGTCCCAGGTGCAGGGGATCCATCTCCGTTTCGCAGTCCGCTTACGTCTCACATCTCACAGAACAGTCGCAGCTCTCGTTGTCTTGCGCTCCCGGGCCCTGGGAGCGCCTGTGATGCGCTGATTCGCCGATGCGAGCATGTCTTGTCTGCACTCACTGGATCTGCTGGGAAGGTACTTACTTATACACGGCTGACCTCTCTCTTTCATGCCTGTTCTTTCCCCATCCGCACTTCTTCAAACCCCCCATCCCTCTCTCCTCTCCCACGACAGTCAGGATGAAGTCCAACTTCTTCAAGGGGGCCATCCTCTTCGCCAGCGTATTGGTGATCGGCATCGAAGCAAACTCCATCCGCCGACACCAACATCAAGTCCTTCCCCGAGACAGCGGTCGCGTACGGCCAGGACAGATTTGCAGTGTCAGCTCGGACTGTGCCGTGGGCGACTGCTCCACTCAAGAAATATGCAGCTCGGACGAAATCTGCGCCACGCGCTGCGAGCTCGTCCCTCTGGGTAGCATGTGCAATGGCGATCTCGAATGTGCTCAGGGGCAATGTGCCGACGGCGTCTGCGCGTTGATGCCCGACGACTCTTCCTGTGGGCGGAACGCTGATTGCCAGGGTGGGATCTGCAAAGAAGGGTATCACACCTGCATGACGGCGACACCGGGCAGTTTACACGGACGCGACATCTGCACCGAGAACTCCCAGTGCGCTACTGACAGCTGCAAGAGCGACCCGGAACACCCTACGGCTGAACACGCATACGCTGGACGCGGCGTGGAAGACGTCACGCGCTGTATGCCTGTCGATCTTGGGAATGCATGCGGGAATGCCTACGACTGTATCAACGGCGGCTGCAACGCGGGTACCTGCTCCTACTCCCCCCTCGGCTCGTCTTGCTTCGGAGGGAGCGAGTGTCGAACAGGGTTATGCACCCTCTTCAAGTGCGCGAGTCTGTCTGGTGGCGATGACTGTTCATTCGACGAAGACTGTACGACGAAGCAGTGCGTGTTCGCTGCAGGTGCCTCCAGTGGCAAGTGCGCATTCAGCCAAGGTGGTGCGAAGTGCGGTATCGATCGCGACTGCCTCTCAGGCAGATGTGACACCGGCAGCAGTCTCTGTCTGCTCTCCGAAGGATCAACCTGCAGCTCCGGTCCCTCCTGTGCCTCCGAAATCTGCCAAAACGGGCTGTGCTCCCTGCGCCCTGCCACAGCCCTGTGCTCAAGCAACGAGCAATGCGCATCGAACTCGTGCACCCCACCTAAGCTCACTTGCAGGCCGCCGGGTCAGAAGTGTCACAACAAGCAGGTCTGCCTGGGCTCGGAGGAAGGGGCTGGGTGTACGACTGACTACGATTGCGCGGAGAATTTCTGGTGCAGTGGGTCGGTGCCGGGAATGAGCACGGGTACTTGTGCGCTGGGGTCGCGGCCTGAGGTTACAGAAACGACGTCCACCTCTACAACGGCCGCAACATCGACCACTTCCACAGCTATCACAACGACTGGAGGTGCCACCTCGACTTCCGAGGCCACGTCCACAACCATAGCGGCCGCGTCTTCATCGACCTCGACGAAGTCTTCGCCGACCTCGACCCAGTCAACCACGTCTGTCAAGCCCACCTCGTCTACTAGCACCACTTCCTCCACGTCGTTCTCTGCGTCTTCTACATCCAGCAAGCCGGCAACGTCGTCAACCACGTCCACAAAGTCAAGTCCGACGTCGACAACGACAGCAACATCAAAGTCTTCCACAACCTCCGCGGCTTCTTCGAGCTCTACAACGTCAAAGTCTTCCTCTAGCACGTCGACAACTTCCAAGGTCTCCACTACGACTGCCAAGCCTACGACCAGCACGACTTCGAGCTCCAAGAGTACGACAAGTACCAAGCCCTCCACGGCTCCGACGTCGTCGAGTTCGAAGAGCACGACAAGTACCAAGCCCGCCAGTACGACAACGACCTCGAAGGCTTCGACAGCCTCCTCGACGACGTCCAAGGCCGGCACGTCCACGTCTACGTCCACATCCACAAAGTCTTCGACATCGACCAAGAGCACGACTAGCAGTAGGCCCACGAGTGCAGCAACAATAACGACGAAGCCAGTAACAACAACGGCCACGTCCACCAAGACCACAACGACGATCAAGACGACGACGACGTCTGCCACGCCCAAGCCTTCTGCGGCCGCTTGCGTAGCTAATGCGGACTGTTCGAGCGGGTATTGCAGGAAGGCACTGCTCTCGGACGGCGTCACGCGCGCAAGCACGGGAACGTGCGACACTAAGAAAGGTGAGTCTCTCTCAATCTCTCGGGGGGAGATCATCGCGTTACCGTGCTCCAGGCCGTTCCAAAGCTGATGTCTGTTTCCACCTCGTTTTTGCAGCTTCTGGGTTGAAGTGCTACCAGAACGGCGGGTGCTTGAGCGGCACTTGTGACAAGACGAAGGGCGTCTGTCAGTGAATCAGCTTTCGCGTTCAAGTACAGGATTTCCGGGGCTCCAGCTATCTTCTTCCGACTTCGGGGATCTATAGAGCAATTGTCACCTCATGGACGGTATGGGCACGCAACGGGATTCAAAGGAGGCATATGAGCAAAGGGCTCTTCAACGCAATCTGAATGTCACATCTGTCCGCTTTCTACGAGGTGTGTGCGACCGTCGATTGTCACCGGATGTTGGACGTCAGGGTAGTATGAGTGAATTAAGTGGCGAGATATGGGAACCAAGGATGGATATCAAACGACCACAGTCGCTTCGCCTGCCCAGACCCACTTTCATCCCGCCCGCCATTCTCGCTGACTGGCCCTTGCTCACTGATGATCAGCTCACACATCGCAGAGCCTCGTCCCGCAACCTCCTTGACTTGCAGCAGAGTCTGGGCGAGGAGCGTAATAAGTCAGCTTTTTTCAATCCGTTGAACATCGATGGAGTAGGAACGACCTACTCACCTCTTTGTAGAGATGTTCGCACAGTTCCGTTCTGGCCTCGCTTCGGTTCCATCTACTCAGCCGTTCGCTGAGCTGCTGTACCGCAAGAAGCTGTTCCTGAGTTTGACCTGCCAGGTCGAGCAGCTGTAATTCCCCGACGGGAGAGAAGAGAAGAAGACGAAGAAGGAGGGGTCAGATCCGAACGGCTGTGGCCTGAAGTTTGCAGCGTTTGCTTTGATCGAGTAAGGCGGGCTCACCTCCATATCTTGCAGTTGCCCACGTCGGGCGCAGAAACGATCCCAGAAGAGATCCGCTTTCTTCTGCAACCTCGGCGCAGGTTCGATCCATTTCAATCGCCTGCGGAACACAGCTAGCTGCGCTTCGTTGCTGAATGCCGAGTCTGTCGAGTGCTTCATGGGAAGTTTGGCGCGGGATATGAGGACGAGGAGAGCTAGGTGCGATGAGCATTGTTGAGCCAGCATGTCCGCGTACAGACTTCGATGTCTGTACAGCCTTGCACTTTTCTCAGCGGCCGAATGGGGTCCTGGAAACGAACAAAATTGAGCATAGATGTATCAGGGAGAAGCAATGATAATCAGATGTCGTGTTTAGGGGAGCACTCACGCTGCTGACCTTCGAATTCCAGCGAGCCTTCTTCATCTGCACTCTTTTCCAGCACCTCGGCAAACTCCAGACACAACTGGCTCTGCTCGTTCGCCACTTCCGCCGCAAGCCAGTAAATCGACATCCACTCATCAGGCCTGTAGAGCTCAAGCTCGAAGCCGCTGAAGAGGATGTCGAGCATGATATCGAGGGAGAGATGTTGGATCGCTGCGTAGTGGACGTCAACGGGCAGGTCGAGCTGTAAGGGCGAGAGGAGCATTCGTAAACTTGACCAGGTCCTTAAGTGAAATTTTGGACAATCCAGGACTTCAAGACTCACCCTGACTTCTGTTGCGAGTCTTCGCTCCAACTCCTGGGCCTGTATCGAAGATAAACAGCGGCGGTCAGCGATTCCTGGTCATTGTTCAGCGAGCTCATCCTGCAGGTCTTTGGTCATACCTCTTCCGCCAGATTGGCCCACTGCTTGCAAGCTTTAGCGAGGCTTCGTTTCTGTCGAGAGCGGTTTTGGCAAAGAATGGACAAGTAGCCAGCAAGGTTCTGTGTTTGAAAGAGAGGCCATCAAAACCGTGAGTATTGGTCAAACACGGCAGAACATGGTTTCCACTCACCCCGCCGAGTCGACCGTAGAAATTATCTAAAGCTGTCGGAAGCGTTTTTTGCCTGACCGCCATCGTTTGCCACGACAGACTTGCTCCATTTGCTGCGAAATTTGAAGGGTATTCGGTCTGCCGGGCGCCCGCGCTATGCCATTGCAGTGCAACAGCATCCGATATCTCTTGAACATCCACAGCAGCGAGTTCTCTTAGGAAAACATGGGCATGCCATACTGGAGGATATTTGCCAGCCACGAGATGTTCGTGGTTGCAGATGATGGACTGTCGGATACCACCCAGAGATAGAAAGCGTCCTCGTCAGCTGAACTTCTTGAGCCTCTAAAGCACTGATGACACCTACTTGTAGCACTGATCTGAGATACGCTGCGGGATGCGCCTTCTGGAATCGAGAAGCTCGTAGTCGTAGAGAGCTCTGCAGGCGTTCATGAAGAAGCTCTGAACGTTAGAGCTATGCTGGAAGACAGTATTAAAACTTGCATCATGAGCCTGCAAACTCACTTGCCACTGGGTCCAGCCCAGACCAATGTTAGGCGCATTACCAAAGTGAAGTATAATCTGCAAGCCCTCCGCCCAAGCTGTCCAAAAGCTTCGGACATCCGGACCATCAGGCAGGCTAATCGGTCGTAGGGGGACGACAGAAGTTAGTTTTCTGCTGTACGCCGGGTCGAAGGTCGATTTGACTCGCAAAGACGGCGCATGGACACGCCCGGGTCTTTTGAAGGTCGGTGAAGGTGGAGTGCGCAGGCTCAGGGATCCTTGGGAAGGATGTGGTGATTGTGCCGAAGCCTGCTCGCTGGATGTAATCAAGGCAATGATGGAGGACTTCATAAAGTGCGCATGCATCTGTAGCTCGCCCAGCGTGGAGAGGTGTGAGTCACTCAAGACCATCATACTCATGAGTAGATGCTGTGGGAGATAATAAGGGTATGATGAGCGAACGAACTTGTACCTGACTTGTCAAGCATTCGACTCACTTTTCGGAATTGCAACCTAGTTGCAATGGCTTCGATGTTGGCGTCAGACAGTCGGTCTGAAAGAGAGGGCAATCCAAGTGGAGTTCAGCTCATGCCTCAACGATGCTTCGGCTCGTCGTCGAAATTGCTCACCGCAGCAACCTTCCTTGCGCCGCACGCTCTGAATGGTATCTTCGAGCAACGCAAGGACTTCATCTGCGCGGAGATCTTCCAGCAGAGAACATCCGGCCTTGTCGCCTGTCCAGTCTTCGCCCTGCGAGAAATTAAAAAAGCTCAGTGATCCATAGTACACAACCTTTTCCGGAATCATTGGAACTCACATCTAGAACCCGACCTCTGATCATTTCGTCCCATGCTAAACAGCAGCACTTGAGGAGGGCGACCAGGTAGGCTCGAAGGACAGTACTGGCAAGTGTATCCGGCATGTCCTCATTCGAAGATTGGTCTCCGTGGCCGCAGTACAGGTAATCCGGATTGTGAACGTAAAGACATGTCTGGATCGTTTGGGCGAGCGATGAGCCGGATTGCCAGCGTGTCTGCGCTTTCCAAAGAGTGAGATGAACCAGGGTGAGTACATCCTTGCGAACCCGGTCTGTGAATCGCGTTCGGACGCACCTCACAAGCCAGAAGCCTGTCCATAATCCAGCAAGTTTCCTCGACGCTTAGATCTGCGTCAGGGTCAAATTCTGGCATGGTCTCTGCTTCCTGGGCTGAGAGACGGTCGTTTGTCGGGGTATCTTTCAGCGGGGCAGCCATACCGGAATCCATCCGTCGGTCCATGATCTGTAGCACAAGGCAAGAATAGGTTCAATTCATTCTGCTAGGAAACGGAATGCTTCATAAGAAGTAGACTGACCTGAATGGCACCCATAGAATCCAACATCGTGAAGCCTTCAATATGGACCATTTGTCCCTGTTGAAGTGCTGATATCCATTGAAAATCAACATAGATGCAGAGCGATCCAGTCAACATTCTTCTGGAATCATGGTAATAGCCAGCGAATCGTATGCATGCTCACCCGAACAGGCTGACCGGAATACATCTGTGACATCTTCGAATTCAGGAATTTGAACCTTGTCCGGAGGTGTGAGTGGTTCGTCCTCCGGTTGACCTGCTGTGGAGGAGGCGGAGCTCGAAGACCCATCTGGTCGAGCTCCCCTTTCTGCTGTAGGCGTCATCTGCATGACCTCGGTGCTACTCGTGCCTGAGCTTCGCGTTGTCCTGCTCTTTCTGACAGAAGTTGCTGATGCGCTGAGAGTGAGTGGTCGAGCTCATCCATCGTTCACTCTCGCACAAACAAAGGGAAAGGTCGAGCTTCTCGGGACGACTGCGCGAACGTGCTGGTTTCGTTCACACCTCGCTCAATTGAATGAATCCCACCGAACCTGAATCAATGAATGAATGGCTCACTGCACTCGCACACTGCGCACACAGCTAGGAAAAGAGCTGTCAAAGGTAGCTCGAATTGCCGGTGACAAGTTTGAGAAGAAGAATCTGAGAAACGAGAGGTATTGTCTGGAATGGTGGAGCGGTGGACGCGTTGAAGGGAAAAGAAGGAAGAGGAAGAGGACGGGGCCGAGCTGAAGGGCGCCAATTTTTACTTGGCCTTGCCGAAAAGTGCGCGGCGCAACAGCGTAGGAGCACCACGGCTCCTGGTCTGCTTGATGCCCTTGAACTGCTTGCAGTTTGAGGTGCGGCCCGCCTTGTGAGCAGGAGGGGTGGGTCCATCCCCCTGGTGCCAGCGGTGGCCGTGGTAAACACCTGGGAACTTGCCCTCGGTGGCGTCACAGTTCTCGAAGATCCCGCTTTCATATCGACCAGGGTGGTTCCATTCGCTTCCTTGCTGTTGACGAAGGAAAAGAAAGTGAGTCAGTGAATGGAGGGAGACTTTATATGCGCATTTATTTTTTACAAACCTCGTCATAAATATGAGGGCAATAGTCGGCGGCGTTGGGGCCAATGCAGCCTCGGAAGCTGAACTCATCGGCCCCGATGAACGAAGACCATTCGTTGATCTGTGGGAGTCGGAACGAATGAGCGGAAGGAAGTATGTTGAGGGTCAGGAAAAGGGGAAAATGCAGGGAAATTTGTTACGCCAAGGACCACGAACCTGCATGTAGTTTTGAGGGTTGTTGCCGTAAGCATTGGTGAAGACGATGCCACCGACGGGGTTGCCAGAGCCTGTTTGAGACGAGGAGGGGACGAAGTCAGCCAGTGCGCTTGTGAAAATGACCGCCCGCGCCTATGGCCGAGAACGGGCTCAAAAGCTACGAGAACGCACCATCAGCTCCATGAGGGTCCAGCTCGCCCTACGTGAGGATTGAAGGAAACAGTGTAAGCAGATCGGAATCGGTATCCAGATATCATCCATGAAAGGTGAAGTCACTACTCACACCCTCGTCTCCGGGAGCAACATTGATCTTGGTGCAATCACACAGGCCGGTGACCTGAACAAAGCTAGGTGTCTTGCGGAACTGGGCTCCCTTGATCGTGCCCTGTGGGATCAGCCGAGTTCCGTAACCGCTCTTGGTGCAGTAGGCCACGACGTCCCGCTCCCGGTCGCCAATGGTGGCGGAGTGATCAGGGGCCCAAAGGCAGAAGTCGGTGACTGTGAAGAGATCAAGTATATTTCGGTGAGTTGGCTTTCTCGTGAGGATGGAGGGTCCGTGCTGGGACGGAAGTACACACCTGAGTTGATCACGGCGGTTTGGCTGCGAGTAAGGAGGAAGAGAACCGCAGGACCATCTTCAATATAACGGGCCTTCATACGCGTATGAGTCACAGACCATGTAGCAAACTCACCACTTCGCGTTGGGATTCGAGTCGCCGTACGTCTTGACGCAATCGTTCACTCCAGCCTGTCCGTGGGCTGCGTCCGTGGTGTGCGGGGGATGGTGGATGTCGTAGTCCGCCTTGACGAAAGTTGCGAAAGCGAAAAGCAGGGCCGCAGTGAGGCCGACGAAAGAGTTGCTGAGGACTGAGACCATCTTGATGGAGGAGATGTGGGTGATTGGAAAACAAAGTGACGGAAGGGAACACAGAAAAAGAGATCGAAGGAAGGTGGCTTCAGAAGATACGAAGAAGGAGAATCGAAAAGGTGTGGGAAGAGAGTGTGGTGTCTGCGGGAAGGAGCAGTGGTGGATAGGGTCAGTAGAAGAGGAAGAGGAAGAGGGATGGAGGGAAGACGAAGGGTTCGTCACCTTCATCCCGCCTCTTCTTATGGGCATGACCATGAGCACCCCTGCATACGAACTCGAGATGAGGCGGCATGGATGGGGAGTTGAAGCGCAGGGCCTCCGGACCTCCGTCCTCCGCACATGCACGACTTCCGCCCGTCTCATCTGATTTCCCTTTCGCCAAGGATGAATTGATCCCTGTCGGGCGTCGGCGCCTTTGCGACCTAAGGCGCGGGCCCTCGGCCCACGCTCGGCCCACGTCCTCATCGCCTCATCCCCCGGGCCTCGACCGCGAGGAGCCGTACTCGAGATTGACATGGTCCAGTTGTCCGAAGCCAGACCTCAGCGCCTGAGCGAGGGAGCCTGAGTCCTGTTGGAGACGGTACGGAGAGGATGAAGGTCAATAGAATCAGAAATGTTGCACGAACGCCATCAGTTGTGTGAGGTCCAACTAAGTCTGAAGGATATATCTGGGGTTCGGTGACGGTGGGTCAGTAGGGTGCGCGTTGTGGGAAGACTGAATAAAAGACTGGAACAGTTCCCATTGCGAGATGGGGAAGCAGACAGAGAGAGCTTCAACTGTTGAAGATGTCCGTGGAGGCCAAAGGGGGAAATGACAGTGGGGGAAAGGGAATCAAAAGTCCGCAGTCGAAAGGGGGAAGGGCAGGGGTGAGGGGAGGGGGAGGAAGAAGGTCAAACAGCAGGTAGTATTTTTTCGAGTTATTGGTTCTTGAGCCTGGAGGGGGTTCGGTTGCATGAGCAGTGTGCGCTGGTCCGAGAGCGAAGGCGACGAGTGTTGATGGGCAAACGGTGGGGAGCAAAAGCCAGGGGGGGGGGTGAGAAAGTCCGTGAATGCGAGTCCAGAAGGGCAGATCCGTGTCCAAAATTGCTGGTGAAGATGGAGGAGAAGCGATGAAGGAAATAAACTAATGGGTCTGGGCTGCTCCTGTCATTTCACCGAATTGTATCAGGGAAGGGCCGAAGATGATCAGTGAGCGCCCTGACGGTTCACATGGTGACGGCGACTGGCAGCAGCAGCCGTTGTCTTGGCGGCAGCCTTGACAGTCGTCTTGACAGTGCTCGTGCTCTTGCTGGTGGTTGTGCTCTTGCTGGTGGCTGTGCTCTTGCTCGTAGTGGTAGCGGCCTTGGTGGTGGCTGCCTTGCCGGGGACGTAAGCAGCAGGGCCGTTGCTGATGGAGGCGTACTCGCGGCAGTTGGAGGTGGCACCGGGAGCCTGGCCGGACGGGTGCGATCCGTCCTCCTGGCGGAAGACAGAGGTAGTTCCGTGCTTGATGTAGCGGCCTGGCATAGCGCCCTCTTGACCATCGCACTGCTCGAAGGTACCGTCGCGGTAGGTGCCGGGGTGGTTCCAGTGGCTTCCTTGCTGTTGACGAAGGAAAAGAAAGTGAGTCAGTGAATGGAGAGGAACAGGGCGAGTCGATCTTGAAGAAAAATACGTGCAAGGTCATAGATGTGCGGGCAGAACTTCTTTGCGTTGGGGCCAATGCAAGCACGGAAACTGAATTCATCATGTGCCATAAAGTTCGACCACTCGTGGATCTGCTGGAAGGAACCGTCGCCGCTGAAAGCGCGGGTGAAGACAACGCCTCCGACGGGGTTACCTGCGCCGGTGGCGCCGTGGGGGTCGAGTTCACCGCCTTGGTCACCGTTGGACAGCTTGATCTTGGTGCAGTCGCAGTTGCCGGTCACCTGGACGAAAGAAGGGGTCTTGACAAACTGGACACCCTTGATCGTGCCGCTGGGAATAAGCCGTGTTCCGTAGCCGCTCTTCATGCAGTAAGCGACGACTTCGCCCTCCTGGTCACCGATCTCGGCAGTGAAGCGGGGGCCCCAGAGACAGAAGTCCTTGACGCTGTTGATGTAAACGTTTTGGCACTGGCAGAGGGAAGCGAATGGTAAGAATCAGTGACTCCAGTTCGAATCAACGGTGGGTGAAGGGAGGTACTCACCAGCGACTTGGCATTAGACGCTCCGTAGCGGCTGATGCAGTCGTTGTAGCCGATTTGGTCGTGGGAAGGGTCGGTCTTGGCAGGCATGTTGGCCGGGTCGTAGTCGGCCGCTACGAGAGTAGCAGCCGAGACCAGGGCAGCGGCGGCAAAGGTGGACCTGAAGAACATGATGAAGATGCTCGAGAAATAGAATCTGCTGTTTGAGGGGAGAGGGATTGGGTATGAGAAAGATGATTCGCCAGACGGCTGGAAAACGAAAAGAAGGGGTAAAGACTGTGTCGAGTTTGGTACCGCGAGGTGATGCGGAAAGTGGGGGAGTTGGAGAGGGCGGCCTTGAGAGAGAGGGAGAGGGTGTCGAAGGGAGTGGGGTAGGGTGGAGAGAGAGAGAGAGAGAGAGAGCGAGAGAAGGGTGGTGGTGGTTTAAAAGGAAGGCAAGGCGAGACGTGAGCGCGTGAGCAACACATGCTGGACAGGAGCTCTTGGCGAACGGGAAAAGGGCCGCATGCTAGCGCCAACGTCGATCATCCGGAAGTCGGAACCTCAAGACTTTCTCCGTCGTTCCTGCAAACAAATCCACGACAGAAGGATTCCGGCGGCGGACTGCGGCCTGTGGCCTGTGGGCGGGTGGCCTCGCGGAGTTCGTCAAGTGCCGAGCTGTCGAGACTCAAATAAGGAATGCTTAGCTGTCAGCTAAAAGGCTCGCAACGAACCCCTCGAGCGCTGGTGGACGGCGCGGCGGAGTGCAGAGGAGCAAGTGATTCGCTGCATGTCTCTTGGATGATGAGGATGATCCCCTGGCTCCGAAGGGCGCGTGTGGTGAAGAGGGCGAGCGTTCAGGCGGTACCTTCGCCTTGACCTTGACCGAGAGCCGCTCAAGCGGCCAGACCCAGTAATGAATCTGCATCGTGCACGTCCCTGATCATAACGGTATTCCTGGCAAGCGCTGGGCTCTTTGTGAGGACAGGAAAGACGAGGACGAGGACAACGATGAGCACGAGCACGAGGATCGAGCTCGGGCAAGCGTGTTTGTGAGAGAAAATCTCATCTCTCCCAAGAGGGTCGAGAAGATGCCAACGACCATCATCCAGCATCGTCTGAGTGTTGGACCGAAGGAAGAGAGGTGCAAAAGAGCCTCAACCACTCGCCCGTCGGAGTCCCCCTTTGACTGACTGCAAGGAAGGGGTGAAGTTGACCTGAATCCGCTGAGCCCGCGGTCTCGCGGTCTGATCCGTGAAGAAAGATGGCCACCGTCTCCGAACCTGCTGGCGACGACCGCCACCTTGCTCTGAGCTGGCTTCAGCGTCAACTTGTCTTGCTGAGCCGCGAGCGAAAGGCCGAGCACGAGCAGTCCCATCTCCTCCTCTCTCACGCTCCTCCACGCCTCCTCGAGCGACATGGGCTCGCCTTGCTCAATCTCGGCGTCAGCTCCATCAGCACAACACGCGTGAATTCTCGACGATCTGGCGGGACGCGTGGGCCTGCCGCTTCTTCCTCTGCCGGGGGCCAATTGGGCGATAAGACAGCGCTGGTGGAACTGCATCGGCCCAGTGCGTGGCACTCCGACACGCAGTTGCCACAGCACTCCTTCCGAACGGGCGACTTATGCGCCATCCAGGAGCATGCCGGTGTCGAAGGGAAATCCAAGGGCAACACTCGGCAGCAGGACGACGGCGTCAGGAGGCAAGGCGAAGAGCCAGAGGGACACCAAGGCGTAATCTACTCGACCTCCCAAGATCGCATCGTCGTAGCGGTGTCCCTCAGAGACAAAGGTGGCAACGGTGCGTCGCATTTGAAGGCGGGATCCAACAAGCAGTCCAAACGATCCGCACAGGCAACTCTTCAGCTACCCGAGCGCTGTCGGCTCGTGAAGGTCGCCAACGATTCCACTTTTGACCGGTTGAGTGTCTGCGTCCATCAGGCGGCCTTGCGATTGCCACCGCTCAGCTGACCCCGGTTGCCTTGATATCAGAATGGACCAGACCATGGCCCGACTCGGCAAGCTCCTTGGTTTCTCAGAAGAAGACCTGTTTCCGGTCGCCATGTCGAAGGAAGGAACACCAAAGCCTCCAGCTGATATGTCCCAGGATCGATCCCGACAGGCTGATCCTCAGCCTCTGCCAGAACCCGAGTCTACTCCACAAGATGTAGACGCAGAGGCAGACGTAAATGCAGACACAGGGACAGAAGCATCTAACGCACAGGTCGAAGTAGATACTCAGACTGGCCAGAGCGAACCTTCGGCGGCGACTCATACAAAAGAGGCTACAGAAGAAGATGAGGAGGAGGAGAAGGATGACAATGAGGTGGAGCATCCTGACCAAAATCAGGACGAGGAAGACGATGAAGTCGAGGTTGAAGATGCGAACTCGGAAAATGACGACGAAGAGGGCACTGTTGATCCAATCTCAGAAGAACCCCAGCCCGTTCCTCAGCTCATAACAGCATTGCTCGGTCTATCGACTCCATCTTTCGTCTCCTCCCCAAGCTCGAAGTCCCTCACTTTGCCCATCAACCCGCCAATCAATGCCAACTTGAACTCCTCGCAACTCGCAGCAATCGACTTCGCACTCCGCTCCCAGCCCTTCTCCCTCCTGCATGGCCCGCCGGGGACAGGAAAGACGACAACGCTCATCGAACTGATCGCACAAGTCGTCCTTCCTCATCCCTCCTCCTCGCAGGCGCCACCGTCCGAACCCGGAACCGATCAACAGCAACAAAGTCGCAAGCGGGTCCTCGTCTGTGCAGCCTCCAACCTAGCTATCGACAATCTACTCGAAAGACTCGTCGTGCCTCACCCACCCACGCTCGCCAAGGATCCGGAGCGAGACACGCCCACCGTTCTTCGACGGGCCGGAATTTCTGTTGTTAGGTTGGGTCATCCGGCTCGGGTGATGCCCGCCCTGGTCGAACGGACGCTCGATCGGCTCGTCTCCCCTTCCGAGTCGGCTGGTGGCAAGAAGGCCAGTCAGAGTGGTGCCGAGACGGGTGGGAATGTGGAGGGAGCGGTCGACAGAGCCGAGGCTGAGATGGTCCGGGACGTCGAGTTGGAGATCAAGAAGCTTCGAGCCAAGCTAGAAGAACGCGAAACGCCGACTGGTGCCAGCGCAGGCGCCAAGAACAAGAAGGACAAAAAGGGAAAGAAGCCGACGGGTGCCAAACATGATGACTCCAGCAGCGGTCCAGCCAGCACTGGCCGACCAATCTTGCGCGGCTACGCCCGGAAGAAGGCCTGGGTCGACCTCCGCTCGCTGAAGAAGGAACACGAATCACGCAGTCGGAAGTTGATGCGTAACGTGCTAGGTCGGGCGGATATCGTACTCTGTACCTGCCACGGTGCCGGCTCGCGAATCCTTGAGCGCGCCTTTGAACGCACGGGGCCGCTGGGCGGGGGCCAGAGTCGGGGATTCGACCTTGTCGTCGTTGATGAGGCGTGCCAGGCGCTCGAGCCGGCGGTGTGGATTCCTATCATGCGGGCTGTGGAACAACAGCAGCAAGAGCAGCAGCGACGGCGGCGGAGAGAAGGCGATGCCTATCATGGGGAGGAGGAAGGGGGAGGAGTGAAACTTGTGTTGGCGGGGGATCACTTGCAGTTGCCGCCTACCGTCAAAGATCCAGAGGCGGGCCGGGTCAGAAGGGCACGGGAGGCGAGCAGGCTCAAGAGGAAGAAAAGGGAAGCAAAACAGGCGCTTAGGGAGAAGGAGAAGAGGCAACGGAAGGAGAAGCGGGAGGTCGTCGAGGAAGAATCTGTGGAGCCAAGGTCGGATGAGGAGGTAGAGGATGCGCTCGAGGACGGGCTTGAGGACATGACGCTCTCGGACGTTGAGAGCGGCGGTGATAATCAAGACCATCTCGACGCTACCGCCGCTGCAGATGATTCGAACGCTACACCCCTTCTGGCGACCAAGCCCCTTCGTCCACCTCGAACGCTGGAGACGACGCTCTTCTCGCGACTGTTGGGCATGTACGGCCCGAGCTGTAAGGCCGTGCTCGAAGAGCAGTACCGGATGAACAACACTCTGCAAGCGTTCCCCAACTCGGAGCTGTACGAGGGCCGATTACGGGCTTGGGAAGGCTGTGCCCAGTCTCGACTTCGAGATCTGCCACATTACCGCTGCGGCGATTCGAAAGCAGATGGCGACGGAGCGGGCGAAGACGAGGAGGACGACGCGCACACGGCTCCCCTCGTCTTCATTGACACAGCCGGCCTGGAGATGTTTGAGTCCTCGCCCGATGGCTCCTCGTCCTCTCCGAACAAAGTCGGCCCGCTCTCCGAGTCGAAGAGCAATGCGAACGAGGCTGCGCTGGTGCTGGCGCATGTCAAGAAGCTGGTCTCGCATGGGCTGAAGGTGGAGGAGATTGTGGTGCTAGCGCCGTATGCGGCACAGGCGGCGTTGATTCGGGAGATGTTGGGAGCCTGTCGGGATGCGGTCGGACCTGTGGTGCAGGGGAGGGAGAAGGACGTACCCACTGCGGCACGAGAGGCTGAGGCTGAGGAGAAGAAGGGGAAGGGGAAGAAAGCGGCCGGGAAGGGTAAGCGCGTCACGAAACACGACAAACGCGCGGTCGGAGGGAGCAGCAAGAAATCGGCGTCATCGAAGCAGGTTGAGGACGAAGACGAGGATGAAGATCACGCCGACGATGGCGCCGACGAGGGCGGGAACGGAGGTGCTCCCGCCGGAGGGGCTCAGGGACCTGTCTCGCTGGCTGGAGTGGAGGTCGGCACGGTAGACGGGATGCAAGGGCGAGAGAAGGAGGCCGTGGTGCTGAGTCTGGTTCGAAGCAACCGTGATGGCGAAGTTGGCTTCCTTGCAGGTGAGCTCTTACTTTTCTCTTTTCCACCTATCTCAAAGCTGACTTTGGCCTCTCTCTCCCCAACTCGACCAGAGAAACGACGGCTGAACGTGGCTATGACACGGGCGAAGCGGCACTTGTGCGTGGTGGGCGATTCAGACACGGTGGGGCGGGGTGGGGATGGGTACCTCAAGGCGTGGATGGACCACTTGGGCGAGCATGCTCTTGTCATCGTGCCGGAATGAAATGAGGGAAGGGGCCATCGGCAATTACCGCTCTTCCATCTGGCCGTTACATACTACTACCGATGCCCGTTCTCATCTTCGTTGTGTTCGAAACGATGGGCGATCCTGAACCCAGCACAGCGAGACGTTTGACTTGGCGGACGCATGCGGTGAAGCCTGCGCATGAATTCCCCTTGGAAGAACACCGCTTTGGAAAGCTGGAAGGGAGGGAAGGAAGCATCGCGCAGGGCGACACATACACAGCCTCGTTCGCTGCAGTTGCAGGCTTGCAGCGTCGCCTCACCCCTCACCCATGCACATTGCACATCTTGCTGTTGCACTCACTCACTCTTGCTTGCTGTTTACCCGCTGTCGGGGGCTGTGCGCACAATTTTAGCCCCTCTTCCCGCTTCCCGGGGCGCTGAATTGGTCTCGGACCCTCGCGTGTAAGTGAGTGAGAGCGAGTATAGAAGGGGCGGTGCTTGAGAACCAGCACGCGCGCGCCAAGGATCCTCTCCCGCTCATCCAATCTCTCGCAACAACCCTCGCCTTGCAGCTCGCTCTCGCTCTCGCTCACACCGGAAGCAGAGAGCTCTTCCATTGCCGTCGCCGCCGTCGCCGACGCACCTCGTCACGCAGCAAGGACATCCAACAGCTTCGCTCACCCCTCGTCCTCGTAACACCATGGCGGGATACCCCACCTACCAGCCGGGCAGCCAGGACCCGCCCGGATACCCTCCCAACCGGTACAGCGCGTCCGGCCCGCACCCAAATCCATACGACGACGCCTACGCGTATCCCGACCAGCCGCCGCAACAGAATCCATACCCCTACTCCACTCCGTACGACTCTCCGATCCGCCCCCCATCAGCCGCAGGAGCATCACCCGCGGGCCGTCGCGCATCGCAGTTTCACGACGATAACGGCTACGGCGGTGCAGGCCACTACTCACAAGATGAACCTGGCTATGTACCTGCATCGTCCTTTGACGCCGACGGGACCTACCACGACGATGGACGCGCACAGCCCACTCTCTACCCGCGTCGCTCCATCGATGCCGAATCTACTTCCTTCGCCCACCACGGCGCAGCACACGCGGCTGGTGGGATTCCAGGCGCATCGGATTCGGAAGATGACGCTTCCATGCCGCTCCGCGCTCGGGGACCGCGAAATTCGGAGTCAGGGGCTAGCATGACCTTCCCCGGTGGCTTTGTCGACCCTTCTTCCATGGAGGCCGGGGAAGCGGGCGGAATTAGATTCGGGAGGATCCCACAGCGCATTCCCAGACGGTACAAGACTCTGAAACGCGTCGAGCTCTACCACGGTAACCTCGTACTGGGTAAGTCTCTGCAGCATTCGCTTCCTGTCACCCTGGTATAGCTCTCTCTCTCTCGCTGACTTCTATCTCCGCGCGCGCGCGACCATGTGTATCCTGCAGACTGTCCCGTCCCTTCCAAGCTCTTGGAAAAGCTCAACGACCGCGAGTCGCGCGAGTTCACACATATGCGGTATACGGCGGCCACGTGCGACCCAGACAAGTTCAAAGAGGAGCAATTCACCCTTCGCCCCGTGCTCTTTGACCCTCCGCGTCGGACAGAAATGTTCATCGTCCTGACCATGTGAGTGGCCTCCATTGGTCGCCGTTCACATCGCAAGAATTCTGACTCCGTTTCTTCGATTGAACGCGTCGCGACGATTTCAGGTACAACGAAGACGAGGAGCTCTTTACGCGTACCATGCATGGTGTCATGACCAACATGTGAGCAGTCCCTCCTCCGCCTCCACCCGTTGCACACGTCAAGTTCAGCCTTTGCTCATTGATTTTGTCCCAACGTGCTCAGCGCTCACCTCTGCACCCGAGAGCGCTCGAAGACATGGGGCAAAGACGGTTGGAAGAAAGTCGTCGTCTGCATCGTCAGTGACGGTCGTAAGAAGGTCAACGCCCGCACCTTGTCCGTCCTGGCCGCCATGGGTGTCTATCAAGAAGGTGTGGCTAAGAACATGGTCAACGGGAAAGCGGTGGAGGCGCACATCTACGAGTACACGACTCAGCTCAGTGTCGATTCCAACCTCAAGTTCCGAGGGCGGGAGAAGGGCATCATGCCTGTTCAGGTCAGTACACAACGAGGTGGCATGAAACCGCTTGGGTCCAGCAAGGCTCAACGTGCAGAAGTTTCGATCCACTTCTCCAGATCCTCTTCTGCCTCAAGGAGCGCAATCAAAAGAAGATTAACTCCCACAGGTGGTTCTTCAGCGCCTTTGGACCGGTTCTCCAACCCAACATCTGTGTCCTCATCGACGTGGGCACAATGCCCCGGCCCAAATCGCTCTACCACCTTTGGAAGGCCTTCGACATCAACTCCAACGTCGGCGGCGCGTGTGGAGAGATCGTTGCGCTCAAGGGCAAGTATGGCCAAGGTCTTCTGAATCCGCTCGTTGCAGCGCAGAACTTTGAGTACAAGATGAGCGTGAGTATCAGAGACGGACTATGATCTGAGATAGGCTGTGGTGACGACTTGGCTCACCTTCATCTTGCTTTTGTGCGTTCTTTACCCCCAGAACATCCTGGACAAGCCCCTCGAGTCTGTGTTCGGGTACATCACAGTCTTGCCGGGCGCGTTCTCAGCATATCGGTACATCAGTCTGCAGAACGACAGTACCGGCCAAGGTCCACTGGAGAAGTACTTTATGGGAGAGAAGCTGCATGGTGGTGGGGCTGGGCAGGCCGGAATCTTCGAGAGTAACATGTGTAAGTCTGCAGCGCTCTTGCCCCGTTTCGATTGATGTACTTCTCTTCGCAGGCTGAAGCTCAACCCTTCGTTGCTTCCTCCCACAGACCTCGCCGAAGATCGAATCCTGTGCTGGGAGCTGGTCACGAAGCGTAATGCCCAATGGGTGCTGCGTTACGTGAAGAGCGCGCAAGCCGTCACCGACGTTCCCGATCAGGTGCCTGAGCTGATCTCACAGCGTCGACGATGGCTCAATGGCTCCTTCTTCGCGGGCATTCACTCCGTCGTGCACTTGCACTACATCTACCGCTCGAATCACACCTTCACGCGGAAGGCCATCATCCACGTCGAGTGGGTCTATCAGCTCATTGTGCTGCTCTTCTCCTGGTGAGTAGTCTGTCGGGGCCGCTGGATAGCGGGGCCGTGACCGCTTCCGCCTTACACAACTCACGCTACTTCTCCCTGGACATCTTTCATCACAGGTTCGGTCTCGCCAACTTCTACATTGCCTTCGTCTTCATCACGTCGAGCTTGGATACCCTCGTGCCGAAGATGTCCATTCCGAATGAGATCCTCCGCTACTGTAAGTTGTGATGATCCCGGCTCACCCGCGACGAATCGCACAACCAATCGCAGACTTAACACCCTGCGGTCTTCCTCCTTTTTCCCGACAGTGTACCTGGCGATCATCATTCTCTGCTTCCTGCTCGCGATGGGTAACCGGCCAGCGGGCGCGAAGATGATGTACACGGGTGCGATGGTCGTCATGGGCATCTTGACCGTCTACATGTCTGTGGCGGCCATGTGGATTGCGGTTCGGTCTATCATGCGGAGTACGACGAGTCCGGATGGTGCGGAGAGTTTGGTTAAGGATTCGGTGAGTGCAATTTCCCGGATGGATGGATGCATCTCGTGGAAAACAAAAATCGACACACGTTGATGTACTTTGACTGAACGCGTTATTGTGATTTGTTTTCTTCCTTTGGATCTGATATAGAATTTTGTGACGATTGTCATCTCGTTGGCATGTGAGTTCTACAATGGCTACCTGTAGCCTGTCATTGTCGAATCAGTCTGCTGATCATCTTTCTGTTCTGCCTCACCCACAGCGACGTACGGCATCTGGCTCCTGGCCTCGCTCATGTTCCTTGGTGAGTTGAGCAGTGTTGATTGCTGAGAGGAAGTCAATGGATTCACTGTCTCCCGACCGAACTCATCCCTTTCCTTCTGCAAATTCTAGAACCATGGCACATGTTCAGCTCGATCCTGCAGTAGTGAGTTGCCAGATCTGCCGCGGGAAGGGAAGATGTGACGAAACTCATTTCTTGCCTCCTTTGTACAGCCTGGTGCTCAGTGCTTCCTTCGTCAACATCATCAACATCTACGCCTTGTAAGTCAGATTTGAGCTGCACACTACATCATTCGGTACATAATCCTCACCGCGAGTACTTTGTCCTTTCCAGCTGTAACGTGCACGACATCAGGTGAGAGTTTGTCGCTCTGAGCGAACTGATTGCATCTGCCGCCGGGTTACTGACGAAATACTGGCCCTTGTGGTTGTGAAATATCTCAGTTGGGGTACAAAGGTGAGCCTACAGCGACTTTCTCGGACCAGTCTGGTGCTTGTGCATGAAGTTGACATCGACCCGACTTTCCGTCTGACTTGATCAATTACTCAGGGCTCCGACAAAGTTGGAACAGATCTTGGCTCTGCTGTCGTAGGCAAGGGTAACCAGATAGAGGTCTCGATGCCGAGTGGCGACAAGGATTTGAACACGCTCTATGACGATTCGTGAGTGGAACCGTCTCTTCGGTACATCACATCCTTTTTGGCATCATGATTCTGACCAGTGTCGGCTTTTGAACTTGGGGCGGTTTAGGCTTCACGTCCTTGCGACTCCGCCGCCCAAGGAGGTCAAGACTGTAGATCTGGATCAAAAACAGACAGATTACTGTAAGTCGGCTCAGTCTATACAGTTCTTCAACTTGACAGGTTCTGACGCAGTCTCCTTTTCCGTCATACTGGCGTACAGATGCCGCTTTCCGAACGGTGTGTGTCCATCCCAGACGCCTGCCTCTGTGCGATCAGCCTTACTGATGCAAATTTCTCCATCGTTTGTTCGCACAGAATGTCGTCTTGGCGTGGACTATCAGCAATGCTGCGCTGGCTGTCACCATTCTCAGTCTCTCTTCAGATTCAGTACGGTCTGGATATACGGTGAGCTCTCATCCCTCACACACATTCGAGCGACAGAACTTGCGCTCACCATCTCGTCCCTTCTTACCGCCTACCTTTCCGATCGTCCCGGACCTTTCGTGGATTGATGTTTGCAGGCTTTCCGTGAGTGTACAGGCCATATCCTCAGCATCCAAGAAAGGGATGATCGTGCTGAAGCTTTGCCTTTTTTTTCCCCGTATACCAGTCTTGTACAGTGTTGCCGTCCTGTCCTTCATCCGTCTGATCGGTGCGACGATTTACACCTTTATCCGACTCTTCCAAGGCGAGTGAGCAGGCACGCCGGACCCTCAAGCCACCCGATCAGGCCGCCGAGATCCCCCATGCGGGGCCCTTTCGGGTCGAGCGATTGTCCTGTCCGCCCACCTCTCCTACGAAGACGACGTCCCGACCCTGTTCTCCGGACATTTGTTTCCCCCCTTCTCCCTCTTGCGTCTATCTTGTTCGGAACCATTAACGATCTTCTATGGGTATCACTATCAATAACGAATTGTTATGTGCAGAGACAAGTAATCTCCAGGATACCGTTTTCGCAATCAACTCTGCCTTCTCCTCGCCCTGCATCCAGGTGCGAAGGCTCCAAAGTCCAAGCCTGCAAGCCTAGCAGCGGGCATTCATTCTTGTCCTGCAGCAAGGTCTGGACTCCACAGCCTCTGCAGGGTCTTGATAGGGGGGCACGTTATCTAAGCTCGTCCGCAGACGCTCCCGCCGCACGCGTCACGTCGCACGCGCTGCCTCACGCGCTCCCGTTTCGACTTCCGACATTTTTGAAGTCAGGCTGGCTGCTGGTGGGCCGTGGGACGGCGTGAGCGCTGAGACAGATCCGCATCAAGTATTGAGCTCGGTTTCCTACATATATGTAGCCTGTGCTGGATCTCTCCCTGAGCGATCCTTGGCCCTTCTTTTGATGATGCTCCTCGCGGCATCCCTAACGACTCATCAGTACTACTCGGTTGAAAGACCTAACGTCCATCACCCAGATTTTGCAAGTCGTACAACCTTCCCGACGACTCTGTGCCTCCAAGCTTCGGGACGATGCCGACCATTGTCCCCTTGGTACTGACGGCGGGCGCGGCGATCCAAGGTCTGCGCGCACGTAATCGTCGACTAGACGCAGAAGAAGTGGGAGCAGGAGGTCGTGCTGAGGATGAGGACGCTACAATGAGGCGCCAACTTGCTGATTCGGACATGGAGGATGAGGACGATGACAAGGATGAAGAGCCGGTGGCAAAACGGGCTTCGGAGGGCAACCGGGGTGATGTTCAAACGACCATCAGGACGTCACAGCGTGCTTCTTCGACCGGCGCAGGAACAGGGAATGGAGGAACGCGGAGCTCGCAGTCTCGATCTCGTCCATCCCTTGATCGGCGGAAATCGCCTGCAGACGGCAGAGCCGCACGAACGGTGGCCATCAACACGAATGCCGTCGCAGGAAAGAGGAAAGAGAATGTGGCATCTCTTTCGGATTCGGAAACCCCAGCGACATCTTCGGATGAGGAACCAGCTACCAATATCGAAAGGAGGCGAAATCCGTCCGCTCGACGGCCGTCGGCTCATACATCATCGTCGCCGGGCCCAGATAGCACGAATAAGCGGCACTCTGTCGAGCTCGGTACCTCGAAACGCTCGACTGGAAGCTCGACACTACGGACGTCTACGTCTCAACAAGACCGGCGAGAGTTGCCAGCTCGAAATGAGACGGCGGTTGCGAAGGCCCCTGTACGCGGTCGAGAAGTTGCAAGACCTTGGGCATCCTCCTCTCGAAGCATTCCGGCCGAGATCCCATCAAGAGATCTAGGAGTCATGGGGGTCAACGGATCAGACGGACAATCGGATGTGGGAGGCGAGGGTCCAGCGTTGACAGAAGGTAAAGCTGGACGATCTCGAAACCTTACCGAGTCGCCCACAGGCTTCGGCTCTGAGGACGAAGACATGTTTGAGCCAGTCCATAATGAGCGAAGGCAACCCCCAAAGGCACATCTCGCTGTACCCAGTGCTCAGGATGAACGGCATCCTTCTGCTGGCCCAGATGGAGCAGCGGTCCTGGTCGCTCCAGCCACCAGTATGGACTCGGCATCCCGACCGAGCGCACGACACAGCGCTCACCATTGGCAACGCTTCAACAATCTCCTCCATCCAAACTTCTTGAAACAGTACAACTCCGGAGGGAAGGACCTGCCCCGGACCTCGACGTGGGGCAGCGAAACGCTTGCGAGCGAGAACGAGAGCGAGCGCTCCCGACGTGGACTCACAACACCGACGCCTTCCATTCATTTCGGTCGGGGTGCTCGAAAACCTGGTCGAGCTGCGGATGGACTCGGCCCACCTGCGGTGTCCTTTCAGCGCGAGGTTTCTGTGGGAGGTCGATTGCTCCACCCTGAATTGCCCAGTATCCTCCGAAGTCGCTCGGGACACGCGGACTCTACCAATGGCGATCCGAATCATAGATCAACCACCACCCCAGCAGGGTCCGGGGGCCGAGATAGTCGTGCTCGTGCTCGGACAGGTCGATCGGGTGTGACGCTTCGGCGTACTGCAACGGCGGACAGCGACAATAGTGTGTCTTTCTACAGCGAAACGGATGGCGACAGCGAGAATGACGCGGCGGATCAGGTACTTGGCCGTTCTCGCAAGGAAGTGCCTCGATTGTCAGCCGGCCGAGGTCAAGGCAGAGGAAGAGCGAAGCCAGACCGGAAGCCGAGTCGAGCGTTGTCGACGCTCATCTTGGCAGGCGGGTCTGCGCCGTTGCGGGGCTGGGCGAGACGCAAGCAGTCGCAGGATCGGGACGATGCTGATGTTGAGGCTGAAGCCGATGGTGATGGTGATGGTGATGCGGGACAGGATGGGGAGGATGGGAATACAAGAAGCGAGGCAGGCGCCACTGATGATCTCGATGAGGAGGAGGATGACAACGACGCGGATAGTGAGGAGGATGAGGCTAAGGTACACGTCTACCGAAAGACGCCTATCATGTGAGTCAGCTTCTGCATCGTCTTTTCAAGGCGGATGTTTTTCCTCCGCTGACACAAACGCAAATCTGCGTCTTCCACCAGCTCCGGTATAATGGCGCCGTTCAGCATCATGCTCGAAGTGCCTGGCTTTACCTCAACTTGGTACGTCAGCACGGGCAGGGAGGTAACAGAGGCCATCTACGTACTCAACCCGGTTCTTCTCGATGTCGGCCTTTCCATCTCGATGGTGTTTGCGGTTTTGGCGAACCTGTGCATCATTCTACGTTTCTTGGAGGTGATGAGGCCGAAGAAGAGCACCCTGATCGCCATGGTGCTTCTGACATTGCATGACGCGGTACGTGGCTTCGTTGGCTCTTGCAAGAGAGGCTGCAGATAGGGAGGCTGACGAGCAACATCCCAATCTCCTCACATGGGGCTCAAGATCAACATCGCTGCGCTGGCGTCGTTCGGTAAGGCCCATGCGATCGATGATGGCTTCACATACTCCGAAGGCTACTGGATGACATTGGGGTCAACGATTGCTTCGGTAATTGTCAATTTCACGCTGGTTGCTGAGTGAGTATCTTTCTCCCATCGCTTCGCTCCAAGAAGCTCTACCGGGTTGCTAACACGTACTTGATCTCGAACAGTTACGTGAACACAAAGCAGTTCAGAGGTGAGTTCGCACGCAACGATGGTCAGTCTGCACTGCGGATACTGATATCTCTTTGGGACCTTGAATGTAGACGCTGGCTCGGGCTTGACTCGCAAGCAGCGTGAGCTTGTGATCATGACTATGCTCGTATTATTCTACCTTTCCATTGGGGCCTTGATTTATTGTCTCTTGCTCAAGATCCGGTTCGAAGATGCGTTATACTTCTCTGTGTGCACTTTGTTTACCATTGGTGAGTCTTTTCCTGGTTTTCTGGCCCGTGGCCTCGCAAGCAATGCTGAAAGCATCATCTTCGTGGATAGGTTTCGGAGATATCCTTCCCAGTACTACGGCTGCAAGGATCGTCCTCTTTTTCTATGCGCCCGCTGGCATTGTCCTCGTTGCCCTGGTGATCGCCACCACAAGAGAAACGATATTGGAACAGTTCGAACAAAGGTGAGTAGGGTTCGCTCGTTTGGAAGCTCAGTAACAAAGATTGACGGGTGCCTACCTTTGCTCTACCTATACATAGCTACAAGCAACGCCGGCTTGCAGTAAAGCAACGCTACACTGAGCGTCAGGAAGCCAAACGTGTCAATCGCCAATTGCGTCGAGCCGTTCGTCTCAGGCAATTCTCCGTTGGCCGCGGAGGCGGTCGGCAGTGGTTAGCCGAGAACCAGCATCTTCTTCCAAACGTGGAGTTGGCCCTGCCAGTCCTCCCGCCAAGGAAGTCGGAGGAGGAGGAGAAGAAGGACACGAGGCTGGGTAAAATACTCGATGCGGCGCGAGCTATGGTCGAGACGGGCTTCTCCCAGGGATGGCACAAAGATGCCAAACGTGGCTCGCTTGACGCGCAAGAGGTCGAGAAGGCCGATCATGGAAACGGTGGTTCGCATCTTTCGAAACGCAGGGAATCAGCTGCGCCAGACATCGGAGCCGGCTTCGCCATGTTGACTGGGGCTCTGATAGCCCCAGCTCGAGCGGGCACCGCAATGATGTCGCCAAAGGTCACGGATGCGTGGATGGAGATGGAGAAGTCCGACGGGATGTACATGGAGAAGCCCGACGGGAAGAAGGACGGAACCACCATTGGAGGCAACAATAGCGATACCACGAATCCTTCACAGGACAAAGAGGCCAGCTCCTCACTCCAAGCTTCCGACGGCGTTGAGAAGGATCCAAATGAAATCAGTGGGCAAGGAGTCGCCTCGGAGTGCGGGATTGAAACTCGATTCCACCAGGACGACACATACGTCACAGAGGAGCAACAGGGGGACGAGATGGCGCTGATGGAAGACTCGCTCCAGAAACATCGGGAGCAGCTCGAGCGGCACTGGGAAAAGTTCAAGAACGAGGTCGTCCAACAGGAGCGGAACGAGTTCGTGGCCAAGATGGTCGTTTCCGGGTCCCTATTCCTCGTCTTTTGGTTAATGGGTGCAGGAATCTTTGTCGCTACGGAAAAATGGAATTTCTTTGAGGGACTGGTGAGTGGCTTCATCGATGCCGGGCGTCAGCAATAACATCAGTGTCTCTGACTTCTCTAACCCTTAGTACTTCGGCTTCGTCTTCTTTTCTACCATCGGTGAGTGCGCGGTCTGTCCTGCTACTATCGTTGGACGTCTCGGAGTGTTCGACTGACAATGACTTGCTGGACGTGATAGGTTACGGAGACTTCTCACCCAAGACACCTTCTGGACGCGCGTTCTTCATCGTATGGGCATTGTTTGGTACGTTTGTTGAGGCTCTTCTGATGCACCACTCATCGTTGACATCTCCTCCTGACTGACCTCGCAGGTGTCGGCATTCTGACGGTCATCTTCTCTGTGCTCGGAGTGAGTCTTACGATCCTGACATTGTTCTGCTTCTGTAAGTGCTGGCATGAAATACTGAAGACAATCGTTATCAGGACGCATGGGGAACGATGTACAAGAATACGCTTGCGGACTCCAGGAGGAAGTACGGCTGGAAGGCACGTTGGCGACGCCGACGGGAGCTCAAGCAAAAGAAGAAGGAAGCCAACAATCCGAGCGAAGCTGCCGGTCCAGGGAATCAGCCAGATGAGGAAGGTGCCGATCCTGATCAGAGCCAAGCGCCGTACGAAGAAGCTGATGGACGAACTGGCACGGGTTCCTTTGCACCATCGGACGCTGGCGATGGCATGGACGAAGGCCGAGCGGGAGACAACAGCAGTTCTCTGAGGCCCACGATACGTCGAGGAGACACGTTCAGCTCCATCGGTGGACTTGGAGGCGATGAGGCGCTGTCATCTACAACAGCAAAGAAGCGCCGTCAGTTCGCACCGGACCAGCTCCCGCTGCAACTTGCGCGCGCAGCGATGCATCTACACTCGGAAGCTTCGCACCTGCTCGAGTCGCAACGGCACGTCCTTGCGGAGTCTGTGAGCTCGGCACCGTCGTTGCATCGGCGACTGCGACGGCAGTTGCGCGTGGTGGCGTCCGGTGGGAAGCTGTCTCGAGGAGCGGTGAGCTCAGCTACGGCGGCTGTAGGTGGGTCGGAGGATGTCGAGGACGGAGAGGGTGGTGCTGGGTCCGGTTCCGCATCCGGGCCTGGGCCTGAGGCTGATGAGGATGAGATCCATCGGTTCGAGTTGGAGAAGCTTGAGGCGAGTGCCGTGAGCGCACTGGAGCAGGAAGGGGATCTCGCTGGCATGGCTGCGGTGCGACAGCTGTTTGCGCTGCTTCAGTACGATAGTGAGTATTTCCTCGACTCGCACGCATTTGTCCCCGCTACAGATCAAGCTCAGCTCAACACATTCCTCACTCTCTACATTTTTCGGCCCCGATTTCTCCAGCTCACTTGACGGCTGTGATCGAGAACAGCCATGCGCTGCGGGAGACGCTCGTTGGCCAAGAGAAGGACCTAGCGGAGCTCAGGGCACGCATTACTGAGCTGGAGGCTGACGTGGAAAAGGAGATGGACGTGGGTGACCGCGGAAGTGACAAGAACCCGGAGATGGAGGTTGAGAAGATGAGGGGGACAGAGCAAGGGGAAGAATGACGGACGACCTCCGAATGCGAGAATGCCGACGCAGTCGATGGGTCAACAATTCCAGTTCAAGGTGGGCCCGGCGACCGGGCCCTCAACCTCCTCTACGATCGACCCAGCCCTGTCACCTCGTCAAGGAGCGAAAGCCAGCTGAATCGGTACAACCATCGCTTTCGAGATCAGGCACCCCCCACGCCCAAGCCAGCACACGCTTTTCTCGCCTGCATTTGTACATCGTTTTCAGGCAATTTGCCTGCGTGTATATCTTCCCTGTCGTTGTAGTTGCTTATGCTATTCAGTTTGGATCGATTCAGCCGTACAAGTCTGATGGGGTGCAAATGGTGGCATCTCCTGTGCGAGGCAGCAAGCGCAGATGCTCGTTTCCCTTTGCACTCGCCATCGAGCCAGAGTACGCCATCGATAATTCAGAACAGGGTCGACTGGAGTCAATCACATATAGAGAAAGACATCTTTGATCATTACGGACATGGTCAATCTTCTCGGCGGGCGACATCGTAGCGAGAGAGGGCAGAGAAGATCAAGTGGGAAGGCACGTACTGATGAACATTGCCAAACACATTGAAGTGACCACACGTAGCCACGCGCCCGTCGAAGATAACAGCGTTCAAGGTCGTCTAAGTCTGACTTTCTCGATGATCCTCGCGTTTCGGAACATTTCTTTGGCAGCATATTTTGCCTGGGACATCAGCTCCGTGACGCGTGCCTTCTGCTCGGGCGACATATTTTCGTAATGATAGAGTCCAGTTTGCCTCGCCTCGTCCATGATGCGATTGTAGTTGTCGACGAATCCTTCTGCTCCATCGTACGTATACACAGAAGGTGAGGCAGACCCAATGTGAGATGCGATTGTCACTGAAAGGGGTTCGCTTCACTCTGTTGTGACTTGTAGAACTCACGGAGCACGGGGTCCCACATATCGCCCGAGGGTGATCCTTCTGTGCGGGTTTCAAGCTGTTCCTCCGTCAACGAAAGCAATCGATGGTCAATGGTCCAATCCTCGTCAAGGAGAACAACCGGGGTGAGATCGGGTTGGTGTTAGAACTCACACTGGACGCCGTGGACAGAGTCGAGCAAGGAGGGCAGATCGGTCCGGTCAGAGGTGCCGAGATAGCCAGCGTGGCGAGAAGGAGGAAGGGAGCGATGAGCAGAAGGCGAGCGCAGACCATTTTGTCTGTCGTTGAACTTGATGCAAGTAGGAATGTTGGGGATGACAGCGAAGAGGTGCGCAGCACAATCAAGCTGGTCTAGGTAGACAGAAAGGGTAGAATGTGTGAGCAAAAGGAATGTATCAGTAACGAGCAGCACAACGCCTGTGTACATATATACCCTTTGCCGTCCAGCATGAATGCCGACATCAAACTGTTCTCCCATGTCGGAGTTGTCCCCAATGATCAGCCAACGCCCCGAACTGGGTCGCATGGGGATCAAGCCGGCCGGCAGCTTGAATCTACCTGAACGGAAAAACAGGTCAGCAAGGAGAGGTCGGGTGAGTGCAAGCAGTCATGGGTGGGTATTGTTGGGCTTTCGCTCGGTGCGTCGCATACAGCAGATCATGATGGAAGGCGAGGGGGGTTCGGGGGGTTCAATCGTGCATTCAGATGGCATTAGGCGGGGTGATCACATGTTTGAGTACATATATTGGCTTTAGGATGTTCCACAAAGCAATCAGGGTTGTATAGTCTAGTGGTTAGGACGTCTGATTTTGATTGCTGATCATGAGATCACGTGACAAAGATTTCAGGATACCTGGGTTCGAACCCCAGTACGACCTTTCCTTCTTTTTGCTGCATTTTCCCTCATATTTTTTGAGATTTTTTTGGATTCATTTGGCATTTATTTAGGATTTACGGCATATTAAGCCCTTGTTGCGATTTTTGGCAATTTTTTTGGGATTTATTTCGGATTTATTTGAGATTTAACCGCAGTTACTGCCCTGGTGCACAGCTCCTGGTCCACTTGACGACCGATGCCTGGGTTCGAACCCCAGTACGACCTTTCCTTTTTTTTTTTTAATGCATTTGGTTTACCGCATGTTACGCCCTTGCACAGCTCCTGGTGCACTACTGTCTACTTGGCACTCGCTCACTGCTCCGACCACCACACAGCCCGAACATCAGCCAGCAACGCAGCAAGCAAGACCTTCTCTCTCAACCATGGCCGACTACAACAACTCATCATACGACCCTTACATCCCATCCGGAGGTGCAGGCGGTGCCGCTGGCAGCGCGGGCGCCCCTGGCGCGGGCAACTCGCGTACGGCACAGATCCAGTCGCAAATCGATGACACGATTGGTGTGATGAGAGACAACATGTGAGTGCGGTGCGCAGTGTGGAGCGGCGGGCTGACGGCGAGGTGCGAAGCGGAGTGGCGGAGTGTGGCGCGGGTGGAAGCTGCGAAGTGAAGACGTGTCGCTGTGGCAGACTGCGGACGGGCGACTTGGCGAGTATTGAACCAAGGCTGACGCATGTCTCCCTCCCTTCCCCGCTGCGATGCAACACAGCAACAAGGTCAACGAACGCGGCGAGAACCTGAACAGTCTGCAAGACAAGACGGACACGCTGGCGATCAGTGCCCAGGGCTTCCGCCGGGGTGCGAACCGGGTGCGCAAACAGATGTGGTGGAAGGATATGAAGATGCGCATTATCATTGGTGAGTTTGGCTCCCTCCATCCCTCGGTGATTCACAGTGCTGACTTGCTCTCGTTGAGGACAGGTGTCGGTATCTTGATCTTGATCTGCATCATCGTCAGTGAGTTATTAAGCTCCTTCGCTCAGGTTCGTTACGGGGACTTGCCGCTGATCTCCCTCTTTTGCCCTCCGCGAATCAAAGTTCCGATCGTCGTCAAGGCCAGCAAGTGAGGCCCGCGCTTCGAAAGTTGTCACTGCGAGGGCAGCTTCAGTCATCTCTGCGATGGGGATATACAAGGGACATGCGAGAGGGCTACTAGTACAAGATGTATGCCTCGTCCAGGACAGGCTTCTTCAACCTCCTCTCTCCAATCTTCTCCCAAACCGCATCTCGCGTGATCAGCACGACCCCAACCTCCCCTTCTTTCTTCTTCCCCGCTACATTCCCACCACCACCCCGTTTCTTAACCGCGGGATTCCCCATGGCCTGTTCGGCCGCAGCCGCCGCGAGTCCTCCCGCCCTTGTATTTTCCTTCTCCGCTGCCCCCTCTCCGATCGGAATCACGATGGCCTCGCTGTCTTTGTCCCGTACGCGCCAGTTGAGCAGGCCGATCTCGGCCATGGCGAAGGAGAGGTCTTCGGTGCGCAGGTTGCAGGCGATGGAGAGGCGTTCAAGGGTCGTTTGGAAGGAGAGGATGCGCGCGGATGGGTTCAGGAGGGGATGCTCGTAGGTTGTCTCGGCTGGTTGCTCTTGCTGCTGTTGTTGTTGTTGTTGCTGCTGTTCTACGTCTGCGATGGATTCGCCAGCCACTGGGGTATCGGTCCTCCGTCTCTTGACCTGTTTGCGACTCATGACCTCCCCCGCCCATCCAATCGGCGCCCGCCTGACCTTCTTGAACTCCTCCACCTCCCGCTCGGTCCATTCCTCCCTCGGCTTGTGGAAAAAACTAAGATTGCTCAAGCTCGGCCGCTCATTGACGCGAGGCGCGGGGAACCCGAGCAGCAGTCTCCGGATGCGGAGGGTGGCGTTCATCCGGACTTCGTGGGGCTCGAGTTTGAGCGAGGTCGTTGCTAGGAGGAGTACCGGGGGTTCCTTTGTGTCGTGGGAGGTTAGGAAGGCGAGGGCGAGGGTGCGGAGGAGGACGGAGGTCCAGTAGGAGAGGAACCCTTTCAGGCCGAGGTCGGAGAGCGGGCGTTCTGGTGTACCGATGTTCCCGCCTGATAATGCGGAGAGGTAGTAGCCTGAACGAGGAGAGGAATTGGGGTTGAGCATACATGCGACCTTATTCCTTATTCCAGCGTCGTGGTTGAATTGGAAGCTCACTGAATTCAATCATCATGGCGCCCCATCCTTGCCTTTGATATGGTGGGAACGTGACTATGCAGGCCAGGTTGTAGTCCTCATACGAGACCTTTTCCTGGGGACCCAAGATGAGCATCAGTACAGCTTGCTCCGGGGGCTCACTCGAATGCGGATGTTCTCACCTTTGAGAAGTAGCCGAAGGGTCGATCGAAATCGGTGTAGCCCTCTCCGTTGGTGATCACGTAGAAGTAGAAGGGATCGACGTCAAAGTAGAGCGTCTTGTGGTCGATGAAGAGCTTTCCGAAGAGGCAGAGGTTCAAGCAGTAGTCCTGGGAGGGGCGGGCGAAGGTGTGAGAGATACTGCCAAATTACGCAGAAGGAGGTATGATAGCTCTTGCGCACTCACGAACTCTTTGGCGCCGTCGACTTCCCAGATTGTATGCGCTCCTCGTTGGTAGACCTTCCTTCCTGGTGGACGTCTCTTGTCGCATTTCCGCTGCATTTAAGGGTAAAAAGGCGATCAGCAATGTCAAAATCGGAGAATCGCCATAGAGAATTCTCACCTTGTGAACCCAGTAGTCCTCATACGTGCACTGATACAAAAAGCATCCCTCGCACACGAACAGCCGCTCGGTAAGCGGAGTCTGCGCCGGCGCCGCGCTCCTCGCCGTCGTCGTCGTCTTGCGCGTCTTCTTCGTCAGCGAGGTCGGACCCGGGTTGAGCTCGCTGTAGTTGATGTGCGGGAGAGGGTAGGGGGAGAAGTACCAGGTCTTGATCATGTGGGTGCCGAAGAAGACGCGGTCGATGGAGCGCGACTTGCCTGCGCTTGCGACGGAGGCGGACTTCGGTGTCGGGGTCGGCGCTGGCGCTGGTGCTGGTGCTGGTGCGGGGTTCAGGGCCGGAGCCGGCGTCGGGGCTGGCGCTGCCATGGGCGCTGGTGTTCCCCCTGCGGCTGCGGCTGGGTGTGCGCTGTGTGCCATTCGGACTGCGATCCCAAGAGGGCATACAGTGAGTGCGAGCTTGGGAAATGGGAAGCTTCGCGCTTCGACTATGGCATCGGGCGCGTGTTGCTCAGCCAGAAATCGTTGCGCAACGATTCCGCTTTCTTCTGCTTCGCTTTTCTCTTCTCCAGCCAGAAAAACTGAAAAGGGAACGCGTCCGCCGAATCCATCACCATGACCATCACCATCACCATCGCCCACTCACCAGTCCACCCACAGGTACGTGCTCCACTTCCCTCCCACTCCCCCAAACGATGACTATCACTCTTCCTTTCCCCGTCCTATACGACCATGCCGAGACGACAAGGAGCCCTTCATCGCTGTTGGGCAGGATTTCGTCTTCGGACCACTTCCACTCGTGCAAGCCAGCACACCGCCTGATGGATTCCCCCTCTCTCTTCCCTCCACATCTTCATCGATTCCTTACTGACTCCCCCTTACCTTGTCCTACGCACCTCTCTAGGCTTTCCTTCTTCCTTATTCTCACAGACAGCCTTCGCTTCCCCTCACCTCGACGTTGACTTAGCAGGTGAGTCACCTCTTCTACACCCACCCTCCTTCCCCTTTTACAAGATGAAATTCTTGGTATCCACCAAATTCGCAGTTTCCACTCTAGGACCAACGCCTTTGCAAGTGTTGCAATCCCTCGGGGTTGGAATTACAGGCTCCTCGGATCCCAAGAGACGTTATGTGCGCCCTTCCCTGTGCTCGTCCATCTCCTTCGGGGGAGGCTCCTGGCTCGAACCCTCCAGCAATGGAGTGCCGTGTGCGTCAGTGGCGGCCGGGGTCGTTGGTCACCGCGTCGTTTGTATTGGGTGATGGGTGATGCCGATTCTGTCTGATGAGGGTCTTTTTCCTTCCTTGGATGTCTGACTATTCCCCCTCCTCTTCTTCCTGTTCATCCACATCCTTGGCGACTCCGTACTGATCTCTTCTCTCTCCTTCCTTCTGCTTTCCATCCTAACTCCCTTGGTCCCTTGCCCCAGCCTCCCTTGTGAGTGGTACTTCTCTCTTAGACTTCCCCTTCCTTTCCGACGCGCAATGCAAGAACATACATGCTTTTCCTTCCTCTCCGAGTGACGTCTTCGTGCGCAAGAGCACTGACTGGAAGTTGTCTGAATCTCAGCAGATCAATCTCAGAAATGATGGCATCCACAAGCTCGCACCTCGCACGGTACACCACCGGCAGACTGAGCGCAGCCCCTAGCCTGCTGTCTAAAGGCTTGCAGTGCGAATGCGGTCGAGCAGCCCAGCCCTACTCCACCGCTTCTACATCCACCCTCGGCGAGAACGCAGCGCCTAGCTCATCGACAACAACAGCAACATCATCATCATCACCATATGAGCGAACACCAACGACACACTACCGCATCACCCTCCGCCGCTCCGCCATCGGTCTGCCCGAACACCGCACCCTCGTGCTCGAATCCCTCGGTCTCAAAAAGCGTCTCTCGAGCGTATACATGCGTCAGGACCCCACCGCGGCCGGCAAGATTCTCAAGATTAAGGAGCTCGTGGCTGTGCAGAATGTGCGGAGGGCGAGTGAGTCGGAGGCCAGGTGGGTCAAGGAGAAGTGGGAGGATCGGATGAGGACGGGGTTGCATGTGAATGCGTTGGCTGCGCTCGCTGGTGCTGCGGATGTGTCTGCTGCTGCGGCTGGTGCGGTGGTTGAGAAGGGGCAGGGGGAGGAGGAGGACAACGATGTCTGGATTGACGAGAATGGGTTTGTCGTCGATGCTGGCAGGACGGGCAAGCAGGCTCCTCGGGGCTACCGCGTCGTTGGCAATGTCCTGGATGGCTCGGCCGATCAGATCAGTTTGTAGGAATACACAGAGTGGCCAATCTCATTGCTCCTCTTGTACAGGTTTCCTACCAATCCCTCAATCCCTTTCGTGCCTGTCTGGTATCGATACCTGAGCAAGCTTGGGTCACTACGGCATCATGTACGGGCGAGCGGGTGCATGCTACGCATCGTGGCTGCAGAGTGAGATTGACGATGCTTTTTTTTTTTTTGCGACGGACATGCTTGAAGTACAAGAGGAGGAAGGCGCATGTGTGCTGTCTATGTTCACGACCCGAGATCTGTGAACCGGGGGGATATTGATTGGGAACAAGGGTCAGCCAGGCCGCTTTCTGATTGTTGATGGAGGGTGCCGAGGCGACTCACATTCCGCTTTCAATGCCCTCTTCCGTGCCTTGAGGATGAACGCCTCCATCTCCTTCCGATCCGGCATCGTTGGCATCTCCATCTCCTCCGCCCGCAACACGCTCTCCGGCCCCACTTCGGCCTGCTGCTGCTGCTGCGGTACACTACCGTCCCCCGCTGTCTCCTCTATGACTGCGTCTGTGGATGCCGGTGAGGGCTCCTCGTACCCGTAGTAGGACGGCGGCTGGTTCGCGAAGCGCTTGTACTTCTGCGAGCGGTAGGTCTCGATTTGTTCTTCTTGTGCTACGGTCCGGTTGAGCAGCTCTTTGACTCCTGGCAGGTCTTTTGCTCGACCGAAGTATCTGCGGGAGGGGTCGCATGTATCAGCAGGGGGGAGAGGGAGAGCAGAAGAAGAGACGTGGATGAGACTCACTTGTACCCGCGCGTGCCTGGGACCTCCCTACCGGAGTCATCCAGCATCTTGGGCACCCCGCGCTTGTAGTTGGCACCCCCCAACGCCAAGATCTGATTCTCCCAATGCCCCTTCTCCCTAACCAACTTATTAATCTCATCGTTCAAATCGCGCACCTCGTACTCGGTCAAGCCGACGTCCTGGATCTTGGACACTTTCCGGGAGATCTCGCGCATGACCTCCCCGCGCCATCGTTCTGCTTCTTTCACGGTCGAGACGGAGGAGGCGAGGCGCGGGCGGTGGGCGGGTGTGCGGGTCATGAGCCCGAGCTCGGCGGCTTGGGCTTCGCGGAAGCGGTAGAGCAGACTTTGGGCTTTTTCTTGATTTCTTGCCATTGTTGCGCGGTCTTGTCTGGGGTCGGGAAGGGGATCGGTGGTCGACGACAGGACGACCAGCTGGCTTCTTCCAGCGGGAAGCTCAGCAGGCGTGAGGAAGATGGGGGGCGCATTTTACCGTCGAAAATCGGACACGACTTTTTATTTCCATCAGTCCTTCCTTCCTCGACAGTCGACCTGGATGAAGACCACGACGATGCTCGCACTCGATTCACTGAGGACGGGAGCGGGAGAGATGGGTTACGTGTGCCTCTCTTTCATGCGTATATGAGTGTTCATCATATACAAAAGATCGCTGACCTCTCTCCTCCGAGTTCTCGCTGACATTCTCTTGCCCATTTCCATCGTCTTCTTCCTCGAGTCTCGCAGCATGCATTCCTGGCGGATGTCCATCAGGCATGCGTTATCGACAGCAGTCCCTACCGATTATTCATCGAGTGTATTCAATGTTCAGGATCAAAAGGCGAGCTCCGCGGGGGGTGGGTCCGGTGTTCGGTCACAGGACGGGACCAAGATATCCGACACTCAGGAATGCTCGGACTGGACAGCATTGATTGGAACATCCATCAACTTTCTGGCAGACTATCTGGAGGTCAACCAGACTTCCTCGACTCCATCAGCTCCAAAATCTCCCCTACACCCACCCCTCCTTCCGCCGTCTCTAGCCCACCATCATCACCAACACCTGTGACTTCAGAGCACCCCCAGCAAACCCAAATCTCAACATGGCAAGCCCCTTCCACACCTCGGCCGATCGCCTCGGCCACCTCCGAGCCCGCCTGACAGGCTTCAAAGGGACATTGGCTGGCAAAATCTCGCTACAGGCCAAATCACCGGCCTTCGTCCCTAGTAGTAGTAGGGAGATCGTCAACCAAGGTCTGCTGTTCAACTGGAGAACGATGCATCTGCGCCGCGCTGTCGAGCATGGCGAGAACCCTGCGCTGTCACATGCGGAAAGGCTCAAGCTTATGACGGCTATTAGCAAGGCTTTTTTCGATGCCCAGGTTGCTGATGCTCCAGAGGACACGGAGGGCACGGAAGACACGGAAGACGCGGAGGTCACAGAGGACACGGAGGTTTGTGATGAAGGCACAAAAACACCTGCTACTCTCACTGTCGACAACACCACGAAAGATCTGACAACGTGAGTCCTCGATATCGGGAAGTTTGCATTCTGAGCCTGTGTTCTTACTCCCTCTTTCATGCTGATTCCGCACAGGATGTACCCATTCCCATCGTACACCATCTCGACCCGCCGTCGCCCGCAGCGTCTCAGTGGCTCCACGCGGAAATCGAGCATCAGCTCTGTCGCTGGCTCAGACACAACTGCGTACGAATATGGACACGAGTCGGACGATGTCGACCAGCTCAGTTTCAGCAGTAGTGCCACTGATCTGAGCGCTCTGGACGAGACTCCTCCGTCGAAGCCGGTGTGCATGAGTTCGCTCCAGCGAGACCTCAGCTTTGTCGACGACGCTGCTCTCTTTGAAGACGCCGACGAGGGCGGCGAGCATGAGCACGGATTCGGGATCGACCGTCTTGCGGGTATTAGCACGGGCACGTCCACGTCATCGTCGCTCCTTTCCATTCCCTCATCGAAGCACACAGGGACGACTCACCACGTCGACGATTCCGTCGGGTCCCTTTATCATCAGAACCAGAGACCGGCTAAAGCCAGCTCAGGCAGACGGACGTCTGCGTCGACTCGTGCACGCTACCAGATTCGAACGTCAGCGAGGCCTGCTTGATCCACGCTCTCGAGAAGGCCCCGGCCCTCGAGGCCGCCCCCGGAATAACTTCGAAACTGCGCATCGCGTTGCCCACTCTCTTTGCTGTCACCTTGCCACCAAACCCACACTCACTTGCCTGCTTGGAATGCACCCGCTATCACAATACATATTCATCTGCTTTCCTGTTGGTTCCTTTGGAAGTTGAGGCCGAGGTCATCTGGAGTTGATGACGTGGAAATTCTGGAGATGAGGCGATGAGGTCGAGCTGCGACCCTGCCTTGCACCTCGACCGCAACATCAAGTACTCGTAGCTCACAGACAGCACGCATACAAGGTCGACCCCAGCGGCACAGAAGAGCGCAGCGCGTGCATCCTCTACAGACAGCGTCCCCCCGTGTTGAGAAATGTCAGAAGCACTCCAGGACGACCGGACTCAGCAGGCCGGCAGCTCGAACAGCACGGCCGATGCTCCTCCTCCTCAAACAGCGGTGCCTCAAGAGCCTCAAACAGCCCAGGACAGCATGTACGCCTTTGCGCAGGCCGTCTTCTCGGTCCGCAAGCGCGACTGCGACCCACCCATGCAGTCCAGCGTGCTTCTCGAGCCACGGCCCGCCTCCGCCTCCCCCTCTCCCGCACGGTCATCGGGAAGCGTGACCTCGTCCGACTTGCGCAGTCTCGCGGCTTCGCGCAAGATGGTCCACTTCATCGCTGCGCTTTCTTCCGATGAGTACGAGGATGTCCAGTTACTGGTCGAGCGTGCGTATGAGCTGTACCGGGCCGAGTACGAGCTTGCGTGGAGAGCGCTCGTGCGTGAGGATCCTTCGGAGTCGTCGCAGCAGCAAGCAGGCAGCCCAGTCAGCGAAGACGATGCGCTTCTTCTACATGGGTTTCTCACGACCGTGCTGGACTGGGTGCCCCTCCCGCAACTACGATCTGGCCACCTCATCGACGATGACGAGGACGAGGAGCGAAGTGTGTCGGATCCTCAATACGAGGCACAACAGCGCCGCGTCTTGGACCAGCTCAAGGCCGCCGCTGACCCTCCCGCTCCTCGATCGACGGACGAAAAAAGCGGGCCATCATCGGATTCACAGGGGCAACGGATTCAGAGCAAGGTAGAATTGCTGCAGGGACGGGCACGGGCTTTTCAGAAGTTGCTCGACTTGGTACACGACGACGAGGGGGAGGTAGCTGAAGACTTCACGGAGCGGCTGAATGCTGTGGTACAGATTAGGTGAGTGGGATGCACCCTCGATCTCTACTTCCCCCTGAACAGCAGACCAGTCTGACCCATTGAGCCCCGCATTACTATTGACAGTGGACAGCCCTTCCTGCTCACCTTGGATGCTTCCCTCAACTTACGGTCTAAGACCAAGTACCTACACATCCTAGCCAAGCGCTGCGTCTTCCTCCTCGAGACCTCCTACCGTCTGCGCTTGATCGTCCAATACGCCAAGTCAGAAGTATCCGTTCGGGACGTCATCGACCAGCGGGTACGATCGGCCATCTCGGTCTGGGTCAGGATGAGGCATACGGTCGAACCCGGTCCTCCGTCAGACAGTCCATGGGACCTGCTTGACGGAGCGATCTTCGCTTTCCGCCCTCGGCCGTCCCCGTACGATCGGGCGGCGCAGAAGGCGAAAGACACGAAAGAGGACGGCAACAGGGACGCATACGAGCTTGGCGTCCTTCGCTTTCACGACATGCTCAAGCAGCGGATCAACAATACGAGCCTGGTTGAAACGCTGACCGCCGAGTTCGCCCTCGAGGCACAAGGCGCAGGTCTCACTGTACCGCCTCGACCCCGGATCTCGCCCCAGATGGCGGCACGACTCGATCGGATCGCACCGCCCGGAAATGGCCCGGCCAACGTGAACTTCTGGCAGATGGCCCACCGAGCCTTCCCGAATGCGGCTGCTGCTGGTGCTGGTGCCGGTGCCGGTGCCGGTCGGAATGGCGAGGTCCTCGTCGATGCTCGTCAGATCTTCCAGCGACGTCGGCGGGAAGCTTTCTCCCTGCGCAGCTTCGTGCTGTCCTTCGTGCCGAACTCGGTACAGACGGCCGTCTACAACGCAGTGGTGCCGGCGCCGATTCGACTCGTGATCGCCCATCAAGAGGCCCGCGCGCTCCTCCCTCAGCTGCTGATGCATTCCACCTGGCTGGTCGTCAAGATTGGTCTCCTGATTTCGGTCCTTGCTGCTAGACTTGGGATTCCTGTGCCGAATGGGCAGCCTTATCCGCAGCAACGCGCTGCGGGCCAGGGAGCGGCTGCTGGTAATCAACAACAGGGTCAAGCACAGGCCAATACTGCCGAGTTGCTCGTCAAGTTGTCGACGTTGCTGGGCTGGCTCGCGTTGGCGGACGAAGCGTTCGCCATCGTCGGGTTCCCTCCGCTCTCCGTTTTCTGGAAGCTGTACGGCGTCATTTTGGGTGTGGTGTTTTTCATCGTCTGGGACATGGAACGCTGGCTCAATCGCAGACTGGAGAGCATCTGGCGGGAACAGCGTCGGAATCAGAGGTTAGTTAACGTTGCGGGCCGGGCGATTGTACCCCTTCCTGCGAGGAACGCGGCTGGAGGAGGTAGAGCGGAGAATCAGGGGGCTGCAGCGGCGGCGGGACAAGGTGGTGTGGCGGGAGGAGAAGATGCACAGGTTCCACAGGAGGGGGCTGATGGTGTTCCGTCTGGAGAAGCTTCAACGACAACGGCGACAGACGCAGCTGGTCAGCCTCCGCCCCCTCCATCGTACCCGTCCCCCGTCTACGCTCCGCGTAGGATCAGCGTGTTTGCGCGACAGCGGCGCGATCCGGGTCAACGGCTTGGACTCGTCGTAGCAGCCTCGCTCGGACCTGCTCCGCTCCTCACATATCTCTTGGAGCGCCTGGCGTACATCGGCCTCGAGCACGAAGACGAGGAGCTCGGGCTGATCCCTCGCTCTCGGCTTCCCAACGGGGCCATCTTGGACGACAGCACCGGTCTGATCCGGGCCATCTACCGTGGGGACAGACGGGAGCGGTCGGTGCGAGCTGCGCAACGCTTGTGTGCCCCGCCGCGTCAGGTCCGGACGTTGTATGCGGACATCGAGAGCGAGTCCCCCACGGCGGTGCACCGGACAGGTCGGGCTCCACTCTCCACGATCGCGCAGATGATGGCAACCGACGGCCACACGCGCACGCAGATCATCTCGGAGCTCCTCTTCGAGACGGTGTACCGGCTCATTATGACGTTGGCCCTGATGATCATCACGCTCGTGCCGGAGTGTGAGATCTTGCGGCGCAAAGCGATCGATCGACGGACGGAGATTTGGAGGAATGCGAGGAGGAGGGAGATCGAGCGGCGGGTTAAGGTGGAGGAGTATGAGAGGGAGCGGGGGGAGAGGGAGGAGAAGGAGAAGGGGCGGTTGCCTCCTTCGTCCTCGGAGTGAAGGGGCGGCTTATGCCTTCTGGCCTGTGTAGCCCTTGCCACTTCGACCTGCGCCGATGCACCGTTACCTTTTAGCCGACCGCGTATACGGGCATTCTCCATGCAGTGCGACGTGGGCATCATCTCAGATCACAAGCTCGCACACCGAAGCAAAACGTCCACACCAAGAAGTTCTAGGGCAAGGCCCGCATGTACCTTTGCCATTTGCATCGTCCCCGTCATTGTAATACAACTCGTCACTTCATCGCACCTACAAACCATAGAACGGGGGAGAAAAAGAGAGAGAGAGAGGAAGGGGAGAGAAAGTCAGTACTGGGCGCTCGTGACATGAAGATAGCGCAGGATCGAATTGGGGAGGAAAGGGGGGAGTGTTGCATGTGTTGTCAGATATATTTAACCGTTTCTCGACCTTGTTCCAACCCTGGCCATATGTGGGAACCCGAACCCCCAAGCATCCCCACGGGAGAAGGGAGGGGTTGATGGTCCCCCTCCCCCTCAAACCCCCCAGGGAGAAAACGCTGCGTTCTCCTCGAACTTAACTCCCCCACCACCACCCACCCACCCGCTCCCAACGCCCCTATCCCCACCCCGGACACGGTCGCGGTCTCGAACCCCCGTGAAGAGGTCCAAACCAGCTAGGTGCGGCGGAGCGAATGGGAAGGGAAGGAAGAGCGAGTAGAGCAGCAGCGAGAGAAGCAAAAGGTCCGGGGTCCCGACAGCGATCATCCTACGACCTGGGGGGAAGGAAGGGGGAGAGGGACACCCCCCCATCGACCTTGCTGCGACCGGCGAAGGAGTTTGAGAGGGTCCGGATTGCAACCACGGCGCAAGGAGGGAGCTCACGACGGCTCTTCCTATTTTGGTAGTTATGGTTTTTTGTACTAGTCATCATTGTATGTGGCTGGCCGGGCCGTGGGAGGCTGGCGCGCGCGCGCGGGCGGGGAGGCGAGGAGAGGACGGGTAACTCACTGGTTTTGATGTTGCTCTTGGGTTTCCTTGTGGGCATCATCCCCATGCTGCCGTTGTCGACGTCCTCTGGATCCAAGTTTGGAAGAACGCGAAATTTTGAGGAGCAGAAGAACCGGCGATTGAGTCTGGTTCGAACGCCGAGGCTTGCCACACCCTTCGCTCCCTCCCACTCACTCATGATCATCACTTGCACGGCTGCGGCTGTCTCGACTGGACGAGGTCGAGACGGGGTTGATGGCAAGGGCAGGAGTATGTAGTGTCAACGGAGCAGTGGGCAACTTGCTGCAGCAGCATATTTCAGATTTCGTTCGAGTTTTCCGTCTATGTAAGTCAGAGATGAACTTCTCCCAGCGACCGTGTGCGGTGTGGGAAAGGCAAAGGGTTGCAAAGACGTGTGGTTCAGAAAAGGCAGGGGAGGGAGAGAAGGAAAGCATGCTGATGTGATGTGCTTGCTCGCCTCGCAAAGGGAGGGCCGTTCACTTATAGACGTCCAGAAATCCCAACTCCACTCAAACGCTCGTGCTCGGGAGCTAGCGCAGCGTAGAAGTTCGCCAGCTCCGAGTAGGAGACTTCCTGGCATTCTAGCGCCGCGCGGGGGGTGGTGCTGTTGATCCGATCCGCGGAGGAGGAAGAGGAAGGGGAGGAACCGCCGTTATCGACAGGAGACGAGGAGGAAGGAGAAACTCGTCGGCCAAAGTACTCAAGCACCGCAAGAGCAGAAGGGTGAAGGTTCGTCCCCACTCCCGAGGGGACACCAGCCTTCCAGCGCACACTTAGCGCATATAGAGCCGTGCCGAGTAGGATCGGGCAGAAGGTGCTGGTAGACTCTGCGTCTGCGTCGTTCGAAGACGATCCACGGCCGGAGGAAGGAGGTGGTCCACTCGACCCTTCCGATCCGGAATACGTAGTAGCCCCTCCACTCCTTGTCCTGGTCCTTGTCCGCGTTCGCGTTCGTCGTCCGTCCGAACCGTCGTCGTCGTCCTCAAGACTCGAGGACAGGTACGCCGTAGGGATCTGTAAAGCCGAGCCGAGCGCTGAGCTCAGGATGGACGCGAGTGTTTTGTTCCCTGCTGGTTTTCCCAGTGCGAAGAGACGCGGGGTTGGGTAGGGTGTGGTGCTGGTGCTGGTGGTGCCGTTCGATTGAGCGTGGTGCTGCTGGTGCTCCACCTTTCCCGGGATGGTGGGGAGGAGCTGTCCCTGTCCCGCCCGCCGGATTGCTACCAAGTCGGATCGGATCGAGAGCGCTTGACCTTCGAGGAGGCAGCGCGCGTTGGCGCGCAGGTCGGAGAATTCGGTCACGCGGCATCCGCGCTCGTACCTCCGGATATCCTGAATGCCGCACGTACTGACAACACGGGTGAAGAGCTGGGAAAAAAGCCAAACGGGAGTTCAGATCTGGAGTACACTGGAAGGAGAAAGCGATGGGTAGACGTACCTTGTTGTCCAATCCGATTGAGCCGCCGACGGGTACGGCATTCACGAGTCGGTTCATCACCGACCACCGATCATTACAATACGCAGACCGCACAATCAGTCTTGCCACACCCGCATCCCTATGCTGCGCAACCGCCAAAAATGAAGGAGTCTTCGTCGTCCGCACATCCCTTCCTCCTTCGACGTGCGACGATGGGAAGGGAACGAGCGTGGCTGCTTGTTGTTCTTGTTGGATGGGCTCGTCGAGGGCGACGAGGAGGACGTCGTCGAGGCCGAGGTGGATGATGGAGTCGCCGGGGGAGAGCAAGCAGGCTGTTGCTGCGCCGACGTAGGATGAGATCTGGGGTACGACCGTGCAACCTATTTTCCGGGCGGGTGAAGAGCGATCATCAGCTTCCTTTTTCCTTGATTTACGTGGGGTCTACGTCCTCGAGAAATCATGGGGTTGGGAAGTACATACCTTCTGCAAATTGATACCGCCGCGCAATCCATGAGCCCAGTCCTACCGCCGCCTCCGACGGAGAGGAGTGATCAATCGCACCGAGAGCGGTGCCGAGGTTGACCGCCCCGTTGTTGTTGTTCGCGGCACCTTCGATGATACTCAGCAGGACTTCGTTCCACGCCCCGTTCCCGCCGCCGCCTTCGACTCGGTGCGGGTCGTAGAGCATGCTGAGCGCAGCTTCGTCCGGTCGCCAGCTGTTTTTTTTGGAGGGGGGGGGGAGAATCATTCGGACCGAAAAAAAAAACAGGGTATGGCGTTTGATTCAGCTGTTTGATCCCCTCATCCATCACGGTCTGTTTTGAGAAACACTCACGGTGCGATCTCCCCCGTCAACAAGCTAGTGATCAGCCCGGCCATGCTCGTGATCCGGCCCATCCGAAGCCAGGGCGAGGACGCGGTAGGCGGCGGAGTGGGTTGACCGTGTCCGTGTGCATGCGCATGCGCCGTAGCCGCGGACGTAGCAGCCAGATCCGCCTCCGCGTCCAGCCGGATTCTCAGGAGGGCCGCGGCGAAGTTCAGCTTGGCTGGGTCGTCGTTGACGATCGTCTTCGTTGTCTTCTGCTCGTCGGAGTGGTTCGAAGCGTCTACGGCCGTAGCTGAGGAGTGGGACGCGGTATGAGCCCGTGCTCGTCCCTGTCCCTGATAGAATCCGCCCAAGTCAAGCTCGAGCTTAAGCTCAAGCTCATGCGAGATCTGCTGAATGGTAACCGCCTCCGAGTCCAGCGTCCAATCGCGCACGTTGGGCACGAAGGCCGTCGCGAAGAAGGACGGACAGCCCAGTTGGGTCCATAGTGGGTTCTCGTGGTTCAGCTGCTGCAGGAGGGTGCAGGCTGTTTTGCTGAGGAGGATGGGAACGTCGAGCTATGATTTTTTTTTTCAAAGGGAGTGAGGGAAGAGTGGGATGAGTAACGGTGAAGGGGGGGTGGGCGGTGGAATCGCTAGGCAACTCACCGTCCCGCTCACTCCGACCGTCCCGACCCGGCTCATCAGAGCACAAGGCGACGACGACGGGCCCGAAGGTGTAACCCCCGCCGCTCCCGAGGTGCCTCCTCCTCCTTCCCCGTCGCGAGCCGGCACGTACGAAGCCCGTGAGAGGGCGTGTAGCATCGCGTCCAATGCACGGACGACGACCCCTACAGGCGTGAGCGCGACGTCTCGCGGGTGATCTTCGTCGAAGGAGGGAGGGCGGTAGCTGCCTCTCTTCGTTCTGTTTGTCGTAGGAAAAGGAAACGGAAGGGGAGAGGGAGGTGTTCAGCGGAGTTAAAGGGAGGGGGCGGGCGGGGGATGAAAGGTTTCTTTCTACCCACTGGAACTCGGGAAAGTCATCGTCAAACGAGATCGTCTTTTGCCAGAGGACGCATCGGTGTGTCACCGGCTGTTTCTGCTGCGATTCAGAGTCAGAAGAGGAGGTCGGGTCGAAGACGAGGGCGCTGAGCTGGTGGAGCTGGACGTCAATGGCCAGTACGAGATGGCCGTTGTTGAGATCCTGATCCGCCGACATGGTTTAAACCTCGGGTCTGGGCCTGCAGAAGGGGAAGAGTGAAGGGGAGAAGAAAGTAGGAAGGGAGGGCGGCATCTGGAATTTTTATATGAAAGATGATGAAGAAGACGAAGAGGTTAGCGACAGGCCTTGGGCGCGGGACGACCGATGGTCCTCCTTGCGCCTTTCCCGGGGCGAAGAGATTAGAGAAGGGATGGGAAGATGAGAAAAACCAAAGGGCGACTCAATGTCGGGACCAGGCTTGCTTTGAACCTTGTAGTCCACCTCATTTTCCCGCCCGACTGAATCGACCCCATCACCCAGCGGGGCGGGCGGAGTCATCTCATCTTTCGCCGACTCGCACGGATTGCGATGGGAAAAAGCTCTTCGGTCCGCCTCTCGTTCGCCTGTGCTCGGGGCGCACGGTTTGAAACGTTGGCTGATGGCTCCGACGAAAACGGAGATCTGAGGGGACGGTAGAAAAGATCTGCCCGGTGGGGCATTCGAGTTGTGGCGTCCCACCCGGCCTCCCCCGAGGATCGCTCGAACAGGCGATGAGAGGGAGAAGTGTGAGATTTTCCGAGATAGGCTGCTTGGGTTTACACAGGGGAAACAAGGGGGGTGTGGCTGCCTTCATGCGGCAGAGAGGAAGTTGTTCGACTTGATCTTGGCCTTGTTAGCCTTGCGCAACTCTGCGCGTTGTCTCGATTCGTCCCGAGCGGCGGCCTGTTGAGCCTGTGCGAGAGCGACGGCGGGGTCGTACGTCTGCGTCATGCTGTCGATGTTGACTTCCTCTCCGAGACTTTGGGAGGCGGCAGTCACGGCTGCGCGCTGTGTGCCGCTCTTCCCGGCTCCCTTCTTTGCGGCGGCAATGGCAGCGCGAGTAGCGGCTCGTTTAGCAGACTCGGCCTTCTGACGGAGTTCCTTCATGGCCTTCTTCTGTGCGACGCGGAGTTCGCCCTTGGTCATGTTACCGGTGCCGGCGATGGAGAGGCCGCCGGAGTTTGTGGTGTTGTTGGTCTCGATGAGGGACCAGAGCCAGGTTGGGTAGTCTTCGTCGGGGAGGGCGAGGGGTTCTGCTTTGTCTTTGAAGATGCCGAGGCCGGAGAGGACGGTGCCGGGCGGGCAGGCTGATACGTTTGGGTCGGAGGCTGGGGTGAAGGGGTCGAGATCAGCAGGGTACTTAAGGATGGTGGGAATGAGAGACTCACACTCTACGAGTTTGACGCCGACGGGAGCCCTGGCACCAGCATCTGACCTTGGTGGAGGCTTTGCAGCGCCCTTTGTAGCCTTTGCTTGGGATGCTGCTGATGTGTGGAGTCGTGCTGCTCTGGGCTGTGATGTAGAGCATGCTGCTGGTGCTGATGGCCGGATTAGGCGCCGTGCTGGATATGAGCACGATGCTGCTGCGCTGGAGGATGGGTGCACTGCTGCTGCTGCTGCTGCTGCTGCTGCGGTGCGTGTGAATGTCATCCTTGCTGCGTGTCTGACTGCCTGGCTGACGGCTGTATGTATGCTGCCTGAGAAGGCGATGGCGAGGTCGGGTTGGTCTTGGTGTAACCCCTGTGACGCTGTGAGACCCAGAGAGTACCGCATCGGTATTCAGCGTCGGTATTCAAACGGTGCTTGTGCTGCTGACTGCTGTGCTCGGGCCATGGGTGCCTGCTCGTCTGACTGACTCACTGCACGAGTACTCCCACTCCTCCTCCTCCTCGTCCTCGTCCTCCTGCTCCTGCTCCTGCTCGACAGCGACGACGGTGTTCTTGAATCGAATCGGTTGTGAATGCTGCGATCTGCTGTGCGTGTCGCTTCCGTTGCGTCTCCAGCTCGTCGCGCCTCTCTCTCTCCACTCAGCCTCAGCCTCAGCCTCAGCCTCAGCCTCAGCCTCAGCCTCAGCCGGGCCCAGGACCACCACCGCCAGTACCATCTCACGCCAAGGACTACTGCTCCCACCCGACTCTCCCACTCCTCAACACGGATCATCTCAACAAACACACACACAAACACACACATCGACATGCCCAGCACAGCACCCACACACCCCTTCCCCATCAGTGGGCTCCTCCCCAAAGAGTCCACAAACGCACTCGCATTCAAGCAGAAGTACGGATACGACGGCACAGGCGTACGCGTGGCCATCCTCGACACCGGCATCGACCCAGCCGCACTCGGTCTCGCAGCCAAGGGCAAGGTCGTAGACGTCATCGACTGCACCGGATCAGGCGACATCCCACTCACCAACATCGTCCCCGAGTCCACAACAGCAACAGCAGCAGCTCCGGCCACAATCGCCTTCAAGTCCCCCGTCACCGGACGCACTCTCCTCGCCAGCAAGGACTGGAAGAACCCGTCGGGAAAATGGAAGACGGGAACCAAACCTGCCTTCCACGTCTGGCCTCAGGATCTCATCAGGCGCATGACTGCAGCTCGCGAGAATGCGTTCACCATCGAAATCAGCAGGCTCCAGGCAAACCTCCAGCACGACCTCCTCGCCATCTCCTCCGGTCCCGCAGCACCTACCGACGACAAGTCCGCTGATTCGCCTGCTGCCGAGAAGAAGTCCGACGCGGACGCTACCAAGGAGAAGGACCAGGCTGCCAACGCGCGCGCTCAGAAGGTCCAAGAGATCAAAGCACGCATCTCCGTCCTCGGAGAACTCGCGGCCCTTCCCGACCCGGGACCCATCCTCGAACTCCTCACCTGGCACGACGGCACACACTGGCGCACCGTCGTCGGAGGTGCTGACGAACTCCGCACCGTCCCTTCCTCTAAGAACGACCCCGCTGCGCCTCCCTCGGTGTACGACCCCTCCAAGGGTTTTGAGGGTACGCCCCGCGCACTGCGACTCGCTGACGAGGTTATCGATCTCAGCGGGAAGAAACCTATGGCGGACTTCAGGGTCGAGAGGCACTGGGAAGAGTCGGACCCCGTCAGTCTGATGACATACAGCGTCAACCATCTGACCTCCCGGACCGGCCTCGAGCCCGAACCCGCATCTCAAGAAGAGCAGGAGGATATCAAGGCGCTGAGTCTCGTCATCGCTGCGGGCAGTCATGCTTCGCATGTTGCGGGGATCGTCGCTGCTAGACGGGACTATGTCGAGGGAGGGGAGAAGGAGGAGGATGTGCGCTCGTACGATGGCGTCGCCAGTGGAGCCCAGCTCGTCTCCCTCAAGATCGGCGACACCCGTCTCGGTGAGTTCTTTCCTTTGGGTTATGTCAGTGTCTGTTTCCCCTCCCCCCTTCTCTCCTTGCTGATTTTACTGTTCTGGGTTTATAGGGAGCATGGAGACTCAGCAGGCCCTTCTGCGCGCGGCGCAGGCCATCCTCGCGACCAAGTGTGACGTCGCCAACCTGTCCTACGTACGTATCTCCCTTCCCCACCCAATTCTGCCATAACATTCATTCTCACTTTCCTTATGCCTCCCCCTTTACTCACTCAGGGCGAAGCCAGTGCGTTCGGCGTCGACAACAGGGGCGCCTTTGTCGAGCTTCTTCGCGACATTGTTATTCGGCAGCGGGATGTGGTGTTCGTTAGCAGCGCGGGGAATGCGGGGCCGGCGCTTACCTCTGCTGGCGCTCCTGGTGGCACGACGAGCAGGTACGTATCCATTTCTGAGCCCGCCCTTCGGTGTTTCCCAGCTCTCTACATAAGAGGCTAAGTCAACCTGATGCGTCTCCTTTTCCCTCCGAACTACTTTCGCACAGCATCTTGTCCGTCGGCGCCTGGGTCGACGCGGGCAACATGCAGCGGGCCGAGTACGCGCTCATTGAGGACGTGCCTAGCTCGGCTACGACGTGGTCCTCCCGCGGACCGACGTCGGACGGTCATATCGGCGTGAGCGTGTACGCCCCCGGTGCGGCGATCACTTCGATCCCGCGGTACTGCCTGCAGGCGACTATGTTGGCGAATGGGACGAGTATGTCTAGTCCTTCTGCGGCGGTGAGTCTCGCTGCATTCATCTTCCTGAGTGTTGGTGAGCTGTAGTGCTAACGTTGGGATTCTTTTTTTTTTTTGTCTAGGGCTGCGTCGCTCTGATCATCAGTGGGATGAAGAAGGAGGGAATTCCTGTTACGGCGACTCGGGTCATCAAGGCTATCATTGCCACGGCCAAGGACGTTGGTGATCCATTGGGCGTTCCCTTCATCCAGGTGAGCAACTGTCCCCCCAACCGAGTTACTATCCCTCAACCAAAGAAAGCCCCCGATCTGACCTTGCTCCTTAACCTATGAAACGCAGACTGACAAGGCATTCGAATACATCCGCGAACACAAAGACCGACCGGACCAAGACGCCGAGTTCCACGTCTCCGTGACGCCCGCGGGAAAAGTACCCGGAAACGCAGGAACCGACAAGCGAGGGATCTACCTCCGCGAGAAGCACGAGACGCACCGGCTGAACCAGTACACGGTCACCATCCGTCCCTCGTTCAACAAGCCTCACGAGACGGAACGGGCGCTGAACTTGCAGATCAAATGCGCGATCTCGTCCTCGTCCTCCGCGGGCGGCGCGGACTGGATCCAGGTACCGCAGTTCGTGCATCTGGGAGGGAACGGGCGCTCGTTTGAGGTTCGTGTGGACCCGACTTCGTTGGAGGCTGGGTTACACCATGCGCGGATTGAGGTTTGGGATGCGGATACGCCCGGGTTCAAGTTGGTTGATGTGCCTGTTACTGTGGCCAAGCCGATTGTGCTTCGTTCGTCTGTCTCGAACTCGACGGGTCCGACGAGTGCTTCGTCGAGTTCGATCCGGTTCGACAACGTCGCGTTGTCTTCGGGCAAGGTGGACCGGCGGTACGTCTCTGTGCCCGAGGGCGCGACGTGGGCGGAGATCCGGTTCGCGACGAAGAACCACGGCGTCTCCGATGCGAAGGCCCGGCTGTGGCTGACCTGTGTCCAACTGGAGCCACAACGTCGTCTAGGCGAGTGCGAGCATTCGGCCGTGCTCAGTCTGGGCGAGGGCGAGAGCCGGGTGCAGAAGTTCCGAGTCAGGGGCGGGTTGACCATGGAGGTTGTGCTTGCGCAGTTCTGGGGACAAAGGACTGCGTTCGAGCTGGACTTCGTGATGGAGTTCCATGGGATCCAGACGAGCCAGGTCGCTTCGGGACGGGAGGAGACGACGATTGTGGGCGGGGAAGGGATCGCGCGGATTGATTGCGTCTCCAATGTGCGTGCTGAGAAGTTCGTGCCCTCGTTGAGCTTTGAGTGGAGGCGGACCTTTGTGAGGCCGGAGGGGTGTGTGGTTCGGCCGTTGACGACGGAGAGGGATCTGATGCCGGGTGGGGCGCACCTTGTTGAGGCTGTTTTGACGTATTCGTTGGTGTTGAAGGAGGCGGGGGCGACTATTAAGTTGTTGACGCCGGTTTCGTGGAATTTGTATGATAATGCGGTGCCGTTGTTGATCCAGGTGAGTTCGCAGCTTCTCGTTTCTTCTTCTTGGATGTTGGAGCACTGATTATAGGTTGCTTTCCCATTCGTCCTCGGCAGGTCTTCGAGAAGCACTCGAAGAAGCGTGTTTGGTTTGGGGATGTGTATCCTAAGGAGATCACGGATCTTGGGAAGGGCGACTATGTGATCAAGATCCAGTTGCTCGCTCCGAACATGACTGTGCTCAATGGGTGAGTTGGATTCTGTGTGGCGTGCGTGCGTAGGAGGAGGTTGCAGCACCTCGACTTCTGACATAACGGTTTGCCCATCACAGGCTCAAGAACATGACCCTGACGGTGGACCAGAAGCTCTCGAAGGGCAAGGAGATCAAGCTGGACCTGTACGAACACCACGTCGACATGTTCTCGGAGAAGAAGCCGGCGTCGTTTAATGGAAACATCCAGCTGCTTCCCGGCGAGACGAAGACGCTGGTACTCAACACGGACCTGCAGGGCGACAAGGTGCCCAAGGAGGCCCAGCCGGGCGACCTCCTCCTCGGCCAATTCGGGTTTGACAAAGGCCAGTCCACGCTCCGGTACATCGTGCCACCCTCGATCAAGAAGGAGAAGGACGAGACGGGCGGGGCGGTCGCTGCTGAGAAGGAAGGAGTCGCTGAGCTCATGACGGGCTTGGTGGGGCAGATCAAAGACGAGAAGGAGAAGAAGGCCTTCTTGGATCGGTTGGTCTCTGAGCATCCGGATAATCTGGGCGTGCTGGTTGCGCGACTGGCTGCGTTGGATGCCGTTGCTGACAAGCCTGGAAACGCTGGGGAGGTGGACGCGGCGGCGGATGCGATCCTGGCGCAGGTGGACGAGGGTGCGCTGAAGCTTTGGATGGCGAACAAGGGTGCTCCTCCGAGTGAGCTGGACGGGGAGGCGAAGGCGGAGCTGAAGTTGAACGAGAAGCGGAAGGAGGCTGTGCTGGCTGCGTTGAATGCGAAGGCGAGGGCTGTGCTCGCTCGGCAGGATCAGGGTCAGGGTGAGGGACAGGAACAGGTGCAGCCTCTGCCTGCGGAGGCGGAGGAGCTGTACTTCCGACTCAGGGCGTACCTGGGCCCAGCAGCCTCCGCCACCGGCCAACCGAAATACCGCCAACTCGCGCTCCGACACCTTATCGGTCGCGGACTGTACGGCCAGGCTCTGGTGCTTGTGCGCACGGTGTCCAAGGAGCTCGGTGTGGGCTCTGGTGCGGAGGAAGGGGTTGAGTTGGAGCGGTTGAAGGGGTGGGAGGGGGACTTGGTTGGGGTGGGACGGTTGGGGTGGGGGGCTGTTGCTGCTGTGGGGGAGAGGAGGAGGGTTGTTGATTCTGCGAAGGGGTATGCTGATTTCTGAGGTTGTCCTCGGCGTCGGCGGACGGGCGAACATCGTCAGGACGAGGCTCTCTTCCCTCTTGGGTTCCTCGATCCATCCTTTCACGGACAGCAATTCCGGGAGCCTCAATAATCCTCCGCCACGTCGGAATCCTCCTGGACAACTATCCGGAATCACAAATCAGTAACGACGACATTACACGGTTTCGACCCGACTACTGGGGACTGCTTGAAGATCTTCCTGGACTTGCTATCGGGAAATCACAATCGACATGAGCACATAGGTCGGACTAGGACTGGTTGGAGGAGGCTTGAGGTGGTTTGGGATCTCGAATCTAGAGAGAGAAGAAGTCGCGATGCTACCAGACCACGGTTGGTGCTCGATGCTCGACGCTCGACGCTCGCGGCTCGACGCGATGAAGGTGAAGGTGAAAGAGAGAGAGGCGAGAGCCGTCCCGAACGAGGAGTCTGGAGCCAGTCTCGCCAGACTTCGTGGGCGAGCCTGATCATGCGATGATTTAACCGCTGAAAATGGAGATCTGTCACAAGCGACACACGGAACTTGTCTGATCGACATTCAATTTCGCACAGATGCTGGGATCTCGCGGGAGCAGCGTCTTAGCAGTGTTTGGACCCCCACCCTGTCTGGCTGCTGCTTATGTAATTTTCCTTTCAATTTATCCTCTGCGAAGCTCTGGCCCGGCGCCTGTGTGTGTATGTATTGCTGACCTGGTTTATGTATTGTTGTGCGTTCCTGGGTGCGCCAAATGGATTGCCGGCGTCTGCTCAGATCTCGCGCCGTTCAGAAGCCGTTTTGCGTAGCCGAACCCGCAAGCCTGCGGAAGCATCCATCCATCATTCCATCAACTTTCAAGGTATGGTGTAGACTCCAGCATCAACAGGTTGGAAGTTGGACGGGATGTACTACATGTGACCGAAGTCGCTCTCCAGCTCGCTCGCGATGGTACCGGCGACCCGGACCGGTGCTCGGACGGCAGCTGGGAGGTGGGACGTGGGAGCGGTAAACTGGTTGAGATGAAGCGTGAAGGAAGCTCATCCGTTGCTCTGGTTTGGCTCGTCTCCCAGTTTTGATTCCACCACCTTATATCATATATGACACCCTTGACCACATGCTTTGTCCCCGACGCCGGCGGTGCTGGGCCGGCCATCATTGTCGTCAGGCAGGAGGTAGTGAACGAGGGCAGCAATCAGCATGGTTCTCGTGACTTGTCGGCTGTCGCTCGTTGCTCAGCATCCTCGCTGCGGGCTGCCTCGAATCCTGTGCGTTGCTTCCTCACTCGCTCGCTCCTTGGTGTGTGAGGCTGTGAGGACTGAGGGGTGACTGGAGTCTTGAGACTCCAGTATGGAGCTGTAACCTTTTTTAATTTCCCCTCCATTCATTCGCACTCAGGAAAAGTGGACCGGATGTTGAGGCGCTGCTGACGCTCCTGAGACGCTGTTTAGACGCTGCTCAGACGCGAGTTCACGTGACATCGGATTTGCAGCGGGCGGGACACGCTGTTGACTCGCGCCCAGCACGAGCCTGCTTTCGACCCAACATCGCCAGCTCCTAACAGCGCATCAATCCCGCTGCCGACACGCCATGGACACGATGCTCCCACACAGCACCATTCTTCAAGCCTCCAAGCAGCCCAGCCGGACCAGCGCGCTCCTTCCCGACACGCTCCTACGCCGCTGCGCTCAACAACCTTGTGCTCCGTCGCCGCCCGCCAGCTTGCCAACCAAGCATGGTTCATCGCAACACGCTGCCAGGACGCTGCATTCAAAGACTTAGCGAACGACAGGTAAGTTCGCCACCACTCACCAGCTCCATGCTCCGCAGGCAGCCATCAGCTAACCACATCTTTCGCTCTCTCACACAGCTGATGCGCTCCCCATCCTCATGACCCGAGACCTGTCTTCGCTGTCCAAGCTACTGTGAGTGTATGAGTGATGCGAAGCTCCATGACTTGCGATGCTATGTGCTCAGTGCTGACTCTACTATCTTCCTTCTCGAGCAACCGAACACGCGCTCGCATCCATCCTCTCCGCAGACCCGACTCAGCACCCGCTCACCTTCACCTAGCCATCCCATAATACCAAGGACGCGCGTGAAGCGCTGACCGAGCTCGTGTTTGAGCAGCTCCAGGCGCCCGCTTACTACCTCGCCAACCAGACCGTGCTCTCCGCCTTCGCATCGGGGAAGGGGACTGCGCTCATCCTCGATATCGGCGCATCGCACGCGACAGCCACCCCCGTGCTTGACGGCTTCGTCCTCCGTAAGGGAATCCACCGCCAGCCCATCGGAGGATCAGCCATCACCCGCGCATTACAATTGTCCATCTCCCAACCCTCCGCCCTGCCAAATAGTCCACGGCTCTCCCCGCATCACGCAATCGATATCATCCCGCCGTATCTGATCAAGAGCAAGACGGCCGTCGAGGCAGGTAGCGCGCCGAATTACCTCTCCGACAGGATCGGCTGTCCGCTTCGCATCCGTCCTATCGCGCCTATCACGACTTCCGCTCCTTGACCGACTTCAAAGAGGCCATCGCGGCCGTGCTGGGCCAGGAACGAGGCGCGCGCAACCCCGAACGAGCTCACACGCTTCCATACCGACGAATACGTCGACTTCCTCCGCATGGTCACCCCAGAGACTGTCGCCATACTCACAGGAGACTCGGCCAGACGTGAGTATACATGCATTTCTCCATATTTGGATGTCTACTTCCCCCACTGACCGCGCATGTATATGCGCATTCCTCTCGCTCGCAGACTTGGCCGGCGCTGGCGAAGATTGTCCAGCCTTCGAAGGGCTCTGGGACTTCTGCTCCATCAGCGCAGGAGGCTCGATCGGTGCGCATACATTCAGGATTTCGGCGCATGTAGTGGAAAATCATAGCTCTGACAGCCTTCCCTTCCATCTTCGCAGGCGCCGCTCATCAGATCACCACAGGAAACTCAGACATCAGCGTCAATTGGGCCGGCGGACTCCATCACGCCAAGAAGCGCGAGGCCTCGGGTTTCTGCTACGTCAATGACATCGTCCTCTGCATCCTCGAGCTCCTCCGCGTCCACACCCGCGTCCTCTACATAGACATCGACGTCCACCACGGCGACGGGGTCGAGGAGGCCGAAGCCGGGAGGAGGATCGAGGCAGGCAGCTATATCAGGCATTAGTATGTGACCAGCGACAGTTCCAGTTGTCAGCGTAATCAAAGCGTTTGAACCGCGTATGAGCAGCGTGTGAAAAGCGCGTATACAAAGCGGGAAGGCAGTGGAAGAGGAGTGGAAGAAGAGCGTGTCTACAACGTGTCCACAGCGGGAGACACGCTGTCGACCGCCTCTTTTGTGTACGCAGCGGATGGATAGCGTGTCTCCCGCTCTTGAGACGCTGTCGGCACGCATCACACGCGGTGCTGAGACGCCCAGAACCACAGCGTCTAAACAGCGTCTCAGGAGCGTCAACAGCGTCTCAACACACTGCTAGCAGGGGGGGTGTTTTAAGCTGTGTGGAACAGCGATAAAACAGGCGAGTTATGTCTACATTATTATTTTTGCATTTTGTCCCGATTTTAGGCCATCTAAACCCAAGGTGTAAAACAGTGTAAAACATGCGTGTCCTAATTAGAGCTCCTCTCCCTGACGAGCGGCACCCGTTTGACATTCGTACGTTCCCCGTCCTGCACAGAGTGGAGCCCCTGTACCCCTTCGCCCCCAGCGCACGCATCTTTGCGGTGGGAGGGTGCCCTCACCATGGTCGTGCTTGCGTAAAATTTGCTTCAAACGACGTTGTTGCGTCTTTTTTTTCGAAAATGGGTTATTGTCGGAACTTATTTTCTTTCCACCTCACCACACAGGTGGTCCGGCGTGTCTAGACGGTGATTCCACCTAAAGCGCAAGTTAGTATTTCCGACCTCTCCAAACAGGCTTTCCGCCTTCATCTCTGAGTGATAACATAGGGTTTTTGGTAGTGCTGCCACAGGGTTTTCAGGCTGTAACTTTTCGGTATTTCCATCGTGTAACAACGGGCAATCGTTCATGTTCAGACAGTCTTTTGACCAGATTGAAAGCAGTGTTTCCACCTCAGAAGGATGGTCATCTTAACGGATAAAATATGTCATTTGACTGCCACTGCACGGTATTTCGGTTCTGTTAAAACAGGCCATGGTTCTGGTCAAGACAGGGTTTCTATCTCGTTATCTCAGGGATCCTAGCCGCATCAAAGCAAGCAATTGACCTCAACAACATAGCGATTCCACCACGACACCTCAGCATTTCAAGCTCTTTACTTATGTCTTTCCAAAGTTTCGAGTACAGTGAATTGACCTTCGAAGCTACGTCTTTCCGTCGTGTACATACATAACATCTGGCGCTTGATCACTTCTGACTTCACCGTTCATCGTTCATCGCTGATCCATAAGACCTTAACGCTTAGAGGTCACCATCAGTCCGAAGATCTTCCTTATGCGTACTTATCTTTGATTACACTCTCTCCGTAGGACCAGTCACCAGCGTAATAGCAAAAGCAAATGTGAGAGAAGTCAGGGTGAGTGTCAAACAACTCAGGGGAGCGCAGCGAAAGGTGTTGAGAACGACTGGATGGTAGAAAAATACTGCACTTGGCGGAGGCAGTAATAAAGCATGAGAGAGATGATGACAGGAAAGCGGAAAGCCGAATGAAAAAATGAAAAGGAGATAAGATAACAAGTCCGCATGTCGCGCTGGCGGCTGGATCACCGATCAACGCAAGGCGCACGAGTGTACGACGGTACGACCTCGTCCCGGCGTCCGCCGTCCGTCACGAGTCACGACTGGCTCTTCGCATGTCTCCGCCAACTGGTTCTCCCGTCACCTCTCGGTTCTCCTCCTCCTCGTTTCAGCCCTTTACGCATCTGTTCGCAACTTTCCTTTTGAATCGTTGGCCCCCGCCTCCCGGTGACCGTTCAAGTCTTCCGGCCGCCATCGCCCATTTCCCTCTCCTCCGACATCTGCTCGTACGGCCTTTCCGTCAAGACCCAACAGGCCTTCCTAGTCCACCTAGGAAAACTGCACATCCCGTCACCCGGTGACCCGTCGGCCGTCACCCTTGGCCTGGACCCTTTCTCAACGTCATTGTCTCACGCTGCGCGGCTCTCTGCGCTCACGCGCTTTGCTTCCCCATTCACGGGGTCAGCAACCTTGCTCTGACCCAGAAGGCTAAGCAGTTCCTCACCACACGCCTTTGGCACTCCATACCACTCGGCGCCCTATCGGTGCACTTCGACAAGCTATATTTCGACGCCCTTACCCCATACATTTTTGCTTCCGTACATGTCACGGACCGACCTCACGCAGGTTTGTTCGCTCGGAGGCTTTATCTCCTCAACCCCACCACGCATGGCCATCACCTTCAGTTTCATCTCTTAGAACCCGGCCCCGGCCCCGTCGGCAACGGGCTTCGCTTCGGACTTCGGTTCTACCGTCGAACTTCGTCACCGATACGTACTGCCCCCGCCTTCAGCTCGCACGCTTCTGTCTATCCTCCCTTTACAGGCTTCCAGCACGACGGCCTATTTGGCCGCCTACTCCACGCCTTCGCCAGCGTCGACCCCGGCATTTCCGCGGACTAGAACGGACCTACCAAGTGCCTGTGGACTCCTTCCTCTGGCTCTTCTGACTCATTGCCTTCCCACACCCGGACGTACCGACCAGCGGCAGATGAAATACCTTCGCACCCACTGAATGACCATCGGCGAACCCCTCCCAGCCACGCGGCGTCTCCATACAGCCGCACCCTGCAGAACTCTCCTTCAATGGCGTGTCCCGCCCAGTCGCCGACCAATGACATCTGCGTCTGTCCCGAGGGCCGAGGTCCTGAGAGTCTGGCCCCACTGCCTACCTCTCCTTCGGGCCATGGGTTTAGGCGTCACTGCGCCTGCCAGAGCTTGGACGGTGCACTCGCCAATGTTACCGGCGCATCGGTGCCAGTGCATTGGGTCTGGATTGCCGCTCGTGTCCTACGCTACGACATCCTTGAGTTGTGTGTTGAGGCTGGCCTGCGTGGTGACCACGAGGGTGTTGTATGGTCGGCTCGCGCCGTCCGTTGTCGTATTTCATGCCGGCTTCGGGCCTGGCGACTCGGTAATCGGTGAGGCTGGATGCATTTGCAACGATGTACCTCGTGCTGCCGGTGCCAACGAAGAGATACCTAGCCTCCGTGCTGGGAGGTAGGGTAGGGACACTCACCACGCATGCGATGTCGTAGTCGACAGCAGACAATGACAAGCACCGTCTTCCATTACGGAGGAGCTGACCGTAGAGCACAGCGAGCTGTCTAGTCCGTCACGTACCAATGTACCATATCCTTGGGAGCCGTCGGAGCGTCGGCTGTCGAGGGCCTCTTCTTGCATCTAGAGTCGTGCCGCGGGCCTCCACGACCTCCGGCTTCATCTGCTCGTATCGCACGCGGCATGATGGGCGATGGCTGATCGCAATGACCCGTGCCGCTTGGCGCTTGCGCAGGTATCTCACCTCCTCACATTCCCCCGCCAATCCAAGAACACTGGCTTTCAGTAACACTGACCAGTGACCATACTGTGTTCGGGTCTTCGGGAGGCAGATGTCCAGGGTGTACCATTGATACGCGTTGGCATTTAGCAAGCCGTCGAGTTCCGCACAGCCTTTTGCAACTGGCGCTGATGTCTGTTGAGTTCCGAGGGTGTTTGAAAACACGCTTACATTCGTGACCCTGTGGGTGTACATTTACTGTGCACGGTGTGGCTTGGTTCCCGGAGGATTTGAGGTCTGCCTCGTGTGAGTCGTGACTCGTGTGTACTGACTCGTGTGTACTGTGATTGTAGTCTGTGGACTATATGCCGCACGTGGCTTGACTCGCACGAGACGTGCATTCGTGACCTGAGCGCACGAGATCACCTGACGCACTCTTCAACTAACATAGACCCTCCACTTTCCTCATTAAATTCCCACGTCAGAGATTTTTCACCTCCACGTCGTTTTTGCTGTTCCCACGCAGCCTCTGGCGTTGTGTGTTGTGTGCGATGAGAAGAGGAAGTCATTGAGCCCCACCACAGTCTCGTGTTCACATCCCAAAGGTTCCCACAGTCCACGGTATACGGCCCAACCATCGCTATTCGGCAGTCAGCAGCACTCCCGTTGATCGATCAATGTCAGCCTCGGATTCAGACTCGTCGGGCAGCCCAGACTCAGACCCAGCCACACACTCAACGTCAGGCTCGAGTGAATCGGACCCCCAGAGTCCTCCGTCCCCGCCTGTATCCCATGTCATCGCGCACAATCAGACCATCCTTCAGGCTACGCTGCAATCCCTGGGCCCGAGCCTGATCGAGCACAAGGAAGACAGACCGTTGGCGGGGATTCAGAAGGTTCGGAGGAGGAACAAGGGCAAACATATCAAGTGGAAGCTGGTCACGAGTTCGAAGACTCAACATGTTTACCAGTGGTTCGAGTCTCAAGTGAGTAGACAGTAGTCTCACTGCCACGTGTTTCATACCCATACATGTTCTGATCATGCTCTATCCACACCACACCCTGGCCACTGTCAGCGTAATGATTACAGCTCTCAGGCAATGCAAACCACTTCTTGGGTCGACGTCATCTGGGTCGGCCATCCAGGCAACTCTCCCAAGGATCTCTCTGCCCGCGCATGGTTCGTCCAGCTCGACAAGAACCTGAATCAGCAAGAGACTCGTGAAGTGACCTCCGACAAAGACAAACGAGTGGTGTTGCGAGCTTTCTTTCGGTGTGCGGGGCGATGCGCAATGTCAAAGCCTCCCGTATCTGCGGACGAAGATGATTCGGGAGAGGAGACCGAGTCTGAGGGCGTCAAAAAGGGAGGAAGGCCGAAGCTACCCACCCGGGAGTGCGAGGGTGGGGTTCGACTCATGATACGTGTTGAGGTACACTAACCTTAAAGATGGAGACACTATGCTGGATCCTCCGCTTACGTCAACATTGTTTGCTTCTTCAGATTGAGGTTGAGGCATCAGACCTCGGCACCGCCAAGATCTACAGCTGCGGCAATCATAGAGACGCAAATGAGGCAGATCTGCAATATTCGCGTCGGCTCCGTTTGTACATGCAAGGTGTGGGGTCCCGTCTGGGAGAGACCGCTGCGAAGTTGAAACGAGGCGAGTACCAGTGTTAGCCGTTGCCTCAGGTTCCATAACCTAGAACCTGGACTGCTGTATTGTCTGGAGACCAGCCAAAGTCTGGTCATAAATAACTCTTGTTCTGACAGCATATTGTCCAAATATTACAGAGCTTCGAGATGGCACCAGCGCCGACGCAGACACCGCGGCTCTGCCAAGAGCATACCCTTTTCCCGACTTCAGAATCCCGAAGGCGAAGAAGATTGATGCTGTCATGAAGGGCATCCGCTCGTCCAAGCGGTTGCATTCGGATCCCTTTGCGGCGGTCAGCATGTTTGTCAAACGAAATCCGAGTCTGGTGTTTGGGTACGTAATGTATTATGTGGTAAACTTCCCTAAGTGTTTGACCCTACCGACCTCTGTGCCGTCGGTGCCGTGCGGTGTGGCTGACTGATCAACCTTTCCCCGCCTTCAGGTTCGAGAGGCTCCAAGTGCGCAAAAAAACTTTCAGATTCAGCGTGGGGATCAAAAGCAAATGGTCTATCCGCAATCTAATCCGGTTTCAGAAACACTTGGTACATATCGACTCGTCGTGGAGAAACAAGAACGAAAACAGGGCGCCGCTCACGTTTGTGACGATTACAAACCATGTCAATCACATGGTTCCATGTGAGTGTTGTCGCCGTGCTACTTGCTGGTGTGCATGAGCATCCCATACCTCAGCGTTCCACGACTCGCAAGTCGTAAGAAGTGCGGATGTTCACTGATGCCAACCTTTCGCATTTAGGCGCAGCCTATCTGTCTGCTAATGTTAATGCAGAAACAATTGCCATTATGCTTCGAGCCTTGGAAGAGGAGGTGGTTGCAGAGGCAGAGGCGATTTGCAATTCAAGCACAGGTATGTGATGTATGTTGTGTTCAACGTTACGACTTACGAAAGAGAGTTCAGTTCTGATTGTTTGTGGTTTCAGATGATCTCGCAGAAATGGAACAGAAGGAGCCGCTGCTACTGAAGCATGCTCTGCAGATCCAGGCAGCACAAGCGTGGAGCCCTGCGGGCGTCATGATTGACAAGTGTCTCGCGGAGCTGAATGCAATCAAAGAGGGTGGGTAACTTGCTCTCAGCATGCATGATCGTTGCGCTGGGCTCTGGAGCATGCAGTGGTCTGCAGCAAACTAAATTCTAAAGTCTTATTCTAGTGTGGCCCGAGGTTCAGGTACGAATCTGCCAATTCCACGCTATCCAGGCAGTCTGTCGGTGGCAGACTGACAGTGGAATCTCCGGCGCCCGGGCAAAGAAAATACCTGCGATAAACAAAATCGACAAGCTCGTCATATGCTCGGCCTTCCGAGAGGCACAGCGTTGTCGCACTGCGGAGGAATGGCCTGAACACCAGAAGAAATTCGAGACGGCGGTCAACAAGATTCTTAAAAAGTACTCCTCTTCCGCAAGGAGTGCGGTCAATTCCTATTTCAATACTAACTGGTGGCAGTCTGTCTGGAGAGGTGAGATGAGAACATAAACAATACGCGTGGTTCAATATACAGTTAAGACTTAAGACTTCTGATCATCTTTGATTTGTTTTTGACAGATATAACCACGGACATTGGCCTGCAGGAGGGTCAAACCCGTGACGATGCAAATACAAACAATACAATCGAGCGGGCGTTTAAGACGTTCGATGAGATCTTTTTGTCTTGTCGCGTCAACAAGCGGTGAGAAATATTACCACTGCGTCCCAAGCGTTATTCGCAAATGCCTCTCCTGCCCTCCTGCTAAATTTGAACTCGTTGTTTCCAGAATCGATCGACTGGTGCACATACTGGCCATGGACTGGCTTCCGTATTACGAGCACTACTCTTCCGACGTTCCCAGACCGAACAAAGAGCTCAAAGACATAATGCTACATGCACACAAGCTGTGGGAGTCGGGCACTGCCATCGAGGAGCGAGATGATGGGCTCTACAATGTTTGGGATACTGTTGAGGTGTGAGTGTTCACTTCAAAAACTAATGACAGTCTCAACTCTCAGGGTTCAGGCTTTCATGGACCAGTCACCAGTGGCGGATATTAGACAGGGCACGGTTGGAGGGAATGGTCAGTGTTTTGCTGACAATGCGCGTTCTGCATGATGTTTGTCTCCCTAGATCAAAAAGCCGCCGAAAATCGAAGGCGCATCACGATCTGAAGGTGGTATCCTTCACCGTCGACATGGATCACGGGAGCCTCGGGTGTACCTGCTCCAAGTGGAAGCAGACCGGAAAATACTGTGCCCATATGCATGCTGTGCTCATGCTTCAGCGGATGGGCACTGTAGAAGAATCTATGAGTGAGTGTTCAAGGTTCAATAATGTGTGATTGGGTATTTGTTAGGTCGTTAAAAAACAAACGACTGAGAGTTATTGGGTTGACCTATTATTTGATTTATTTGATCGCACAGAACAAGAAGCAGGTGTATTCTCAGAGCCGCTGCCTTGGTCTCCGGAGCGAAACTACGGGAAAAGCGCTTCGGACAGTGTCTATGATGCCGAGCTACATGAGGCGCTGGCGCAGGCTGAGGCGGAAGCCAACGTCAATAAGGATGGTGAGCCGAATATCCATATCATTGGTGTTTTAAACCAGCAGTGCTGGGTGTGAAAGGAGTTATGTTTTAACCGTTGAATTCTATGTACAGGTGAGGCAGATTCAGCCAAAGAGACCCCCGCTGCCACCGAGGCCCCCGAAGGAATTCATCCGTCTGGGGGACCGAAGGCGACATCCGGAAGGCCTCCCAAGGTGCAGCCCCTACAGCCGTCTCGAACCGAGAGCTCCAGCAATGTGCGCTTCGCTGCGAAGCGTGGCAGACCGAAGGAAACAGCGGAAAAACTCTGGGAGGTGTACAATAAAAATAAGAGGCAGAAACAGGATCCGGAAAGCAATATCAGTGAGTATAGCAAGTAAGAGGGGATGGTTTACCGTTAAGCATTGAGGGGTTATTTAATTTTACTGGTTTTTTAACTGCTTCCAGGCGTTCCGCAAGTACAGAAACCCGTGGAGGAGCAAGACTCGGCGACTGCTGCAATCGCTGCAGTCGTAGCCAGCATGGAGCAAAATGACACCGTCAGATTCCAATTGCGCGCGGATCTGCCCTTGGTACACTTGTGCAAGGGCGACTTCAAGGCCTTGCTGCCCTCTCAGTGGCTCACTGGGACCGTGATCACCATTTGGGGGCAGCTGGTTACGCACAACATTGCTGCGAAACAACGGAGCAACAAGCAGCAGCGTGTGCTGTTGACTTCTGTTTTATTGTTTGTTGAAGGGTTAAAAGACATTGGGATGGAACATCGAGTGGATAATTTCCACAGCGACGAAGTGAGTTTACTTAAAATTTAAATATCGCTTTCTTAATGATCTGCTGAATTCAGTTTGGCTTTGGACTTAGGTTTTATTCTCTTGGGAAAAGTTGGTCTGCCCACTGCACATCGACCAAAATCACTGGGCGGTAGCAGTCGTTGACTTGGGAAAAAAGGAGGTCACTGTGGTGGATTCCCTTCCGAGCAGCGAGAAGGCGGAGAGAATTGTCAAATTTTTCTCTGAGTTCCTTCGTCTCCGGGCAGAGAAGGAAGCCGACAGCAAGAAGATCGCAGATGCGACTCCGTTTCTCGAGGGATGGAAATTAGCCCCCCCTCCCGGACCGTCGGCCCAGTTCCCTATTCAGGACGATATCCACAGCTGTGGGGTGGTCACCTGCAGGGTGATCGAGGCGATCCTGAAGGGAAAATCGCCCTCCTGGAAGAACTGCATGTTTAAAGGGCGCGTCATCACCTCGCAAGAAGCGGACGACTTCCGCAGAAGCCTCTTTGTAGACATCCAGTCCTCAATTGTCTCTTAAAGTCTTAAGCTCCCGGCTTCAATAAATAATATACACGCTCTCAGCTCTGGTCTCTTAGTGCCGACTGGTCTTAGTAGTGCCTAGTGGTTTATCACCATAGTTGTCATTACTGACTTGCGCCTTTACTGAACATGAATTTCCTATGGTTGTGAAAGGGAAAGCCCATGTTAACCTAATGAATTGCCAGATTGTCCTTGACCGAAATGCCAACAACAATGGCATTAAAGGCTGTCCGTGCTCGAAGGAATAACCAAGTTAACTGGCCGAAAGGCTGTCCGTTGCGGGTTGAATTAGTTGTGATCTAGGGCAGCCGTGGGCCGTGGGAAGGAAGTGGAGGAGCTATGCGTGGGAACATCGAAGTGGCAGTTCACCCAAAACTAGAAGACTATGTACACACTCTTTTGATCTTTTCTTCTTCTCTCAATCAACCAACTCATAAGTCTTCTACCCGTTCACAAGAGAGCCAGCTGCTCTCCATACCCTTACCGTAGTCACAACGGTGAGTGGTCATGGAGCCACTGTGTTGAGACGGTGATGCTGACCCTAGCATCTCCTCAATTCACAACTGAATTGCCATACTTACGTGGGTAAAATACTTGACCTAGCATGGTAAAATACTAGGGGGTTTCGTCAGTGCGGTGTGCATGCGTGCTCGGACATTCTGGCTCATTTCGCTGCTCGAAACTTTGCTCGAGCATCCGGCGTTTCGGTGATTCCTCAATGAGCGATGTGCCAGAATGTTCGTGAGCCAAAACGCGCTTCGAGGCCGCGTTTTGGTCCATGTACATTCTCGCACATCTCATCTCACGTCGTTCTCCTTCTTCTTTTCTTGACTTTGTTCCAGCACCTTCGACCATCATCTGGCATCAAACAAGTTGTCGCCGCCGCCGTTCTGTGACTGCTTGACCAGCTCTTTGACGACGCTTCAAAGCGCTCATGAAAAGGGCCAGCTCTCTGCTCTCAAGTCTCTGACTACTCAGCCATTCTTGAATCCTGCTGATACCTCTTCACTCAATCTTCTTTCTCTCCAGTCCTCTACTCCCTTCACATCATCCCATCTGCTTCCTCCATAGATAACAGAGGAGGATAGGCTGCTATCGGATGCGGAAGTGGTGCTGACTGAAGACCCGGAATCGGAAGAAGAACAGTCGGGCATGGATCCGCGGTCGAACGCGCGACGGCGACGGCGCGCAGATCGAATCCGAACGCACCTGACGAGCTCTGAGGCTACGTCTCGAAGTACCTGTTGCTTTGCGGAAGTTCGTGGCATTGTGTGTGTTTGTGGCGAGAGAAAGACAGAGGAGGAGAATGGATGATAGAAGAGAATGGAATGTTGTCACTCGGTGAAGGGTCGCGCACAGCCGCACGGGGTGTTCATTTGGAGCGGTCAAAACTGCTCATTTCAATGACCAAAATGAGGAACATGCATGAATGCACACCTCTGACGAAACCCCTTACTGTGTCCAGAGGCGCCATGACATTGACAGCCGGCGGAATGCCTGTCCTGAGAGCCTCAAATCACTGTGGATGCAGGATGAAATGAAAATGATTGCTGGTCCGAAAGCCCATGCTAACAGAGTGAAAACTCCTTTCCCTCATCAGGTCAAAACACCAATCTTATTGGACAATATGGGTACGTGCCTTTTTTTTCTCAGTCACCTTGCTCACTTTTGCGGTAGGGACGACTCGAGAGAGTGCACGTGACTTACTCTCGGGCGGAGGTACAGCTGAACGGCTTCCAACCGAGGCGAGCACTGAGCCCGATCGAGACATTACGTCATCGTTTTAGCATTGCATTTTACGGGTGCTAAAGTCACCCAAATCAGCCCTGTTTTAAGAAAAGTGTAAAACAAGTGTAAAACGCCTGTTTTACACCAAATCCTAAAACCGGCGTAAAACATTTTTTTAGCGTACCTTCTGACCCCGTTAAAACACCCCCCCTGCTAGCAGTGACATCCGGTCCACTTTTCCTGAGATTCGCAAGTGCAACTCGTTTGATTTTCAGCCACCGCTCCCTGAGCTTTTCGCTTCCGTTCGATCAACTCGACAGCGAACCAGCAGCAGCAGGCGACAAGTCTCACTCTCGGATCCTCCGAGTTCAGTAGTAAGTAAGACTGCATCAGCGCATCAGCTCGAACCTTCGCTGCCGCTACAGCAGTTGCCTGTCGCCCAGTTCAGCACGGTTCTCACTTCTCTTCCTTGTGCTGTGAGTAGTGAGTGGTCTATCTGGGTCGTACGGCTGCTACAGTGCCACCATGAACTGATTCTGCTTCTTGATGAACGAATTTTGGGCCACCATATTGGTTCTGTCTTTATCATCGGTCCCCACTCCCCGTCCCCGTCCTCGTCGCTTTGATCGCATCATTCTTCACCCTCGTCGCTGGAGTTCACAGGTGGGCAACTTCGCACAGGCAAAGCCACTAAGCAGAGTTCTGAGTTAGCCAGGCTTCAATTAAGGGCCTAGAGGCGAGCGATAGTAAGTGCGAAAAGTTGGAGACCGGGTCGGACTCATCGCTATTCGCTAATCACCCACTTTCTCTCTATTCACCACCCGCGAATCACGCCCGCGCTACTACTTCCACTTCCACTTCCACATATTGCCCTTCTCTCCGCCGGTTCCCTCACCCCCTCTCCCCCCTCATCCCACTCGCTGTCCAAGCAGGTCACAAGTCCCCACCACCATGTCAAGCTCCCAAGGGCACGGTTCGTCTTACCCTCCTCACTCGTCCTCATCAGAACACCCGACCTACGACTCCTACAACACCACTCCCTCCCGCAACATCCTCAACACCAGCGGTCCCTCCTCCCAAGGTCACCACCAACAACAACAACAGCAACGCAACACCTCCTACGAGTCTTCCAGGAAAAGGAGACAATACCTCCCCGGTCAGATCGGCGCTCCTCAAGAGAACGACATTGGCTCCACCTCTACGCCCACACCCCTGGCCAACGTACCCGTCCACGAACGAAGCGCACGAGAACAGGGCGAGTCCGTATTCCGTCGTCGCAGCAGAGATATCGTCATGGAGCGACAAAGGTATCGTGAGGAACACGAGGGGCAACAACAGCAGCAGCAGCAGCACAGCCCCCCAAATTACCAACAACAGCTGCCCCAATACTCTCAACCCTCGCAGTCACCCTTCGCTCACCCGCTGGCCGAAGAAGACGATTACCACCGTCAACATACACACAACTACCTGGGCGATGCAGCGGCAGAGCAACCCAACAACTTTGCTGCCACTGCGATCCTCGCTGCCACTGCCGGTGCAACCATGTCGAACGTAGGTCCTCCACCAGCACAAATGCGGTCCTCGTACGATAACGAGAAGCTCTACCGGCAAAGTAGCAACGAGAGCACTCGTCTCGGCCACAGCGATGAGAAGGCAGCTATCCGGGCCGCCCAAGCGGCATACAACGGCGAGGACTCCTCCCCGACTGGCAGCAAAAAGCGAGAGGGTGGCTCTGATGACGACGCTGACGGTCGCAGTGTCCAGGTCTCTGTTGAGACAAAGGATCAACCGGAGCCTCACCGCGCCACCATGAAGGATCTCTTCCGGTACGCCACCCCATGGAATCACTTCTTCAACATCTGCGGTGTCACCATGGCCTGTGTCGCAGGCGCCTCCCAACCCCTCATGACCATCGTCTTCGGTAACCTCACCACCAGCTTCCTTAACTACCAGGCCTCTCTCATCAAGGGTCCTGAAGCCATCCTTGCAGCTCGACAAGAACTGCAGAGCAAGGTTAACGAGGACGCCCTCCTGCTTGTTTACATCGGTCTCGCCATGTTTGCCGCCACCTACATCTACATGGCCACATGGGTCTACTCTGGTGAGGAGATCACCCGTCGGATTCGTGAACGCTACCTTGCTGCCATCCTTCGCCAGGAAATCGCCTACTTCGACAGCCTCGGAGCCGGCGAGGTCACCACCCGTATCTCATCCGACATCCAGCTCATCCAAGAGGGTATCAGCGACAAGATCCCTATGAGTGTCATGTTCTTCGCCACCTTCATCACCGGTTTCGTCGTTGCCTACTTCCGCTCCTGGAAACTCGCCCTCAGCATGACCAGTATCATCCCCTGTGTCATGATCTCCGGTAGTGTGATGAACGTCTTCATCGCCAGGTTGCAGCAGCTCGAACTTGACCATGTCGCCCACGGTGCCACCTTGGCCGAGGAGGCCTTTGGTACCGTCCGAACCGCCAAGGCTTTCGGTATCGAGCACCGCCTTGTCGACCTCTACGACGAGGACAACAAGCGATCGACCAAGACTGGGTTTAAGAAGGCCATCATCTCCGGTGTGGGACTCGGTATCTTCTTCTTCATCATCTACTCCGGATACGCGCTTGCCTTCTACTTCGGCTCCAAGCTTATCGCCGACGGCGAGATTGCGTCCGGTGTGGTGATGAACGTCATCTTCTCCATCTTCATCGGTGCGTTCAGCATGGCGCTGCTCGCTCCCAACATGCAGGCCCTCTCCTACGCTCTCGGTGCGGCCGGGAAGATCTTCGAGACGATTGACCGTGAACCGGCGATCGATTCTTCCTCCAAGGAAGGACTCAAGCCCCAAGTCTGCGAGGGAACGGTGCATCTTCACCGTGTGGATTTCTCCTACCCGGGCCGTCGTGACGTTCAGGTCTTGACCGATTTCAGTCTGCACATCCCCAAGGGCAAGGTCACTGCTTTGGTTGGTGCCTCCGGTTCGGGCAAGAGTACCATTGTGCAACTTGTGGAGCGGTTCTATGACCCCGATGCTGGTGCGGTGTTGATGGACGGTGTGGATATTCGGAACTTGAACCTTCGCTGGTTGCGAACTCAGATTGGACTTGTCTCTCAGGAGCCTACTTGTAAGTGGTCTTCTCTTCGTGCCTCTTACGTGCGTTACATCATGCACCAGTTAACTGACAGAAAAAAATCGCCGGCCTTGTTCTGCTATGCCCGCGTTCTTAACCTCTCTTCGCAGTGTTCTCGACTTCCATTCGGCAAAACATTGAGCACGGTCTCTGCAACTCGCAGTACGCAGGTCTGCCCGACGATGAACGGTACGACCTCGTGATTCAAGCTGCAAAGATGGCCAACGCACACGACTTCATTCAGCAGCTTCCCGATGGTTACGACACCATGGTCGGTGACCGTGCCATTTTGCTTTCCGGTGGTCAGAAGCAGCGTATCGCTATTGCCCGTGCTATCGTCAAGAACCCGCGCATCTTGCTTCTTGACGAGGCTACCTCGGCTTTGGACACGGCTAGTGAAGGTGTTGTTACGGAGGCGCTTGAGAAGGCTTCCAGGGGCCGCACAACCATTACCATTGCTCACCGTCTCAGTACGATCAAGAACGCGGACAAGATTGTCGTCATGGGCAAGGGTCGGATCATCGAGCAAGGCACACACGACTCTCTGCTTGCCAACCCGGACTCGGCATACGCCAGTCTTGTCTCTGCCCAGAAGATCCAGGCCAACACGGAGACCCAGCTGATCTACGACGATGAGGACGAGATCTTTATTGCTGCTGCCAAGGAGAGGACACGCCGAACCAGTATGACATCCCGTGCCAGTTCCCGACTCAGTCTCAGCTCGATCATCCTCCGTAAACGCCGCGAGGAAGAGGAGGATGCAGAGAAGGAGCCGCGCATGGGTGTCAGTTACCTGGTCTACCGCCTTGTCAAGATCAACCGCGAATACCTCTGGACGCTCTACATCCCCGGTATCATTTGCGCGTTTGCGTGCGGTGCCGTCTACCCTGCCTTTGCTATCTTGTTCGGTCGCGCGTTGCAAAACTTCTCCAAGTGCTCGCAGCCCATCGGAACAAGGTGTCCGGAACCGTTCATCTCGGACATGCGACACGATGCCAACCTGAACGCACTCTGGTTCTTCCTCATCTCGATTGTGGCTACGCTTGCGGTGGCGATCCAGACGCACAACCTCATGGCGGCCAGTTCGATCCTTTCCGAGCGTCTGCGCAAGCTGCTGTACAAGGCCTATCTTCGTGCCGATGTTGCCTACTTCGACGATGAGTCGCACTCCTCTGGTGCACTGACGAACAACTTGGCCGACTTTGCGCAGAAGATCCAGGGCTTGGTCGGTGTCACCCTCGGCACAATCATCCAGTCGTTCGCGACGCTGATTGTCGGATTTATCATTGCGCTTGCGTACGGATGGAAGCTGTCGCTCGTGGTCATTGCCTGCACGCCCCTGACGCTCTCCGCCGGGTTCGTGCGCTTGCAGCTGGTCGTACTGAAGGATGTGAAGATCAAGAAGGCTCACGAGGGTGCTGCTCAGCGGGCGTGTGAGGCTGCGAACTCGATCCGGACGGTGGCTTCGCTTACGCGGGAGGACGAGTGCTTGGATATTTACAAGGAGGAGCTTAAGGAGCCTGGACGCGTCATTCGGAACACGGCCTTTGTGTCCAATGTGCTCTACTCGGTCTCGCAGGCGCTTGCGTTCCCCGTCATTGCGCTCGCGTTCTGGTACGGTGCCCGGCTGATGCTGGAGGGTGCATACTCCTCCGGCTCGTTCTTCACCATCCTTACCTCCGTCGTCTTTGGCTCCATCCAGGCCGGCAATGTGTTCAACTTTGTTCCGGACATGAGCAATGCCCGTGCGGCTACCGAGGCTTCGCTCAAGATGATCGACGCCATTCCGGACATTGACGCGGATGCGACTGGCGGGATCAACTTGGAGAGCTGCCAGGGTCACATCAAGTTTGAGAACGTGCACTTCCGATACCCGACTCGGACTTACCAGAAGGTGCTGCGTGGTCTCAGCTTGGAGATCAAGCCCGGAAGCTTCAACGCGATTGTGGGAGCCAGTGGGTGCGGCAAGTCGACGATGATCCAGCTCATTGAGCGGTTCTACGACCCTATCGCTGGCGCGGTCGAGATTGACGGACACAACGTGACGGATCTGAACCTGTCTACGCTCCGGAAACACATGGCGCTCGTCTCGCAGGAGCCCACGCTCTACCACGGTTCGATCGGGTTTAACATCCGGCTGGGAGCGTTGGACCCTGAGAGCGTGACGCTCAGCCAGCTGAAGCAGGCCTGTGCGCAGTCGAACATCCTCGACTTCATCGAGAGCTTGCCCGACGGGTTTGACACCGAGGTCGGTGGACGGGCGACGTCGCAGCTGTCCGGTGGCCAGAAGCAGCGTATCGCCATTGCGCGTGCTCTGATCCGGAACCCGAAGATCTTGCTTTTGGACGAGGCCACGAGTGCGTTGGACAGCACTAGTGAGCGTGTCGTTCAGGATGCGCTGGACAAGGCTGCAAGGGGCAGGACTACGATTGCGATTGCGCATCGGTTGTCGAGTATCTCTAAGGCGGATCGGATCTTTGTGCTTAAGGATGGCGTTGTGGCGGAGAGCGGGACGCACTCGGCTTTGATGCGGCTGGGTGGGATCTATGCGCAGTTGGTTTCGCTGCAGACGCTGCAAGAGGACAATTAGACGATCGATGGGAAGGGTACATTGGGAGATTCGGCTTGATGCTTGAGTCTTCTTTCCTCCCCGACCCCGGCCCCCCTGCACATACAATACGGTACGGTCGCCTACTCCCCTTCTCCGATGCGACGGTGCAACATCCTCGGCTTTTTCTCTCGACCCTTTTCGGTTTCTCTGGATCCTTCTCGCTCACCTCCCTACAAGCAAACTCGAGCGGACTGGCTTCGATCTTCTACTACTCTCTCACACATTCTTTCTGCTACCCCCCCCCCCCCAAGATGAATTACGCTCCTTTTCCACAACACCAACAACCTACCGGTCAAATAGCTCGCGGCTTTCCTTTCTCTCGCTCTCTGTCTACATCTCCTTCCCATCGGATTTCTATCAAGAATGCTTTGCTACTCTCCCTCTCCCCCCAGTCCCAAGTCAGGGACGCCGCCATTACCTTCCGGGCCTTGCAAGATCTCCTCCCCCCATCTTACACTCATTTTATTCGGCTAACACAGAACGCTCTCACATCTCACATCACACATCTCCCTTTCCTGACTTTCGGCTTCCCCTACTTCCTTTTCCGGGCTCTTTATTGACCTCCTCCTGAGACTCGTGTCCTTTTCTCCCTTCCCTCTCTCTGTAATTTCAAAGACCCAAGTCAATCTCTTCCGTCTTCTCCTTTCCCCTGCACTGCTAGTGAAGCGCTCAGGAACTGGCTGATACACTACTCTGTTCTACAGGCGGACGGTGCTTACATGTCCTTCCCTTTTCCCGTCTCAGCAGGAATCAATGAAGATGGGCAGGTTGCACGGATCGAGGGGCCGATTGATTCGAACCAATCAAGGCCAGGGCTGCCGAAACGGATGGGCACCGCGATGGTGCCTCCCGAGCCCCTTAAGGTCAAGAAGGCCTGTGCTCTTACCTCCCCCCTCCGCGGGTGTTCGTCCTCTCCCAAGCCACCACGACCAGCCCGAAACCCGCACTGATACGGTGACCAACCATCCGTCAACACCGCTGGCCAAATTTGACGGGACGGCAGCGAAACGTCATGCCTCGGACTCGGAGGGTCTCCTCCACCCAATCAGCACCGGCCCTGCTCCTGCTGTTCATCCTCGTCCTCCTCACGCTGCTTCTCCCAGCAACTTCAGTCTACGCCACAGAGCTTCCCACGGGAGCGTCCGCCGACGCCGCGCTGCTTCCAGGCTCCCAGCGTCACGACGTGCGCTCGGGCTCGGGCTCGGGTGGGACGATGATGCGGATCCGGCGTCCGAAGGCGCCTCAGTTCGAATGGGGCCCTATTCACTCGGTTGCTTCTGTTGAGAGGGAGGATTGAGGTGGGCTCGTGGTGGGCTCGTGGGGGCTGGATTTGTTTGGCGCGGAGGGAGAGAGTCGTCTTGGACGAAGGGAGCTCTTGATGTCGCGGGGGTCTGGATCGCGAAGGTTGAATATTTGACTGTGAGTAACGTTCTCAGACTTTACTGCGAAGGTGGTGCACTCATCTTTACCCGCTTCTCCCTCTCCCCCAATTGCAGGGACAAACGTGTCCGTGTGTCCAGAGGCTGCAACGGATCAAAACTTCCCTTTCCTTACCACCTGATCTCGACACTAAATGCCGGCTTCTCTGAGCGCCATAGATCCAAGCTCAGCACTCTCTGTTACGTGAACACCCTGTTCGCCCAACACTCTTTTACATACCCCCTGGACACTGCATACATCAATGAATAGATTCTCTACCAATTAATTGCGAGTTCGCACCGAGTCACCCATTTGGCTGCTCTCACGTGACGCAAGTACCCAGCTCGGAGGGTTTCCCCCCAGCGTATGGAACGCCGTTTGGGGCAGCCTTTCAGGTCGCCCAACATTTTTCCAGGGTCGCCCAAAAAGCACGACCACCATTTAGCACCACACACAGCAACTCTCTTCTCTTTAGCCAGCTTCTACAGACACCACAAGCTTCGCGCCTTTTCAGATTGACAAGGAGCACACACCAGGGGCGCAGCATGAGCAGCGGAGTCGATAACCACGGCCAGCAGATCAAGTAAGCATTTCCGTGCGTGTCCTGCTAGCATCACCTGGGACTGACTGACTGAGGCTCCTTAATTTCTTCCAACCTTCAGTGTGACAGCATTGATAGCAGAGTTCCATGCTCACTTCGAGGCATTCGTGCGACCTACGGAGCTCATGCTCAATCAGCCCGTCCCGGACCCGTTGCTTGTCCCTCTACACCTTGCCACGATCCAGGAAGGATTCGACCTTATCGCCCCTTTCTCAACACTGCTGCCAGAGGACACGTACGCACAAGCAGTCAGGCAGCTCCTACGGCTGAGATCACAGCTTGAATCACTTGAACGAAACATTCCTGGCCAGGCCCGGCAAGTCTGGAGTCTCAGCTCGAAGGGACAATGGGTTTTGAACATCGACAGCGACGTACTGGCCGAGCTTTGCGAGCTGCGCGTAAGCGACACCCGGATTGCGGCTTTGTTTGGCTGCTCAGCCTCTACCATCAAGCGCCGACGACAAGAAGCGGGACTACAGAAGCAACGAAGCGAGATGACTTTGGACGAACTCTGTGCTGTGAGTCGCTGCTGGCCTGTGGCCCAATAATCCTCATTTGCTCCTCATCACCTTTCTCCTCTCTTACGCAGTCCATTGAACGCGTTCGAGAAATGGGTACGGGCGAGGCTGGAGAGAGATGCTTGACTGGAGCATTGTCAGCGGTAGGCATCTCAGTGAGCAGGGCAATGATCCGGGCTGCCGTTCGAACACTCGATCCGTTCCCAGTCTCACCCCGTTGGCAAACAGCTCTGCAACGCCGCACGTACTTTGTGCCATTTGTCAACTCCCTGTGGCATCTGGATGGGCATCACAAGCTCATTCGATGGCGCATAGTTATACATGGCTGCATTGACGGCAAAAACTCGAGTGGTCACCTATATGAAGGCCAACTCCGACAATACCGCCGCCTCTGTCCGGACAGCGTTCCTCGAAGCCGTGGACAAGTGGGGATTGCCAAGTCGAGTACGTGCGGACTTCGGCGGAGAGAATCTTGGGGTGAAGGAGGTGATGGAAGAACGAAGGGGTCAGTACAGATCTTGAACCTCGCGCTTATCTTGGTTTTGCTTTAGCTGAACTCATGCCAACGATTGTTCAATCCAGGCCAGGGTCGGGCGTCGTTCATACAAGGTAGTTCGACACACAATCAGCGCATTGAGCGGTTGTGGGTAGATCTGCAACGGTTGACGACGGATAAGTATAAGCGGGTCTTTGAGCATCTCGAGTCCGAGCGCTTGCTTGATGTTTCCAATCCCATCCATATGTGGGCACTTCACTTCATTTTTTTTCTTCCTCAGCTCAATCACGCGTTGGATCACTTTGCGGCGCTCTGGAATCATCACCCCATACGGACGCCTGGCTTGGGCAATCGCAGTCCCCTTCAGCTGCGCACGGAAGGCATTGTCATCGCTCGAAATCAGGGCTTCGAAGTCCTTGGCGGTGACCACCGCCGCGACGATGAGCAAGTGGATGAACAAGTGCTGGAACGGGGCCTTCGGGACTTTGCTTCGTACGGGGTGGACACCGTTGGACATGTGAGGGAGCGTCGCGATGACGATCCGCATGTACACATTGAGGCGATCGACCATCTTATCCCTCCTTCTCTGTTGGACATTGGACTGCAAGAACGCTGGCGAGCCGCGCTACCTCCGTCTGGGCCACCTTCCGAAGACTTTGGTATCAATGCTTACGGACAACTACTTCAGCTGATCGGACAGCATCTACATCTATGACCAATGAGCATCACATTTCTGGTTTTGAATCGTTTGTCTAGTTTGAGTGGAAGAGTGTCTGCGTTTTATGATGAATGAAGGGCAAGAATCGTGGGGAGTTTTTAGGCGGTAGGTAGTCGAATACTCGAATCACGACCGAGAGCGGAGAGACGAGAGGCATGGCATAGAATTGTGCATCAATAGTCTTGCATCGCGACGAAGGCGTTCTGCGCCGTCTGCGCCGTCTCAGTCAACAGCGACGATGGAGTCGACCGATGAGTTCCTTCGTCGTCGCTTGGAAGTCTTCGCCGTTGACTGCTTTGCTGTCGTTCCCTTCGCCTTTCCTTTTTCGACGTTTGCCGGCCGCGGTGATCTGTTTGGCAACGATACAGAGCATGCACTGCCAATCGTCAGGGATATCATCGATGCTTGCGAACCTTGCCGCGGCCAAGATGCACTCGTCGTGATACCAGCGCACCGGACACTTTTCTTCCGAAGCGCACTGTATCCATTGGCTGGTGAGAGCTTGGCCCATACCCTTGCAGAGGCACCAGGCCTTCAAATCCTCAAACTCCTTGATGCGAGTATTGCGCTCCTCTTTGGGATCTTCCGAGAGGAAGTCTTCGGGGAGATGAATACCCGCAAGATTGGAGCGGAAGAAAGCGTGCTGAGAGATCAGAGAAGACCACGTTATGAACCGTGAGGTGTCAGTACGACTGTACGAGCTTGGATTGATTCTGACTGATTCATGGTTTCATTCGCTCACGCTATAGTCAAGGGGAAGTCCACCACATGCTGTTGTGTTGGGCCCCAGCTTGCGCGGAATGGAATCATAGCCGTTCAGCTGAACAGAAAAAGGGAAAGAGATGATGTGTGATTAGCATAGCGTCTGCCCAAGTGCAGAGGTGGGCTGGTGGGCAGGTCCAAACTCACCTTTCGGTCGCACTGCATTTCATGATCTATAATGTACGTCCTGGGGAGCGGCAAGAGACAGTATGCGCACTCCGAGAAGTTGTTGATAGCGCGAGCGAGTTTTTTCGGAGGCGGGGGCGCAAAGTCTGGGAAAAAGTACGTCCGAATGTCGTGTGGAATGGTTCGTTTATCATCCACAATGTAGCAGCAAGACTCTCTGTACTCCTTGCCCAAGGCACTGCCGTCCATATCTTTGGCCTTGGTCTCTGAGGGCAAAAAGTTCATGATCACTCCCAATGACCCTGCCGTACCTGTGTAATTCAAACAAAAAAAGAAGTATGAAAAAGTCCGAAGCCTGGATCAGAACCTGATGCAGCGTGTGTGGATTATAATCTGTAGTCTTTGAGACAGGCAGTAGTGGACCATAATCTACTCACTGGAATCCGTTTACGGTGAGGTCCCACTTTTTTTCTGGAAGCCGGCAATGATGATGGCCATGACCTCATCAGCCGTGGATTCCATGGTGATCTGATCCTTGGGTTCGAACACGCATCCTTGCTTCCACAGGAAAGCAGTGATGTTGCTCTCCCCTGGCTTAGATGCCATTCGCGCACTCCAAAGGTCACCAGGGAGGAAAATGATCTGAATGGGACGAATAAGAAGCAACATTAAAGAGTTAGAACTGGACACACGATCAGGATGTACATGACAGCCGCACTTACCTTGCCTTGATGGATCTTCACGGGAGCTGCAGCCTTAGGAGGCCGACCACGCGTAGTCATCACCTTGGCTGTGTGGCTCGCGTATGCAAACTTGTGCGCGGCAGTGGTGAAGCTGGAACCGGTAGCGATGCCAGGAAAGGGCGAGGCAGAGCTGGTTGGGGCCGACTGACGGGCAAATGTGGTAACTGAGGGGCTCGAACCCGACGATTGACGGTCACCAATGGTTGATTCGACGCGTTCCTGGGACGTCGAAGCATTGTCTGATGCGTCTGCAGCTCCAACAGCTGTCCCAGTCTTTCCGTGGCGTTCGGCATCTTTGAGTACGAAGTCGATGAGCTTTTCTCTGCTGGCGGACTCTGGCATGTCCATAGCCATTGCAAGGAGAGCGTCGTACTGTAGACGGTTCACGACACCCTCGGTCAGAGATGCAACAGCAGTCGCATAATTGATAAGACGTAACACACTCACTCGTTCCTTGTTCGATGATGACATGATGGATGCGTGATAGAGTGCGAGGAAGCACAGAGCTGGATGGCGAGGTTATCAGTCAGTGGAGTGAAGAGGTCAAGAGGATGGATGGGCTGGAGGCAACAAGGAAGCAGTGAAAATTTTCTCGGCTGATAACTCATTTCAATGACCCTTTCTCATTTCAGTGCATGATCATGCCCGTGCATCGTTATGTATTGTCACAGGTCGACGCGGGTGAGAGGTTGGGGGGTATGCAACCCGGGGACGAGTCTGAAGAGGGGAGGTGTAGGTGGTCAGTGACTTGGTGCAATCCCACGCGCAGACATGAATGGTGGAGCGACAGCTTACGTGTTTTGGCCTTTGGGATCTGAAACGGCGCAAAGCACAATATACAAAAGCTGTCAGCAGAGCATCGCACCGCGTGCGCAGTAAGGACTACTGCCTATGAACCTGCCTTCACAACCTTGGTATGGAGTCCGTTGAGCCCCGGTGTGTGTGCCGTACACTGTACAGCTTGCGAGTAGCTGTGAAAGATTGTAATCGATTATCAGTGAACGAAGTAATGGATGCATGCCGTGATTCGGGAAGTAGCCGTCTCACCTTACACAGCACCCGAGCCCTGATCACACGCGCACAGGACAGAGTGGCTCGCCGGCCAATGATTCATCGTTGCTGCGCGGTCGTGTGGCTGTAAGGCAGGGTGCAGCGCAAGAGAATGGTGATGAGCATTGAGCACTGTGCATGTAGGAAAGCGGGCGCGCTCACCTCAGGTCAAAAATGTATGGCCCTTGAAGCCTGCCGCCAAGACGAGATTCGGGAGCGCGCAAAGCGCAAGCTGTAGCCGACAAGGGGCAGGCGTGAAGATCTGAAAAAGCTGCAACAATAAGGATTGAACAAGGTTGGAGATGACTGGCGAGAGAAGAAGTGATCAGCGATTGGTACAAGCAGTAAGCACCCAGCTGGACAGCGGCGGAGAAAGGAGAAGGGTCAGCAGAGTCGGCAGAAAAGCGCGCGCGAGACGTGCTGCAAGACAGGCGCAGACGGATAGGCGCAGCAATGGGCGCTGCGTGGGTTTGAGGATGGGTAGGGGTGATTGGGCAGTGGTATACTTAGTACACCGCCAAATCTGAACGGCTAAGCTAGGATCCTCCTGCCCAAGATGCGTAATCTCAATCCTGGAAGATAGTTAGTTGGGAACACTCCTCAGGATGAAATTTACTATCCTAGAAGCCTTATGTTGAGGAGTCTCCCCACTGGTCTCTTGGGGTATCCTGGGTCAGGATCCACACAGAGAATTTGGCAGACCCTCACAACACGGTGTCGCGAGGTCGGCAACACGGTGTCGCGAATAATTTGAAGACTGAAAATTTTTCTTCTCCCCAAAGGCTCACAGGAGGAGCAGCTGCTTGTACTTACCCTCTTCCACCACATTCATTCGCACAGCCAACAACCACGCGTCCATCAACAGCAGCCCCATTCTTTCCACAGACAGCTCCGTCACCCATCGCGCGCGCAGTGCGCAGCAGCTCACCAGTATCTTCCCACTGCACTTCCCTCTCCGAGCCACGCTCATCCTCGCCTCCCTCCGACCCTCCCTCATTACTTCTCTCTTCTCCTGCAGTCTTCGCTCCTTCGGTCTCCTGATTCCCGAACCCTGACCTCCCGAGCACTGACTACTTCTCACTGCTGACGTTGTCTCCACTCTCCCACACTCGCAGCTTCCTTTCACAGCCGTTTCTCTCTGCTGAGTGCTGACTGCTATCTTCCATCGTCCCCCAGCCATTCTTCCTTTCTGATCTGATGTCTTCTCTCGCCCTCCTCATCCAGACTCTGCGCGTTCCCCATCAGGACTTATTCATCTTCAACGCGCAACTTTGCTCCCCAAGTTCCTTTTACCTTTCTGCTGTTCTGCGAATTTCTCTCTATCAATGTCGTTTGCATTCTGGTCGCGCAATCGATGCCCCTTTGATTTCTCCTCCTCTCCGTATCACAACACACTCAGTCTGACAAGAAAGAAGAGGACATGAGCAGCGCTGAGGGAAATTCCGATGCTTCCATTTTGGTCTGAGGATCCTCCCTGACATGTGTTCTCCTGGACATGTCGAGGAACCGGTCCAAAATGAGTTGAGGAGGATCCTGGTCAATATGGTCTCCTGGTGGTTTCTATGAGTTTCAGGAGGCTCCTAGGAAATTTTGAGGATAGGCTACAAAAATCCTGGGAACGTGGCGGTGTAGTGGAAAGTTTGGGCGACCCTGGAAAAATGTGGGGCGACCTGAAAGGCTGACCCAATCGGCGTTCCATACCAGCGAAATTCGCAGTGAGAAGACTGTCGCTTCCTTGGCCCACTTGCCCCCGCTCACGCTCACGCTCATGCTCTCCAAACACACAGAAGAGCATCAGAGCGATGGCGCCGCGGAAGAGCAACAATGCGGTGAAGAGCAGCGGGTCCACCAGCAAGAAGGCCGCCCCTCTGCCAGACTGGGTCAAGAACGGAGGAAAGCCGCCTCCGACAGAGACTGGGCCCACAACGACAACCTTCACCCGCCGCGATGGGACCGTAGTCACTCAGACACATCTGTTTCCCCCCAACACCAAGTCGCCCATCAACCTCCTACACGAGCGCATTCAGAAGACGACCCAGTGGAACAAGCCAGAGCTCCGACCCCATCTCCTGCCCGGCTCCAAGACCGAGTACACTTGTTCCGTCATCCTCACAAAACCCAACAAGGCCGATGCGTCCAACCCACATCGGGTCGAGTTCAAGCCGCCCATGAAGACCGGCCAGGGCGGCGCTCTCGACGGGCTCTACTTCAGCGTCGACTCCTCTGAGAAGGCGAAACACTGGGGCGCGACTTTCGGACTGTTCCGCCTGTACTCCAATCAGCAGTTCGGGCGAATGCTGCCGACTCTCGCAGGCAACCCAGGTGGAGGACCGCGCGAGTACTGGAACCAGATGGAGGCGTGGCTCAAGTCCGCCGAGGCTAAAGCTTGGCTGGCACGTCCGGACCACAGTGACTTTCTCGCCGCCGACCCCTTCGACGCTCTGGCAAAGAGGGAGCGCGATGTCAAGGAGCGTCAGATCAAGGACACTGCACGGGCTGCGGCTGTGGAGAAGGGCCTGGCTGACGTTCATCTCGGCGCAGGCGATGGTCACGGTGCTGGGCGGCGTATCAGCAAGGCGTGGACAGAGGCCAAAGAGGTCCGCATGGCCCCTTCGCTTCGCGAACTCGTCGAAAGGACGATTCGAAACGCCATGCAAGTGTTCGGGGACCGGGTGGCCGAGCTCGATGATGAGGTCGATGACGATGCAGGGGAGGACGGCGCGAAGAGTGGGCTCGGCTACGATGTCAAGGCCGTGTCCAAGGCTCTGACCTCGCAAGGCTTCCGAGCTGGTTATGTTCGGTCCTCGCTCGCCTGGCTCCAGAACGCATCGGACCTACTTGCTCAAGGCGGTCCAGCGTCCACAAGCGCTTCGCGGGATCCTCTCATTGCAGCACTCCGATCTAAAACGCTGGGGCCTCTCGAGGCTGCCACGCAGTATCTCGTCCTGTACGTTCCCGAGGAGGACCTCCCACCTCGATTTCGGCCAAGCAAAGCGAGCGACGGGTTCGTTAGTGCAGCGTACTCAGGGTCCGGAGCATCGGATGGTTCTGCCTTGGACCGAGAGGAAGAACTCGGATGGAGATGGACAGAAGATGCGCTCGTCAAGGATGCCAAGTGGCCTCGTAAGGCTGTTTCAAGTGCTGTCAAGACGGTGCGACAATGGAAACGGGAGGCCCAGTCAGGACTGGAAGCTGCCAAATGGGACGCTCCAACGCGTTTGTCTTTCGTCACCGATGTTTTATTAGCCCGACTCGGCGGGTCGGATTCGGATGCGGATCCCGTGCAATCTGTTCTCGACAATGCTGCGGCAGCACAAGATGCCTCGGAAGAGGACTTGATTGAGCTTGGCACTTTGCGCGACGACGAACGAATGGCAGTGGAGGCTATCCTTGGCGAGGAACGGGTAGGCAAAGTCGAAGGATTCCGGGATGCTTTCGACATCACTTTGACCGGCCATCCCGAAGCGAAGGACATCGTCCCTCCTCATGCGCTCAAGGAGGACGTGCGGTTACGGATTCTACCACATAAGCTCTCGTTATACCCTTCCGCCTCGCGACCTCAAAACGTGCCTACCTTTGTCGTCGTCTCCAGCACGCTCCCTTCGTATCTGTGTCTCGCTCTGACGAAGCAACTCGTCGTTGCACTCCGGAGCAAACCTGAGTTCGCAGACGTTCTTGAAGGCGGGCAAGGTGGGGCCATCTTGAGTTTGGTGGAGGAACTGGAGGGAGGCGCGGGCTGGTGGCAGGTTCTCGACGAGCCACCTAGCTTGGATAGCGTGATGGCCGGATTGCTCGATGGAGAGGCCTCACCGAGCCAACTTCCAGACTCGACAGCTTCCGACGACATTCCCAAGGCACCTTCCAAGAACTCGGCTCGCAAACCTTTCAGGAGCGCCCAACCACTGAAGCGCGACACGAGGATTGACGGGGAGCTTTTGGCTCAACACGAGGCTCTTCTGAAGCGAGAGGATCATCAAGACATGCTTCGTGTTCGCAAGAGTCTTCCGGCATTCTCTGCTCGGGACAAGATTCTTTCCTTCTTGTCTGGATCGGCGTCCGCAGGAGGAGGAGGAGGAGAATTTGCCGGTCGTGTTCTCATCATTGCAGGTGAGACGGGTTGCGGCAAGTCAACTCAGACACCCCAGTACCTGCTCGAAGATGCAATTGCCCGCTCCGAGGGTAGTCTGTGCAATATCGTGGTCACGCAACCAAGGCGTGTCAGTGCGATGGGCCTTGCGGCGCGTGTTGCTGCCGAGCGCGGAGAAAAGTGGGACGATTCGGCGAGCGAGAGCAATGCCAATGTCGGCACGGTCGGCTATGCCATTCGCGGCGAACGTCGATCGTCCAAGAACACCCGTCTACTCTTTACTACCACCGGTGTGCTTCTACGACGCCTGAGCTCTGGCTCCGATCCAGACCTGCGCAGCGTCTCGGTGGTCATCGTCGATGAGGTTCACGAGAGGAGCGTCGATTCGGACGTGCTGTTGCTTGAGCTGCGCGAGCTCCTCCGCCGCAATCTCCGGATCAAGGTCGTCCTTATGAGTGCCACGATCCAGCAAGAGTTGTTCGTCGACTACTTTGGCGGCGCTCCGTGCCTCGAGATACCTGGACGGACTTTTGCAGTGCAGGACCGCTACATTGAGGATGTCCTGGGTCAGCTTTCGGGGTGGAAGCCGTCCTCTGTGCTCCTGGCCAGCGCGAAGTATGCCGAGGCGCAGCAGCGGAAACGTGTACAGGCGAAGAAGGAGCAGGAAAAGACGCCTGGTAGCAAGGCGCAGCTCAAGATTAGGAAGGAGGCTCAGTCCAGTGGTGCCAATACTCCGAATGACGACGAGCCTGGGGACGACGCCTTAGCCTCGAGCGGGCCGGGTGACGACGATTTCGGCGCCAATCTGTCCGCTGAGGCACGGCTTGCTCTGAAAGGCTTGCAGCACTCCGACCGTACCGACTTCGACCTGCTGGGTGCTGTCGTGCGCTACGTGGTGGAGAAGGCGGAGAAGGACGAGGCTACTGTCAAGGCGGGTGCTGCAAAGAAGGGCGGCGCGATTCTAGTATTTTGCTCTGGTGTGGGAGAAATCAGGTCAGTTGTTTTGAACTGCTTGGTTGTATATCATGGTTCTATTTGCTGATGTGCTGTTGAATTTGACAGGCAAGCTATCGAAGCTATCTTACGTGCTGTGGTCAGTAAGGTGGACGTCCTTCCCCTTCACGCCAACCTATCGCCGGCGGAGCAACGGCGAGTCTTCAATCGACCGAAGCCGGGACATCGGAAGATTGTCGTATCTACCAATGTCGCTGAGACGTCAATCACCATTGACGACATTAGCTATGTAGTCGACACGGGCCGGGTGAAGGAGACGCGGTACAACCCGGAAACTGGGCTGACCAGTCTCGTCGAAGGTTGGGCATCCCGAGCAGCGTGCAAGCAGCGCCGAGGCCGAGCGGGTCGAGTCCGCGAGGGCGAATGTTTCAAGCTCTACAGCCGGCAAACCGAGCTCGACAAGCAGGCTCGGCAGAGTACGCCCGAGATGCTGCGGGTGCCGCTGGAGAACGTCTTTTTGCAGGCGAAAGCGATGCATGAGGATGTGGATCTGCGGCTGATGCTGTCCAAGGCGCTCAGTCCGCCGAGTATGGCGAGTATGCAGAGTGCGTTGGAGAATCTGATGGAGTGTGGGGCGATGAGGACGAATCAGGGGTTTAAGAGTCGGCTGACGGCGTTGGGGCGGCATCTGGTATGTGGTACAACCCCTGCATTTTCCGGCTCGCGTTGACGAGTTAGACCAACATGGGAATCCTGACGCCTTTCTTGATTTGGACCCTCTGCAGTCCAACTTGCCACTGGACGTTCGGTTAGGCAAACTTCTCGTCTTTGGAGCTCTGTTTGGCGTACTTGGGCCGATGTTGAGTGTTGCTGCCATCATGTCCTCAAAACCGCTCTTTGTGTCTCCGACGCGCGACAACGATGCTATCGCCAGGTGAGTTGTGATCGCTGGCATTCCTTTCTTCGTATGTCATATCGCCCTTGCTGATCGCTGATCTCCTTTGCTTCGGCCAGTGTGCGGAAATCATTCGCAGTGGGCAACAGTGATCTGCTCACGGATGCGTACGCGTTCAACGCGTGGTTGAAAATGAGGGCGAACAAGAAGAGCAACGCAGAAGTTCGAGACTGGTGTGAGGCGGTGAGTGCATTGATGTATTACTGGATTCCCTTTGCTCTCACGACCTGCCTCCTGACCGATCAGAGCTACTTCGCAGAACAACCTCTCGCAAGCTACGCTACGGGACATCCACTCCCTCCGCTTCGAGCTGCTCGGCAACCTACAAGATCTAGGCTTTGCACGACGCTACGAGGCGAACTCTGCGCTCTCCCTGGCCCCCTCGCTGGGCACCTCCCGCCCGGAAGACGTCGAGCAACTGCAAGCTCCCGACTGCAACGCGCTGAACCTGAACATGCTCCGCGCCGTCCTCGCAGCGGCGCTCTGGCCGTCCGTGGTGCGGATCCAGACACCGCCGCCGCTCTTCAAGGAGTCCGCTTCGGGTGCGATGCTGCGCGATACCGAGGCGCGGACGATCAAGTACTTTGACCGTGTGCAGGGTCGACTCTTCCTGTTTGGGACCTCGGTCAACTTTGCTGCTACGGGTTACTCGTCCAGTTATATGGCTGTGTTCCAGAAGGCTGTGATCAAGCAGTCTGCTGGTGGTCCTGGCGCCGGCGCCGGCGCTGGTGGTGCGGGTGGAGGTGCGGCCCCGGGCGCGACGCGGGAGAAGGTGATGATGAGGGATGCGAACGAGGTGCCGTTATACGCGCTACTCCTGTTCGGTGGCAAGTTGAAGGTGAATCACTCGGTCGGGGGGATCACGATTGGGAATGCGGGCGCTGTCGCTGCCCGCGCGGGCGGGGATGATGATGGCGGCGATGTTGGAGATCAAGAGCGGGATGGGTGGGTCAAGTTGCGGGCTAGTGGGCGGATTGCTGTGCTTTGTAGCCAGCTGCGGGCCCTGTTGGACGCTGTGAGTGATTTCCCCATCTCTGAGTTACAGACTGCTGCTGTTTCATCGTTGCTGATCTATAATCCATTCTTGATGCGATTTGCCAGGTTCTCGACGCAGCTGTGGAAGATCCCGGCTCGATCTCGTGGGATGGCAACGGCAAGGCGGATTCTCATCAGTCGCAGGTGCTCAAGTCCATCGTTGCCCTCCTCACTCGGGATGGGGTGTCTGATCTCTGAGCGGAGCGGGACCACTTTATATGTTATACTCGTATGGAAATAGGTTGCTCATAACAATACATGTGTGCATATGGAGATGACAGACGACCTGTTTATACTGTACACGCTCTCAAGTCTGATGCCTCGTACCGACTGCGACTGGCCCCCCCCACCCTCGTTGCCGGGCTGCTGGCGGACAAGGCGATCAGATCCGGATGGGATACCGAAGACGCTGTGAGATCCTCCTCTCCACCTCGTCCCTGACCTCCGTCCAATGGGCCCACCAAGCCCTCGCGACCTCGTCCCCCCCTCCTTCCCCTCCCTCGATCTCGTCCCCTGGAGGTAAAGGCCACACACCACAGAGTACCTCCCTCCACCACTTCACGGCCCCGATGGCACCTTCTACATCCCACCATACTGAGCCCACCTGCGCCTGTTCCGGGTTCGGGTTCGGGTCGACAGACGCAAGCACGAACTCCCTGATCCGGCGTACCTCCGACTCGCGCGGGAGGGTCGAATGTCGTTTATGGAACCACGTCGAGAGCAGAGCGCGAATCTCGGGTGGTGCATGGACCGAGGTGCCCGTCCGGGTCGTCAGGGTCGGTCGTGGTCGTGAAGCCGCGGAGGCGGAGGCGGAGGCGGAGGCGGAGGCGGAGGCGGAGATGCGGTTGGCGATGAGTATCTGTGGTGCTGCTTCTTCTTCGTTGGGGTGGGTGGTGGTGGTGGTGTGCGGCATGGCGAAGCGCGCCGCTTTGAGAGCTGCTTGTTTGCGTGCTTCTGCTCGGCTGGGATACTTGCTTACCTGACCCGCTTTGAACAGCACACCCTCTCCCATTCCCCATCCAGCTCCAGGCCCAGCTCGTTTCTCAGCAGAAGCAGCGGCGGCGGCTGCTGTGGCTGCTGCGTAGTGTTCGGCTACGAGCTCGTGTTGGATTGGTAGTGGTAAGGCGCGTAGGAAGGTCGGGTCGATGGAGAGTGCGCGGATTTCGTCGTCTGTCATTTTTGTGGGGTCCTGAGCGAAGATGAGCGGGCGTTGTGCTCCCCCTCCCCCTCCCCCCCTCCCCCCCTCCCCCCCTCCCCCCCTCCCCCCCTCCCCCTCCCCCTCCCCCTCCTCCTCCTCCGATGGGGGTAGTGCGCTTGGGTGTGTTGCTGAGGGGCGTGGTTACCTTTTTGGGAGTGCCCTTCGTAGGCGTTCGGTCGGGCGTCCGGGTCGAAGTTGAGGATGAGGATCCGCCCGAGCGGAACATGTTCTCAAAGACATTCCCCGTCTTCCTCTTCTTCGTCGGCGTCCTTCCGCCCACTCCTCCTCCCTCCTCCTCCTCCTCGTCCTCCTCAAGAAGCGCACCCAACGTCCGTTTTTTCGTCCCTTTGCTTTTACCCTGTAATCGCCGACCGAGCTCGGCGTCGCGGAGGACTTCTTCCCGGGCCCAGTCTGGCAGTTCCGAGAGGCTTGTGGGGTCGATTTGGGACATTGTGGGCACGTGTACGAAGGAGGTCGAGGTGGATGTCGTTGGGGGGCCGTTTTCGGTGGGGGCTTCGGCTGGTTGTGGGCTTGGGTTCGTCGTGGAGGGCATGGGCGGGGCGGGGAGGAGGGAGGATGATGATGTTGAGATTGGGAGTATACCGCCGGCGTCGCCTCGGATGGGTGCTTTGCCCTTGTCTTTGGAGGTGAGCCGGGGTGGGAGGTCCTGCGGTTCGTCGGCCTCTTCCACTTTCTCGTCTTCGAATGCGAGTGGAAGTTCTGGTCGGGCTCTGTCACCTGTATCCCGAGTCGGCTGTACCTCAGACGCCTCCGCAACCTTGGTACGAGCTGAGATCGACGTCAAAGCGTTCTCAGCCGCATTAGGCCCAGCCCCGGCACACGTCCCAACCTTGTTCCCGAAGGTAAGCAACTGCTGCCCGCGCTCCGGCCTGACAGCCATCGGCCCACCCTCGGACCCAGCCAACTCGAGCTTATGTACACTGACCCCAATTCCGCGCAACTCCCTCGGATCGGCCTGGAGGGAGGCGATGAGGTTCCATGCTTTGGGCTCGATGAGCTCGAGGGAGTCTACTGCTGACGTGTTACTGGAGGAAGAATGGATGGACGCGGAGCGGTGGTGGGTGTCGCATATTCCGTGTCCCATGAATTTGGGTGCTTCTGCGGGTGCGTCCGGTGCGCGGACCATGACTATAGGAATTGAATGGGTTGAGCGAATGGAGAATTTGATGCGGGAGAAGGAAGGGAGGGAAACATACCATTAACAGCGACCTGTCTTCCCTTCAGCTTGGCGGCCTTGAGCCGACTGACGACCTCGATACAAAGCTTGTGGACGAACGCCTTCGCCTCGTCCTGGTTGGCGAACCGAATCGCATAGTTCACATTGGCCCCGACGCTCTGCCTCAACTTCGGACCCTCGAGCCGATCGCGGTCCAGGCCCGTCAGTTTCCGATAGACCGTCGCGCCCTGTTTGGGCCCGAGGGACGCGATGAAGTTCGCCTCCGTCCGCTGGGAGCGCAGTTCACCTACGTTTATGGTGCCGTACCGCGCCCGGAGGTCGTCCCTCGTATGCCAGCCGATGCCGTGTAGGTCGTCGACGTCGAGCGCGGCGGTGAAGGTGGGTACGTCGGCATCCTGGAGGTGCCAGGCCCCACCTGGTTTCGCCTTGCGGGTTGCCAGACGGGCGAGGAGGACGTTGGACCCGATGCCGATACTCGCCGAGCATCCTGTCTTGGATTGGATTTGGGAACGGAGCGCTTGGGCTAGGGCTGTGGGTGGTGAGATTTCGGGGTTGGTTGTGAGTTGGGTTGCGTAGAGGGAGACGAGGTCGGGGTCGGGACCTGGCTCATTGTTGTGCAGGGCAGGAAGGAGTCGGGAGACGTCGATGAGGGCTTCGTCCACGCTGACGGCCTCGATGGCGTCTGCGTGTGTGAGGAGGAGGGAGTAGAGCTGGAGGGAGGTGTCGTGGTATTCCTGGAAGGCGTACGGGATGGGCTGTATGTGTGTACAGTACTTGCGAGCCTGTCCGAGGGACATTCCGTTCTTGACTCCGAATGCGCGTGCTTCGTAGCTGCAGGATGCGATTTCGGATGTACTGCTACTATTGTTCCCGGTTGTGGAGGAGGATGAGGATGAGGATGGCGCTCCTGCGCTGTGGCAGACGACGACGGGTTTGCCCTTCAGCTCTGGCCGTTTGCGGAGACCGACGGTGACGAAGAAGGAGTCGAACTGGGGAGTAAAGGAAGGAGGGTTTTGAGTACTGTCTATGAATTATTATTAATGTTAATAGAGAGAGAAAGAAAGAGACTTACATCGATGTGCATAAGGACCCGTGGTGTTTCTGGTGGGAGATGAGGCGATCCTCGTTCCCTTCCGTTGTCCTCTTCGCGTAAGGCCTGAGCGACGATGTCCTGTAGCTGTGACTTCCAAGTGCTGAGATGGTGTAGGCGTGACTTTGCAAAGTAGCCGGAGAGGAAGGAGGCGGACGTGGCCGTGTTGGCTTCTCGCCACTGCGGACTGGAGAGTAAGCGGGAGGCATTCCTGTTGGAAGGCTGGGAGAAGTATGCATGCTTCACGGGAGGATCCTCGACGTCGCCCATCTCGGTGAGTGATTCAGTATCCAGTGATTGGAAGATGGCTATGGCTATGGCTATGGCTATGGCTATTATACATGGCTATGGTGTTTGGTGTCCATGGTAATGTTTGTTAAGGTCGAAGTGGAGGCACGTGGTTAGATTAGATAGGATCGGGCGCAACAGCCAAGCCGAGGGAAGCCCCTATTCATCATCTTGTGTCGATCTCATCCTCGACAGCGACGACCGTGATCTCGACAGCGACAGCAGCCAGCAGCAGCAGCAGCGATGGCGCACCCTCCCACTCCCACTCTCACTCCAGATGGCGACGACCACGACCACGCCTTCCACGGCCACAACTCGTCCGACATCCTCAAGGCGCTCCAGTCACACGCACACCAGATGCACTCCATCGAACACCAGCTCAAGGGCCTCGACCGCAACCAGTCCAAGAACGCAAAGGACATCGCAGACGCAATCGTAAAGTACGCACACGCACACAAGCACGACGGACACTGGCCAGACTCCGTCATCGCACCCAACAACAAGCACAACGCGCTCAAGGACCACATCCAGCTCGCAGCTGCTCTCGACCTCGATGCCCACTCAGCAGCAACCGCACTCGCCCTGCCGTACCCAGCCGCATTCTCCCTCGCTGCCTTGCTCAGCAGATCAGCATGGGCAGCAACCGCATACGCAATCGTCTTCCTCACCATCGGAATCGTCCTCCTCTTCTTCGGATACGCCTCCTTCTACTGGGCACCCAAAGCACGCTTCTCACCAGATCGGCCCGCAAAGAATGCAACCAGCTCTTCATACACCTCCCTCGGCGGAGCCCCTCGACGGGACAGCGCAGCGCACCTGCCCGTCCTCGGCGACGGCACCAGTTTCGCAGAACGCATCCTCGGACCCTCCCCCTCCCCACGCACCCGCGCAGCAGCAGCCAAGAAGGGCCGCCACGCAGCAGCCTCCTACCAAGACCCCTCCAAACCACCACACCAACCCCGACTCGTCTTCCCAACGGGCATCGGAGGCATGCTGTCCTCCGCCCTCTTCTGCACCAACCTCGTCATGTTCATCACCTCGGCCGTGCTGGGCCGGAAGGACGTACCCCTGGCCGAGAGTCCGCCACCGACGATCGCGTATGGTGCCTTTTTCGCGGCTATGCTTATGCCCTTCATCGCCGGCTTGCTCTTCCTCTCCCGCGTCACCTTCTTGCCCAGGCCGTTGGCTGGTCTCGCGGGCGCTTGCGCTCTCACCAGACTTCTCACCGCCCTCTTCGGGATTCACACCTTCCTCATCCGTATCGTCATCCTCTCCGTCTCGGCCCTCCTGCTCGCCGCTCCCCTCATCCCGCTCCCGGGAAGGGCGGCATACGTACAACGGCTGCTCTGCACCATCACCACCGCCATCTGGGGCGGCGTCTCCCTCCTCGACGGTGTTGTGCTCCTCGTCCTCTCCCAGGCCAGACTTCATACGGGATTGCCGCTCCAGATCGAACAGCAGGGCGATCTGATGCCCACTTCCATCGGCGTACAGGCCGCTGCGTCCTGGCTGGACACATGGGTCCTCATCCTCGCTCCCGATGGCTCAGACACCCTCCTCAGCGCATCGGAACACTGGGGAACATCCGCCTTCAAGGGTTGCATCGCAGCCTCCATCCTCCTACCCGTCTTCGGTCTCGTCTTCCAAGCCATCCTCCAACATCGCGCCGGAGCGGGAAAACTCGGCCTCTTCGGCATCTGGGGTGGCGGCGGTGGCGCTGGTACATATGGCAAGGACGCCGATGAGGAGTGGAACGATATCCTGGGTTCCTACACACAGCGGTACGAGAAGGGCGTTAAGGAGCTCGAGGGAACCATGCCGGCGAACTACAACAACCTCGGAGGGAACGTGGACCCCATCACCGGTCGACCCGTCTACCGTGCCGGTCTCTTCGAGCCCGCGCCCTCGGCCTGGAGCAGGATTGCCAACGTCTTCGGAGGCGGGCCTGCCACGCCCGCTCGATACGGTAACCTCGGCTCGGCACAGGCTCCCCTCGGCCATGCGCCCTCCTCTGGCGCTCCTGCCGGTGGAAGTGGCTTCCGTACCCTCGAGGCCGTCGCTGCTGCCAGCGATCTCGACCTCAGTCTCGTGGCCAGCTCGAAGATCTTGGGCGACGGATCTGGGTTTATCGACCATGGTCGGAAGCAGAAGCGCAAGAAGGGCAAGAAGGCCGGTGGGAAGGATGCCCCTGCGCGATTCCAGTCGGTACTAGCCAAAGACCTGGATAGCGACGCTGATGCTGGATTTACCGGTCGGCGGAAGAGGAGCGACAGTGCGACGCTGCTGTCGGATGATGATGAGGATGAGGAGGACGAGAAGAACTCGCCGCCGTACGAGTCTGAGTCTGAGTCGGACGGATATGAGGACGAGGACGTGACCGCTGTCAACAAGGAGAAACGGCCGTACCCGAATACGTCGGTCTCCTTCCGTCTACCGTCGGCCACCGCTGCCATCGCCGCGAAGAAGACGTCCGGCCTCCCCCTGACATCGAGTGGCACATCGGGCCTACCACCCCCGAGCTCGTCGACTCCTCCCCCTCCGCCTGGTCTGCTCTCCATCTCCAAAGACAGCAGTCCGCGCCCGCCGAGTTATCGGACGAATACGGACCTTTCTGCCCGTACCGCGACCGCCACGCCGACGGGGAGTGGGATGAGTGGTACGACGGCGGGGAGTAAGCGGACCTTCAGTATACCCTCGCCTTCCGCCGGAGCTGGAGCTGGAGCCGGAGCTGGAGCTGGGTTGGGAGCGGGACCGGTAAGGACACCGTCAGCGAGCTCGAACCGGTCCTCTTCCTCGGCGAACTCGGCCAATGGCGGGGCGGTGCCGATGCTCATCACCTCCACGCGGGGCGCCACCGCTCGTTCGATGTCCGGCTCCTCGTCGTCCTCGCCGTCGGCGGCGGCTCGATTGCCGCCGCCGATGCCTGCGCCGCCGGCCGCTGGTGCGAGTGGGAAGGATGGGAATGGGAAGGCGGGGAATGGGTACGTGCCTGCTACGCCTAGTTTGGTGAATGCGATTTCGAGGATACAGCGTGCGCAGGAGCAGGCGAGGGCGTGGCATGCTGCTCAGCCGAAGGAGGGTGGTGCTGGTGCTGGTGCTGGTGCTGGTGCTGGTGCTGGGGCTGGGAAGCGGTGATAACTCCCCCTGTTCCTCTCGACTCTCGAGCTCCAGGATACCCTTCCTTCTCTTTTCTTTTCTCTTTTGGGACCATCTCTTTTCATCGGAACACTTGCTTTTTTTTGGTATCTTTCTCTCTCTCTCTCTCTCTCTCTCTCTCTCTCACTCCCCTCTCTCTTTGCTATCCCTCCCTCCCCCTCTCTCTCTTCTTCCTCTCGTTGGCAGCTAGCAGATGTAATCTCCTACCCCCCCACTTTGCACCCTTGTCTTGACGTACGACTATGCCCCGCCGAAACGAACCCAGATGATAATGACCTTTGCATACCAAGTTCTTTCTTTCTCCCTGTTTCGGAGACATGCCTGACACGGCGAAAGGAAACAAGCAAAAGGGGTGTTCAGTTTTGTTTTGAGCCGGCCCCTGACTTCATCATTTCGGTTACCCAAATTGAAACCCCCCGTTCTCTTCCGGTTTCCTGACTTCGCCGCGGAGCGCATGTCGTGCTGACGCGTCGCGCTTTCCACGCGTTGCTGTCACCTCTCACCTGTAATCCTCGTCATTCATTTATGTCCCCTTCATGCCACGCCTATCAGAACGAGCGCGCTTGATTCAAAGTCTTTCCAGGTGCCTCCGTCTCTCGCTATCTGCCGCCGCACTCGACGAGGAGTTCCAGGCCGACGTCGAGGAAGCTGAAGAAGCTCTTGGACTCGTCGATAGCAACCGATACCTGTCTCGAGACCGTCTGCCAAACGACATGCGCGCACGCAGAACTCGCGCGCGCTGCGTGCAACACTTGTCCTGGAATGAAGACGACTTCAAACGTGGATTCCGAGTCACAAAAGCCCAGTTCAAGTACGTAGTCAGTCTGCTGGAGACGGACGAAGTCTTTGCACGAAAGGCGCGCGGTCGGCCTCAGCATCCAGTGCAATATCAAGTTCTTCTGGTCCTATGGAGATTGGCTCATTCCGCCACTGGTGCCACAGCCTTCCAAATCGCGGAGCGCTTTGGGGTCTCTGGTGAGAGTGCAACGGTGTTAATTTCATATCTCTCGTCGATGCTACAGCTGCTGACGGGTGTCCTCCCCCCCCACACCCCTCTTTGTCATGTTCCATCGCAGAGGGCACGGTCATCTCTTGGACGGATCGCGTTCTCTGTGCGTTGATCGGTATCGAAGACAGATATGTGTGGTGGCCATCTCTCGGCGAGCGTCAGCAGTTGAGGCAGCAGCTCAGCGATCACCACGGACTCGCTGGCTGTATCGGCTTCATAGATGGAACACACATCAATTTCGCGGGCGCGCCCGCCCGCAAAGATGCGGCTGATTTCTTCACCCGACACCATCGCTACTCGTTCAACGTTCTGGCTGTGGTCGACATCGACAGGCGCTTCCGATTTCTCCATCTGGGCTTTCCGGGATCCGCTCATGACCAGCGTGTTTACAGAGCGTGCGCCCTCTTTCAGGCGCCTGATCAGCATTTTTCTGCAAACGAGTTCATTTTGGGCGACTCAGGATACACGAGCGATGCTCATTTGGTGTCTTTGTTCCGTCGGTACCGTGGACAGGAAACACTGGCGCCGTCGCAGGTGAGCAGCCTGCAATTCCTAGCTGGCCCGTGGCCGTCTCTTTGCTCATCTCATTTCATTTATATTATTCCCACATTGCGCCGATGCGTGCCTCATTTGACCGTCAGGTTGCCTTCAACCAACACGCATCACCACGCCGAGTCACGGTCGAGCATGCCTTTGGCATCTTGAAACTCCGTTGGCAGTCTCTGAGAGCCCTTCCAATCTCGCTCAGAGACGAGCTCGAGGAGTCGAGGGCAGCGTGCTGGATTCGAGCGTGCGTGGTTCTCCACAACCTTCTCGTCGACGACGCGGCGGAACCTGGTCAATGGCTCACGGCCGAGGAGCGCGAACTCGCTCAGCGAGAGCACGGCCCAGACTTCACTCGCTGGGAGCACGACGGCGATGCGGCGTTGCATGCTGTGGGTGCAGACGTAGGACAGTCTGCACCGCAAGAGGAGCAAGTGGGGCGCACAGAGGGACAGATACTGCGTCAAAAGGTTCAGGAATTTGCGCGAGTGTGGAGACAGCAACGCTAGGGTGCATTGTCTAGTACGGTTGATTGTAATGAACACTACATGGCCTCATACATAGTTTGAGCTTCTTTCATGGCTTCGGAAAAACGAGAGGTTCTCGTCTTGGTTACGAAGCTCCCGTGCCAATGCCATGATGGCGCCGAGCCTCTCCGCTTTGATCTTCGTAGCGCTAACCTCGACGTCCATCTTGGCAGCTTCGACTTTAGCTGCGTTGAGCTCGGCCTCCATCTGTCCGCGTGCCTTGGCCCTTTCTTCCATAACCAACTCGATTGCATTTATTTTGCGCTTGGGAGCTGACGAAGAGTAGAATGTAGATAGAGAGAGAGCTGTCAGCGAGCACGAAGCGAGAAGGAACAACATGGCCTGCAGATCCATCATGGACTCACTGTTTGAGGTGTCCTTCTTGCCAAACTTGCGGCCCGAGTCCGACGGTCGACCTTTGCCCTCCTTCTTCACTTCCTCCTTCTCCCTCTTCTCCGTAGCCTTTTGCTTTCCTTTGTCCTTCCGGCCTTCTTCCACGTTCTTTTCCGCGCCAATTTCAACTTCCTTCCCCCCTTGCTCGTCCTCTCCGTCGTCCTCTCCGCCGTCTTCTTCGTCATCTTCCTCCTGATCAGACGCCAGAAGATGAGCACGCAACGATTCCCCAGCGGGGTCATCGATAGCGGAAATGCTGTAAGACCCTTTGGGATTGGCGGCGATACGGTCGCCCATGACCTCCGCAAGCTCGTAATAGAATGGACACATCTTACGGACCGTATCTGCAGCGCGTTCAAGAATAGATGTAATTAGCTTTGATTCAATGCCTATGATGCCCTATGATAGGCAAGAAAGCAGCTCTACATACCCTCGACGGACGACAGCGCAAGGGCAAGTCGCAGTTGTCCCTCTTCCTCTTCATTTTCGTCGCCGTCTCCTCCGAGATCCGCCGCGTCATCCAAGACACCCTGTCCGGTCTGCTTACGCCAGTCGTTTGCGTCCCGGAATGATTTTTCCATTGCTTTGATCTACGAAAAAGGTGAAAGAGAGAGCGTTCAGCGCTGTGGAGAATGTCTCTCTTGATACTGGTACTGACCTTGTCCACGACTGCCCCTGGTTTACGTATCTGCTTGATCTTAAATTTTTTCATTCGTTGAACGATGTCCTGTGCCAGTTCCTCCTGCGTGTTCCCTTCAGAACCCTTCCATTTGTCGTAGTTGTTGTCCTCCTGTAACCAGTTGAGCAGTATAGTATAGGACGAGGGATGACCTGGACCAAACGCGTCATTCTTCCATTGCGGCGTGACCTCGGTCTTGTTCTTTGATTTCGCGGGTGTGATGGGTACAGAGAGGGTCTGAATTGGATAAGGGTAATAAATCATGTTAACGCTCCTGCTGCTATATATCAACGCGTATCATGATTCATGTATGCGCTGTACTGACCGAGACAGAGCCTGCCGCCGCGGACGACTCGCTTGCAGCAACCACGTTCTCCTCAGCACTTCCAACGACGACACCAGCGTGCTCGACTCCACTGCCACTCTCGACAGATCCCTCGTCAGTGTTGTCGATAGCAGCAGGGGATTTGTCCAGAGCAGCAGCGGAAGCAAGCGCGCTGCTATCGTCGTTGACTGCTGATGTATTGCCCTGTAATGGAATGAAAGAGCCAGTTGTCAGTGATGTTAGCAGGAGCGTTGTAGAACCCGGTTGCGACTCACCTTGCGCCCCTTCTTGCCTGTCGTGCCCTTCTTGGCTGGGGAAGGGGCAGGATTGGCAGGCAGGCTGCTTGAAGCCTTGCGCTTTGCCGGTCCGGGCATCTGTACGACAGGGAGAAAGCATCGTCAGCGTGCGTAGGATAATCACAGGAGCGCGAGACACTCACGAGTGCAGTCTTGACTGATGTAGGTAGGTCTGATACTCTGATCGATGGCTAAGTCAAGAAGACGAAGAAGTGATGTGGATGGGGCTGGTCGCTGCTACTCAAGATGCTTGCCGCTCTGAGCGAACTCAGGATTTACGGAAGAAAAGTTCGACCGATTTCAGCTGGTTGTGAACTCAGGGAGCTTTCATATGGAGGCGTCTGATTTTGTCTGAGTTCGTCGCAAATAATCTCCGGAAACTCGCGAACTCAGGGCCTGTTCAGTAGCGGGCCCGGGGTCGCGACAGTAGGCTCGAAAGGGCACGAAAATGCGAGCCTTCGTAAATTTTCTCTGCCCGGGCTCTCCACCGCTGTAGTTACTAAACGCAGGCTCTCCAGAACCTGGAGTCTTTTGTGAACTATTATGTAATCGTGTCCACCTGGCACCTACTGACCTACCCCATCAGGCATCACTATCACTACTCACGCACTCCTCACTCCTCACTCCTCACCAGCGCAGCCCATCATCATACAAGTCCAACGCAGAGCAGACTGTGAGTGTGCTGCTACTGAATCACGGACCACGGTGTCTACTGTGCTTGTGCGCTTACACGTTACTTCCCTTTCCAGTTGCTATACAGTCTCATCAGTCATCATCGTACGCCATTGTCCAGTGGACTCAGGACTGTGAGTAGACTGATATCCGATCCCCGGTCCCGCGCGTGCACCGCCCTTCCTGGATCAAGCTGACACTTCCTTTCTGATGCTATTCAGGGTATTTCTACGTGTTTCCACCGTGGTCCGTGGGTTTCCGACGCGGACGACGTGAGTACTATTCCCTTTCTCTGCTACGCTCTCCCATTCTTTTTCCAGTCCGCTTCTGACTCGAATCATTTCTCTCTACAGATCACAGTTCTACCATTTCGCGGAGGAGAGCTACGTGCTGCTGCCTGCTGGTTTTCTTTGCGCTCTCGGCCTTTGACCATTACGGGTGAGTACCCCTTCTGTCTATCGTATGCGTATCGAGTCTCATCATGTCTGATCATGCTTTCTCTTCTTTTCTGCTCATAGCTTTCACATCAACACTGTTGTCTTGCTGCGCGGCTTGCCTTGGACCTTCTTGGCCTTCTTTTGGCGTCCGCGTTGTGAGTTTTGCTGCCGGTCTACTTAATCATTTTTCACCACGCATTATTGACACATTGTTCCCATCACTGATTCAATTGATACATTCAGAATTCAAATATCTTTTTCTCTTCTAGCATCAAGTCTGCGCGTCTCCCGGTTCCTTTTTTTTCCCTGCTTCTCCGTCCGTTCCCCGTTGTCGTCCGTGAGTATTTTTTTTCTGTCACTTAAGGCTATGCCATGATTGACCCTCTCTCATATCAATGCAGATGATTAATAAAAATAACAACGCTGCGTTTCGCTCGCCTGCGTCTCCTGCGTCCCGTCGTCGCCGCCGCCACGCTACCCTCGCCGCTGTCGCCATTGCGGCTGCGCTATACGCGAAGCAATACATTTTCAAATCGGCCAAATACACCGCCGACGGCGACGGTTTTGTCACGCGTCTTTTCGAGGGGAGCAGCGCTGCGTTCAAGGAGGCTCTTGGACTCCGTCCTGCGACCTTCAGGAAGCTGCTTTCAGAGCTGCAGGCCCACGCTGGATATGGCCCCACGCGGAACATTGCGCCTCGTGAACATTTGGCAATTTTTTTTCTTTACACTGCGCGATGGGCGGCCACGAGCAGGCTGACCGCCGTGACGTTCGGACACTCTACTGGAACGATTACGTCGTAAGTCGCTCGTGCCTCAACCTTCATTACTGGTACGAGCAAGATGAGAACGTTATTGATTTTCCTTTGCTCTCCATTTACTCAATCAGCTCGTTCAAGCGCACGATTCAAACCTTTCTGCGCCCCGAAATGTATCAAAAATTTATCAGGATGCCAACGTCCGATTCACCTGTGCCAGATCGAATTCGAAGGGACCCCAGCGTCCGCGCCTTCTCCGCTGTCGTTGGCGCCGTGGATGGCACACACCTTCCCGCTCGCCCCCCTGCGGCTCTACGACAACGCTTCCGAAATCGCAAAGGGACTCTATCTTTCAATGTATTGGCTGCCTGTTCATTCGACATGCTCTTTCAGTATGTGTACACGGGCTGGGAGGGTAGCGCGGCCGACTCGATGATCTATCATCGAGCTCGGCAGCTGAGTTGGCGGGTTCCAGAGGGTCGAGTCTGGCTGGGCGATGCCGGCTTCCCTTCCTGCGACTCTCTTCTGGTCCCTTTCCGGGGAACCCGATACCAACTCAAGGAGTGGGGCGCGGGCACGGAACTGTGAGTACTTTGCACCCTCACCAGAACGAGTCTCATGATCGTACAATTCTAACGACTGCTTCTATCACACCTTTTTCCAGACCTCGCAATGCACATGAGTTATATAATAAGAAGCATGCGTCGTTGCGGAGCGTGGTAGAGCGAATCTTTGGCGTGGTGCAGGAGCGGTTTAAGATACTCGTCTCCGGCTGCGACTACGACCTCGCTACGCAGGCCAAGGTCTTCCCTGCCCTCGCCGTCGTTCACAACTTTGTCGTGATCAACGACCCTTCCGACACACTCCACCCCGACGACCTCGCCGCCTGGCTGCTCGAGCGGGACAAGGACAGCACCATCGGCGCTGAAGGCGACCTCAGCGTCACCTCGAGCACAACGCGGGCGGAGAAGAAGAGAGGGGAGGAGAGGAGGGAGAAAGCGGCCAACAGTCTCTGGAAGGAGTACCGCGTCAGGAGGGCTGCTCTAGGAATCTAGCCCGTCTACACGTTCACAATCTCATACCCATCTTTCCTCTCGTTCAGTCAAATGTCAAATAGTGATTGTGATGAGAACTGAGAATGAGAAGTTGAAATTTGATAGAAAGAAGAAGGCATGATAGGACATTTTGGACTCTCAGTATTCAAGAGAGGCAAGTAGCTGCAGCAAGTATGCAGCACGAACCGCTTCTGCACCCGGCTTCTGGCTGGCAGCAAGAGTCACGTACGCCCGAGCAGCACCAATGTTGGAAGCAAAGTAGCCAATGAGGCTGGCGACCTGGTCGGGCTCGAGATCGTCGCTGTCTAGATCAAGAAGAGTCTGAGTGGCCGCAGCGACTGGATCCTCTTCATGAGAGGGTCCAGCATCAGAGCCGGCCATAGTCGAAAGAACATCGATCATTCGATCGAACTGATCGCTCCCATTGCGACGCTTCGTAGGTCGAGTTTTGGGACCAGAAGTCGAGGCGCGCTTCTTCCCTTTTTTTGTCCTTCAAACGAGATGAAGAGTCGTTGAGCAATGCACACACATATATTCAAACCAACAACACGACACTGATCCACAACTAACCTCCTCTTCCTCGATCTCGTCGTCGACCTCTTCTCCTTCGGCCTCCTCCAGCGGCGCGCCTGTGCTCAGGGACGGGTCCAGGGCAAACTCGCCGCTGGCGGAGGCCTCGGAGCAGAGGTCGCTGACGCGGGTGTAGTACCACAACGACTTCTTGCGCCACTTGCGCGCCTTTGGGTTCTTCTGCAATAGGATAAACAATGCCACCTCGTATCAGATATTGAAACATGGTACTAGACAGGAAAACAGATGCTCCCAGAAGCATTCACTCTAATCAATACTCACGTCTGCATATGAATCCCACACAGAAGCTTCCGCTTCCACGCACTCTTCCTCCTCGTTCCACCCAAAGCCAGACTGTGCCACTATGTCGCGCACCTCGCGCCAGCATGTTTTCATCTGAATGAATCAATTGCAGAAGAGGAGCGTCAGCACATGGTGAATGCAGGCGGCAGTGGCTCTCTGCCTGTCGAGTCTCAGTCTGCTGCTGCCTGCTCACATGTTTCCAGTGGTTCTCGACCATCTTGTGGTCCTTCGCCTTGGTGCCGGAGGGCGCCATGCCGGAGATCGCAGACTCGATCTCGCGATAGGTTTTGACCTGCGCGTGCGCAGTGGGACAGGGAAGAAGCCAAGGCAATGTTATTTTGATCAGTGATCTGAACCAAGCTAAGGACCATCGAGCAAACGTCTATATATGACAGTCCACGGCAAGATGTTACTGTGTCAGCCCTACCTTGAATCCATTCTCAGGTGCTGCTCCTGCAGCTCTGACCTCCTCCAGCACGTCCATGAGCTTCTCCTCCTCGTCCTTGAGCCAGACCACCTTGGGTTCTTTGGCGTCCTTGTCTTCTTTCTTACCCTCTTTGCCTTTGGAAGCGCCGGAAGAAGGAACCGGAGCTCCACCAGGCTCACCGGGGCCCGGCGGCGGAGGAGGGTCAGAGGAAGAGGAGGAAGGGAGAGGGCTCACCATTCTTTCTTGTGAAGTACGGTGAGAATGGGAAATGAAAACTGAGAAGAAAAATCGACGGTGTGACTTGTAAAGACAAAGAAGAAGGTCATGGGACAGAAGAGAGCGACGCTGGAACCGCCTGCACCCCCCGTCTCAACGCAGAAACAATTTTCCCACGCAGAAAACGTGTGATCAAACAGGTAACGTGGAAAGGACGCGTGTCGAGGCGCGCTGGGACGCGACGCGTTAACTTGGTAAATTATATAATTAGAAAAAGAAAAGGCTCTTGCCCACGCTGGCGGGCGCGAGCACTCGAAATTTCGCAGGCTTGGGTTGTGTATGGGCGGGCTCAAATTTTCCAAGCCCGGGCTCTGGAAAAGTGAGCACCCATCGGTGACTGAACGCAGGCTCAAATGTGCCCGCAGTCGTTTGAACCCGTGCCCACATTCAATTAGTCCGGGCTTGCTACTGAACAGGCCCTCAGAGAAACTGAATACCCCTAAAGGGATCTGGATTTTCTGGAGTTTTGGAGACGAGGACGAAGCGAAACCAGAGAACTTGTGAGAGTTACACAGATCTGAGCGCAAAAGGGACGAAGGAGAAAGAGAGGGTGTCTAAACGCGAAACGCGAAAAGAAAAGAAGAGAAGAAGAGAAGGAAACGACGGGGACGGAAGCGGCACGAAACGAGCAAAGGAACAAGGAACCAAAGTACACGGGGCACAAAGCCATAAAGGCCAACCCCCCCCCTCTCCCCTCGCCTCCAGGGGTGCTTGCTCAACCCATCATCATCGAGCTCACATTATATCCCCCCGCAACATTCACACTCGCCCCATCCTCCGCAATGCCCAGATCACCCGCAAAGTCAAAGAGCGAAGGGGCCTGCATCCACTGTCCGAAGTCCTCCATCGACATCATACCCGATCCAGCGCCGGAGTTGGAGTTGGAGCTGGGGTCGGAGGTGGTGGTGGTGGCGAGCAAGTTGGAGGTGGAGGAGGAGGTGGGGTTGGAGCCGGAGGGCAGGCTGGCGGAGGGCGTACCCAAATTAGCAGCCGAGATCGCATTTGACAGCCCCATCGACTGCTGCTGCTGCTGCTGCTGCTGCTGGGAGTGTTCCGAGTGCGCACCGGCGTCCCCCTGTCCCTGTTGCGGCGCAAAGAAGCTATTAAGCGAGAAGTACGAAGAAGGCGTACCGGGTAACCCCCGCAAATTCGGCGTCTTCGCACCCGCAGCCGTCGAAGAATGTGTAGACGACAGCGGTGGGACAGGCAAGAAGTTCGAGGAAACCAGCGTCGTTGGGTCCTGCTGCTGCTGCTGCTGCGGTTGTGTCATCGTCGAGTACTGCGTCCCACCGCCACCGGCACCCACATCCGCCGCCTGCTGCCTCTGCGTCTGCTGCGCCCTCACCTGATCAATCACACTCTGTACACCGGGCAACCCATCCGCCGCCACGACCGGTGCATGCCCCACAGCACCCTGCCCAAGCACCCAATTCCAGAACCAATCGTTGCTCGAGTCCACCCCGCCGGCGCCGGCGGACGAAGGGGGCGACTGTCCCGAGCTCGAACCGGCCGAGTCGCTCTGAGGTGGGGTGGGCATCGTCTGTTGTTGGAACGCAGATGCACCCATCGTATGCTGCTGCTGCTGTTGCATACCCTTCCCCGCGGAGGATGTCGATGCCGACGCAGACGGACTGGGCAACATCGGGTTGATACCGCCAAAGTTGAACAAGTCGACGTTGGCTGTGCTGTGGGAGGAATGTCTGTCGGGCGTCATGCCCGAACCGGAACCGGACCCGACCGAGGGCGCGGAGTTGAGCCACTGTACAGCTTCCGGCATTTGCTGCCCCTGCCCCTGTTGTCCTTGCTGCTGCTGCTGCTGCTGCGCCACACCAGGCGAACTCGAGCTAATACTAGCCAAGAACGCCTCCAAATCAAACCCAACCCCAAAGCCATCCAACGAACTGACAGGGGCCTGGGGCAGGTCGAGCCCATTGGGCGCCAGGGCGTATTGCTGTTGCTGCTGCTGTTGGCCTGGCTGCAGGAAGGGCGGCTGTTGGGTTGTGGGCGCTGTGTTGGATGCGAAGTCGGTCGTCGCGGGCAATTGTGGGTTCTCAGCTAGCGTTGGGGTTGGGTAGATGAAGGGGCCCGCTGGAATTAATTACCATTGTGAGAAGAGGACTGAGGTCAGTTTCATGCTGGCGTTTCCCTGATGAGTAAGAAGATGCATCAAACTCACATGTCTGCATCTGACTGAACTGCGTGCTCAGCTGGGACGGCACAACTGGTACCTGGCCACTAACTCCGTACCCAGAAGCCATCGACATCGAAGTCGAAAGCGAGTGCATCGGATGCTGCTGCTGATGCTGCTGCTGCTCCTGTTCTGGCTGTTGCAGCTGCCCAGCCGCCAAATGAGCAGCAGCACCATCACCCTGCTCCCCATCCCCATCCACATCAACCACAGCACCAGCCTCCTTCGCCTCCCTCGCCCTCCTCGCCGCATGCTCAGCCAACGGACACCGCCTCTCCCAATTCGGCACCGTATCCTGCGCAGCCTCCGCCACCCGTCGTGCAAGACGCAACAGCTCCTTCTTCCCCTGCGCAGCGGACGCAGCGGACCCGCCGTCCGACTCGTCGGCGCGTTTGCGCTTTTGGCCGGCCTGGTTGGCTTGTTGTTGTTGTTGTCCCTGTCCCTGCTGGTGGAAGGTAGGTGCGAACGAGGGCACAGACACACCACCCGTCCCCGCACCCGCAGCCGGCGACGAAGCCGTGTTCCACCGATGTTCCTCCTCCGCAAGCAACGCCTCAATGATGCGGAACATCCGCTGGGCGGTGTGGTTCTCCTCCGCCACGCTGCGGAGGGCCTCGAGGGCTTCGCTGACTTCGGACCGGATGGCGTCCCGGAGGGCGGGGTCGGCGCCGATTGCGCCCTTTGTGGGCGATTGGAGGAGGTCGAGGCAGAGGACGGAGGCGGCTGAGAAGGATTGCACTGGGATTCGTAACACAGAAAATTCAGGTCAGTACAGTGATCAATCCAAAAAAATATCGGTGGCGAGTGGGAAGAGGGAGGAGGGACAGAGTACTCACTCAGATTCATGCACATCCGATTGATCAAGCTACACCGCTGTCTCAACTTCGACTGCATATCCAAGATCGACCTCGCCAAAAGCACACAAGTAACCCGACTCTCCGCCCGACTGGAGATCCGTCTCCGATGCACATTCAGCAGCTTGTGGAACACAGCCTGGACGAAAAGCCATCGCTGGACCTCAAGGTTCGTTCCCTCGCCTGCGCGGGAACCCGCTTGGAAGAAGCTGGGCGCGGTGGAGAGGACCGAGCGGTAGACTTTATCGAGCACTTCTTCGTCCTGGCTTCGGAGACCTTTATTCCTTCCCCCGGACTGGATCGAGGCCTTGTTCAACAAGTCCGTATTGAGCCGGACCGCTTTCGCCATCTCGAGATTCGCGAGCACGTAGCTCATCTCCGTGGGCGTGTTGATCGGGTGCGTTTGAGGTGTCGGGGTTTGGCACAGCTCGTGCTCGTTCAGGTTGGCCGGGAGCGGGGTGTTGAAGTACTCCGGGTTGATCACGTAGTGGCCCGTACAAGCCGAGCTGGACCAGTCCCGAAAGACGAGGGCCCACCAGATCCTCAACTCGATCTGTCGTCGCACGAAGGCACAGGGTCCAACAGGGGCGTCCTTCTGCCCCGCGGCCCCGAGGGCCTTATCGACGTCGCCCAAGCGATGCAACCGCAGATCCATCGCATTATTAATCGCAATCCGCATCAACGCAGTATTCACCCGTCCCGGTTCCTGCGCATGCAAGTTAATCAAGATAATACTCTGCAGCACACTCAGACTCTGGGAGCTCTGATAGCGAGCGAGCACGAGCGCGGATTTGGAGGCCGCGTACCACATGCTCTGACTGCGGCCGTCGAACAACGTTGGAGAGCGGGTCGAGTTGCACGGCCAGAATTGGATCGCGGTCACGAAGACCATGAGGAGGACGGCGAGCCAGCCGGGGTCGACGTAGGAGACGACGCGGGCGCGCTTTTCGACGGAGTCGAAGGCGAAGAACGTCTCGATTTCCTTGCGCAGGGTCCTATTTTTCACAACAAGGGAGGGAGGGAGGGAGGGAGGGAGGATGTCAGTTTCGCCACCAACTTGACATCGTCGCCACACACAGAGAAAGAGAGACTTACGGCACATGAATGACCCTGCCGGCCAAAAAACTAACATTCTCCTCCCAAACATTCAACAACTGATCAACAACCTCCCGCTCCGGCACCGTCCTAATGATAGCCCTCAACACCGCCTCCCTCTGCGTATTCCCCGGACAGGCCCCGATCCCTTTAATGATTTTATAATCCCCGTTCTCCTCCGCGGCGGCGAAGGGCCAGCCGAGTCCGAAACCGAGCATGGACTCGCCTTGGATGATGATGCGGAAGAGGCCTTGGTGGGATTTGGCGAGGTCGTAGGCGGTGGCTGTGGGCCCGCGGATGTGCGTTTGGGCGCTGGTGCTGGTGCTGGTGCTGTTGCTGGGTGGGGAGGTGCCGGTGGTGGTGCTGGGAGTGCTGGTGAGAGCCGTGCCTGATTCGGCGGTGGAAGTCGGTTGGTCGACGGTGCCTTCTGTAGGCACCGTCTCCGTAGGCACAGACGAGTCCTTCTCGAGTACAGCCGTGCCGTCGAGGGCCATAGCCGACGTCGACGTAGCGGAGACCGAACCCGGGACAGGCGTCGTATTCGAAGAAGCACCACTCCTCTCGCGGGCAGCGGCAGCCATGTCCTTATAAGCGCTAGAGAGGACTTTCGCATGTTGGTCCATGGTGCGTTGAGCGAAGGAGAAGGAGGAGGAGTTGGGGCCGTTCGGTTTGGATGGGGCTGATTCTGCCGATGCGGATGAGGTGGAGGGTGACACGGCTGCTTCCTCTTCGTTGTCCTGCTGTGCGTCGACTTCGAGTTCGTCCCTGTCGAGGTCCATGCCGTCCTCTGCGGCAGCTGGAGTAGTAGATGCAGGGCCGCGGTTCTGCACAGCATCGTCGTCATCTGCCTGTTCCTGTTCCTCCTGCTTGACAGCATCATCATCGCCATCATGATCATGCTCGGTCTCCCTCCCATCAGGCAGCATCAGATCCCTCTGCTTATCAGCCTCCAACAGTCGCTGGAACGCACTGAAGCGCTGAGGAGGGCAAGCAGCCTCAGCGGGGGAGGTAGCTGCGGAGGAAGGGAGGGTTGTGGTGGATGATGTGTTGTGGGCGGTGCTGATGCTGCCGGTGTTGGATGCGGAGGAGGACGAGGGAGTGGGTTGGGACGGGGCAAGGTCTTCTGCGGTGTTGTTGTTGTTGTAACCGCGCTTCTTGCGACCCATGGCGAGTCCTTCGAGGACGGCGGCTGCGTCTTCGGTATCGGAATCGACGCCGTCGCCTTCGGTCTGAGGCTGAGCGGGTGCTTGTTGTTGTTGCTGCTGTTGTTGTCGACGATGGGCGAGAATGGCTTGTGATGACGGGGACGGGATGGGTTCGACACTGATGCCAGCCTGTGCTGCTACGGCTGCGTTGTGTGCTGCCTGTAGCTGAGCATGTGCAAGGGATGCTTCTAGCTGTGCGAGTCTTTCCTTGATGGCAGCGAATTCGACGGCTGCTGCTGCGGGTGGTGGGTTGATTGAGGAGGAGGAGGATGGATTGGCTGATGCTGATGGGAGGGTGAATGGGAAGAGGTCGTACGATTGTGAGGTGTCGAACCAGGACTGCTGCTGTTGCTGTTGCTGTTGCTGTTGCTGTTGCTGGTGGTTGTTTTGAGGGTGTGCTGGATGTGGAGCCATCCTGCAGTACTCGTGGTCGCCTCGCTTGGTGCACTGGTCGCATGGGATCTGCCTGCTGCACTTGATCTTGCGTTCTCTGCATGATGTGCATGAGAGGGCTGCCCTGTTTCGCTTCTTGGGTGGCTGTCGTGTGGGGAGCATGGGTGGATGGATGTTGTCTTGCGAGGTTGATGTTGATGCTGATGCTGATGCTGATGTTGCTTGTGTCTGCAGCTGTTGGTGAGGGTGCAGGAGATGCTCGGCCCCAGCTGGACCGGGAGGAGGAGCATGTGGCAGCAGCTGTGAGAGATCCATTGTGCGAAGAGCACCACCTGAGCACTGACTGTGGGGAGAGAGAGAGAGGGAAAGGGAGAGCGGGAGCGGGAGTGAGTGAGAGAGTGAGAGAGTGAGAGAGGACAGCGAGTGCGAGTGCGAGTGCGAGTGCGAGTGCGAGTGCGAGTGCGAGTGCGAGTGCGAGGACGTCGTGGTCGTGGACAAGAACGAACCAGGGCCCCAAGTTGGCCATTCAGTTGATTCTGATTTCACCCGGACTTATCCCGGACTTACATCACTAATCACCGCTTCCCCATATCCACCACCTTCCACACCGCTGACCGCACCCAGCCAGTCAGTCTCACACCCTTCTATCTCTCCCTATCTCGCTACGCAAGCTGACCCAACCCTCGCATCTGCTCAGCGCTCAGCGCTCAGTGCCTGCCACGTCCCCATCTGGATTCCAAAGCCAATCAATAAAGCAAGTGTCGAAACTCGGCCTGCGGACAGCGGCACCACCACGGACTTATCCACCCCTTATCTCCGCCAGATCACCCGCAGCCAAATGAATCTCAAACTCTAAAGCCACGCGAGCATCTCACAGTCACGTGTCTGGCCGCGCCAACACGAAGCTCAGCACAGACGTCCCTCTCAGCTCACAAGCTCATCCTCATCCTCAGCAGCAGCAGCAGCAGCAGCAGCAACCACCTCCGCAGCCACTGCTTCACAACCCCCCCCCAAGAGAACACCCGCCCAGCATGTCGATTATGGAGTACAACGGCGGCAGCGTCGTCGCCATGGTAGGCAAGCGCTGCGTCGCCATCGCCTGCGACCTCCGTCTCGGCAACCAGGCCCTCGCCGTCTCCACCACCCACGACAAGGTATTCAAAATCACAGACAAGACCTACCTCGGCTTGCCTGGGCTCGCCAGTGATGCCGAGACCCTCCGACAGCGCTTTCGGTACCGGGTCAATATGTTCAGCATGAAGGAGGAGCGTGTCATTGAGCCTGATACTTTTACCAAGCTCGTCTCCAGCACCCTCTACGAGAGGAGGTCAGTCCCACCCATTCCCTCCCTTCTTAGCTCCTCTACGATCAGCGCTGACACCCTCTCTCTCTCTCTCTCTCTCCACCCAGATTCGGGCCGTACTTCATCGAACCCGTGATCGCGGGACTGAGCGCGTCAGACGAACCCTTCATCGCAGCAACCGATCTGATCGGATGTCCCAACTACGCAAAGGACTTTGTCGTCAGCGGGACAGCAAGGTCAGTATCTTCCTTTCCTTGATCGCAGTAATCCGGTGTAAAAAAGCTGACCCTTCTCTCCTCCTGGTCCACAGTGACAAGCTGTTCGGTGTGGCCGAGGCGCTGTGGGAACCTGATCTTGTCAGTATGCTCTCTCCCCCCTCTCTCTCCCATGCATGCTCGCGTTAACCTGCCGGAACAGTACTGATGAATGCGTCTCTCACTCCCTCCCTCCCTCCCATACAGGAGCCGGAGGACCTATTCGAGACATGCGCACAGACCCTGCTAGGCGCACTCGAACGAGACGCACTCAGCGGGATGGGCGCCATCATTCGCATCATGTGAGTATCTACAGTAGCAGTGGCCTCTCCCTCTCTAATCTGCGGCAAATTGAAGAAGCGACTCTTTGCTGAACCTTGCTCCTGTTCGCACAGCACACCGGACAAGGTCATCGAGCGGGTACTCAAGACGAGGGCAGACTGAAGCTCCCCTTGCATCCGTACATTTGTATCTCCGTCCCTCAGTCAGTCAGTCGTCGCACACACCACATCCAACGGGGCCGTCGGGAATCTCAGCCTCGAATCGCATCTCCAGTCATGACCGTCTGAGCATTCAGCTGTGTACTGTGAACTGAGGATGGACTGAGTGCCACGCGAGCGACATGCTGAGCCGTTGGCATATGAGCGAGTTACTGATGTCACAGAGAGAGTCTCGGCGGTTACATAGTAGTAGAAAGAGTCTTGGAGTGCATCGGAGCAGTGTGATGAGACTCCGGGGTATGTATGACCTCGGCGTCCGAACACAACACGGGTTTTGACAAATCAGCCGGCGTCCGATCTCTGCGCCCTCTGCACTCATTACTCATTCACTTGCATCTCGACAGCGACGGCCTCCATCTTGACCTCGCCGACAATATTCACAGAACAGGAATCGACGGCATCGACCACGTGATCATCACACAGTCGTGGGGGGGCATCACCCAACCAAATAGCACCACCACCACCACCACACGCTCCCGCCTCGCCTCGCCTCGCCTCGCGTCGCGTCGCCACAATGTCGCGCTCGCAGGACTCCTACACCAAGCGCAACTCAGCCGAGCACAACGTCGCCGGCGAGCATCACGACAACCAGCAGCAGCAGCAGACGCAGACGCCTCCCGCGTTTCCCGCCACACCCGTGCGCTCGCACACCTACTACCCGCAGACATCCCCCACCGCACACCGCACCTCCAAGCTCAACCCGCACGCCCGCGCATACTCCACCACACAGCCTGCCACCCTCCAGCACTCCACCTCGTACATCCACTCCGCCGACAGCTCGCTTGTTGCCCATCAGGACACTCACGATGTTGACGATCAGCCCAACGATGGCTTGAACCCCGAGGAGCGATATGCGGCCACCAGAGATCAGTGCGTTGTCCATTCACAACTCCGTCCTTTGCATTTTACATATCTCGTGCTGATCATTCACTTTCTTTCTTCAACCAGACTCCTCGTCTCCATCCAGACCGCCACCTCCCTCGTCAACTCCATCCTCACCTTCAACGACCGCCACCCGCTCGCCATCCCCTCCGACGCCATCAACACCACCGAGAGCACCGAGTCCGAGGGAGAGCGAGAGGGAGAGGGCGAGGAAACCGACGACGCAGCCTCCACAACAACCACCACCTCCGACCCCCTTAGCATCCTCAAAGTCGCCCTCACCCACTCCTCCAACCGGCAAAACATCCCCTCCCACTCCCTCGCCCGCAACACCCTCGCCTCCCTCCTCAAAGACCGACTGCAAACCTCGTCCCGCCAGCTCAACAACCTCTCCACCCGCGTCTCCGACACCCAGTCCAAAGTCCTCGTCACCGGTGACCTCAACGCGGGCAAGAGCACCTTTGTGAATGCGTTGCTCCGGAAGAAGATCATGCCGGTCGACCAGCAGCCTTGCACCACCGTCTTTTGCGAGGTCTTGGACGCCGAGGCCAGGAATGGAGGGAAGGAGGAGACGCATGTGTTGAAGAAGGGGACGGAGTATGATCCGCTTGATGTGAGCACGTACGACGTCAAGAGTAACGACGAGCTCGAGCAGATCGTCGCCGATGCCGAAGACCTCGCACCGGAGGACGCACCGATCCTGAAATGCTACGCCCTCGACGCCCGCGATACCAATGCGTCTTTCCTCCGCAACGGCCTCGTCGACATCGCACTCATCGACGCACCGGGACTGAACCGGGACTCCATCAAGACGACGGCCCTCTTCGCCCGGCAGGAAGAGATCGACGTGATCGTCTTCGTCGTCTCGGCGGAGAACCACTTCACGCTCTCGGCCCGGGAGTTCCTCCAGTTCGCCTCGAACGATAAGGCGTACATCTACGTGGTGGTGAATAAGTACGACACGATTGCGAATCAGGGGAAGTGTCGCCGGATCGTGCTGGACCAGGTGCGGCTTTTGAGCCCGAAGACGTATGAGCATCATTCGCAGTTGGTCCATTTTGTCGATTCGGATGCGGTCGCAAGGGTGTTGGGCGTCTCCATGCACGACGTCGACGTCGACTCTGTGGAGGAGGAGTTGGACGGATCATCGGAATTGAAGGCCTCCCTTGACGCTTTCGCCAAGCTCGAGTCCTCGCTCCGGAACTTCGTCCTCCAGAAACGGGCCGTGTCCAAGTTGGCCCCGGCTCAGGTCTACCTCGACCGACTCCTCGCCGACATGCACACCCTGGCGTCCTTCAACCTCGACACCGCCAAGGCGGAGCTCCGAACGGCCCAGGCGCAACTGGCCCAGCTCAAGCCTAAGCTCGAGCGCCTTGCGAAGCACCTGCATGCGTTGGAGGTTGCGCTGGAGGGGGAGGAGGACGAACTTGTTGGTGAGGTTCACCGGGACTCGGAACGCCGGCTGGTCGACGCTGTTGAGCGGGTCGGCCGCGGGCAGAGTGCGGTCCCCTCCGAGATCGCCATGCCCGAGTGGCCCGGGCTGGGCTACGTGCTCGAGTACGCCTCGGACGTCCGGCTCGCGCTGTTGCGCTCGCTCGAGGCTGCGCTCTCCCAGGCGGAGGAGATGGCTCGCACTTCGACGGCGGATGCTGTGTTGAGGATTCAGGCCTTGGGGAGGACGCATCGGCCGAGTAAGAGTGAGGGGATTGAGATGCAGCCTGATCAGAGGGTGTTTAAGCCGGAGAATATGTTTGCGAGGAGAAGTCGGGCTGGTGCGAAGGGTGGGAAGGGGCAGGTCCAGCAGGTGCATGGTGTGGGGTTGAGCAGTGCGTCGTTGGCTGGGTTGAGATTGGGCGCGGAGGTCGCGGAGGTGCGGCCGAGCGATTTGTTCGATGCCATGTTCCACGTCCACGTCCTCCTCGGGCACGCCACCGACTCCTCCTCCTCCTCCTCCAGCAAGGGCAAGAAGTCGATCACCTCGGGCAACGAAGGCGAGGCAGACTTGACCGTCTCGCTCTTCTCGACCATGTTCTTCGGCTTCGGCGCGGCCTCTGTGCTCGGTGGCAACATGTTCGGCGCGAAGGGAGCGATCGACGCTGTGGTCCGGATCGCGGACCTGATGGGCAACCGCGCGGCGCGGCGATGGGCTGGGCCTGCGTGTGCTGTTGTCTCTGTTGGGCTGGTGACGTACTTCATCTGGGACCTGCCGCAGGCGATCCCGAGGAATGTGGGGAGGAGTCTGAAGGCGGAGTTGATGCTTGCTCAGGCGCATGCTGGTGTTGAGTCGAGGAAGCGGATCGCTGGGGGTGCACCGGCGAGTTCTACGCATGGCGGTGACGTCGGTGCCGCTGTGGACTCCGCTCTCGTCCGCTACGCCTCTTCCAACAACAACAACCACAACCTAGACTTCATCACCCTGCACACCGCGCACCTGACCCGGGAAGTCCGCAAGGTGCTCCGCCAAGTCTCGTGGGGCCAGATCGAGATCTTCCGTCGTGCCTCGGACGGGCTGGAGCGTGCGTGCAAGCGGGAGGAGAAGAATGTGGAGGGTGCGCGGGAGGCGATCGAGTGGGCTGGTGGGGTTGAGGTACAGGCGAGGGGGGAGAGGCAGGTTTTGAGGGGGATTGAGGTTGAAAAGATGGCGTAGGAAATTTTCTCCTTTTCTCTGGCCTAGAGGCCGACGACGACGATCCACCGCTTCGAAACTCGAGAGGATTCCGCTTTTTCTCGTTCTTCTTTTTCGAATCTCCCCCCCGTGCGGACGTGGACTTGGCGCCTTCTCGGAGACCAAGCACTCCAGCTCGGCCTTCCCTTCTCGGCGACGCCCTTCACGCCAACCCTCGTCTCCGATTTTTTTCCCAACCTTCAGCTCTTCCGCCTCCGGCTCTTCCGCCTTTCCATCCATACACTGAAACGACTTCCGGCCCCGGCCCCCCGCGAGCTTCCCTCACCCAAGATCGCCTTTCCGCTCCTTTCTTTCTCCTCTCTCCACTTCGGTTCGCCTCTTCCTCTAACGACCTTTTCGAACTTTATCACTTCCTTTCTGTTTCTACTTTACTCGTTCTCCACCCCTATTTTCAATCCGTGTACATCCCAACCTTTGTTCCAGCTTGCCCCATCTTCCCCCCCCCCCCCCCCTTTGCTACATGACCCCTATTATCATCCCCCCAAAAAAAAGAGAAATCTGATTCCAAACGACATGACCCCCCTTCATCTATTTGTTTCCGCTGCTACATCAGCTCTGTGCCGGACTGCCTGCTTGCTACGTGCCTCGAAACTGACCCCTCTATCCTCTTCGTCGTCCTCCTCGTCATCCTCATGGTCGTCGCCCTCCACGTCATCCACTACATCATCCACATCATCCACGCCGCACCCCTCTCCTCCTCCTTCTTCCTCCTCTGCTCCACTGCCCTCTTCTTCCCTCCGCTGCCACCGATGCCAGACAGCCACCTCCGTGCCGGAGAGCGACCCACCCGACGACGAGCCCGCGGAGCCGATCGAGCTCCGTCGGCGTGCGTGTGTGCTGAAGCTGTGTCCGTTCGCGTAGAAGCCGCCTGATGTACTCTGCGGCGACTGTGACTGTGACCGAGACTGAGACTGCGACTGTTGCGAGGAGGACGCGGAAGAATGTAACCCGGACTCGAGTCCATGCGTGGCGGCGAAGTCAGATAGAGCACTCGCACTTGCTGCTGCCGCTGCACCTCGCTCGTCGGCAAGGAGGGAATGCGTCGCCCCCGCCGGCCGACCGAAGGAGCTGCCGCGGTCGTACCGCCACCCACTCCCGTCGTTCCGCAGCACGCGGTCGTCGTCCGATTCGAGCGCCCGCCGGAGGGAGCGCATGGATGTGAACCGTCCTCGGTCGGGTACGCGGGGTGCGCTGTCGTCCTCATCATGATCCGACAGCTCGTCTTGTCCACTACTTTGAGCGTCCGGGTCCGGAGAAGAGAGGGGGGTGGGGTCGAGGTGGAGGAAAGGGTGCGTCTTCACGTCTTCCAGCGTGATTCGCTTCGCGGGGTCTTTGGTGAGGAGCGAGTCGAGCAGGTCGAGCAGTTGCACCGCTTCGGAAGACAATAGGTGCGATGGGAGGTCCGGCAGCCACGATCCGTCGTTGGAGGGCGATGCCGTCCAGTGGGGCGCTTTCGGCCGGGCGAATGAAGACTCCTCAGTTGACGTCGACGATGACGATCGTACGGCTGAGAACGACGGTCTGCGCGAATCCGGATGGACATCCGCTTCCTCGTCCGCCCACCGTCGTGCGGCCCACGGCGACCCCCACCCAGAAGCGACCTCCTCAACACGCCGTCGTCCCCACCGCCTTGCCCTCGGCCCGACTCTCCACCGCCCAAACACAGCAGCCTGGTCCAGATTCCGATCCGGCGCCCCCGCCCACGCAGGCACCTCATAATCCTCGTTCGGGATGATGTTGAAGAGCGCAAACTCGCTCTCGGCGTCGAAGGGCGGGTGACCGAAGCAGAGGCAGTACAGGGTGACGCCGACGGCCCAGATGTCGATCGCCTTTGTGATGGGCGGACATTTGCCTGGTGGGATGACGTGCGGGTTGTTCGCAGCGGGTGGAGCAGGGGGTGGTTCGCCTGTGAGCGTTGTTGAGCCTGCCGAGCTGGAGGAGGGGGAGAGATGGCGGAGGTTGAGGATGGATCGGGAGGTGGCGAATGATGGGTCGCCTGCGACGCATAGCTCGGGCGCGAAGAAAGCTGGGCTTCCCGCCGTCTTAGCTAGCTCTTGTTCGTCCGAGGGCATGCTGCTAATGGGGCCGAAGGTGTCGGAGGGAAGCGTGGCGTGCGAAACGACGAGAGGCGAGCTGGTCGCGCTTGTATGGGAGCTGTTGGCAGCGCTGACATGCGCATGAGCTTGCTGCTTTAAGGTCGCGCTGTAATGGCTCACGCCGAAGTCGGAGATCTTGACCGTCCTTTTGTACTCGTCCCAGAGCAGATTGGCCGGTTTGATGTCGCGGTGGATAACGCCTTCGCTGTGGAGATATTGAAGGCCGCAGACCAGGTCGCGCATGACGCCCTGGATCTGAGGAATGGTGAGGGTGGGGCGCGGGGCGGGCATGCTGAGCCGGTGCTCGAGAGTGCCGGGCACGGCTGGGGACTCGTCGCGCCAGTGGAGTTCTCCGCCGGCCATGTACTCGAGTACGATGAAGATCTTCTTGGAGTCCGGGTCGTCGATGACCTCGAGTAGAGAGACGACATTGTGGTGGTGGAGCTTCTTGAGGATGTCGATCTCGCGCTTGACCTTGGCGTCGGTGGTGAGGAGGAGGGCGCCGCGGGAGCGAGCTGACGCTGCTGCTGCTGAGTTCGCAGACGGACCGAGGCCACCGCCGCCGATCTTGAGACGCTTCCTGGGCTGTCGCTGGACGATCTTGACGGCAACGAGACGGCCGTGCTGGTCGTCATCGTCGCCGTCGTCCTCGTTGTCGCTGAGGGTGTTGCTGTCGAGGGCGAGGCGGACCTGTCCGTGTACGCCGCGTCCGAGCTCGTGGAGGATGATGTACTGGTTGATCATGCGGCGGCCGGAGCGGGCGTGTGTCTGCACCTGGAGCGTCTGCGTCTGTGCAACGCTGTGAGAACGCATGGGCGCGAATCGCCTTGCTGGGCGGTCGGCCTCGGTGCACGCCGCTGCGATCGCTGAGAGGCTGCTCCAGTCGACGGTGCGAAGAGGTACAATGCTGCCAGTTGCCATTCTCCAGTCATTCATTCCATGCAGTCACTTGCGGCTCACCGCAGTGTTGCTACCCGGACGCACAACAGAACACACAAAAGCCGTCCAATTTCCCATCGAAAAAACCACACCTCCCTCACATGATATGTACATCCACCCCAGGCTTCCCAGTTTTGCCTCACTAGGCTCCATTCCCCAGACTTTAGTACTGGGGTTATAGAGGTGGTTTTCTTACGGCCGTAGAGCTATCCGCCTACACCGCCAAATGAGGTCGAGCTCTCGGGAGATACTCCGGCGAAAATAGCTCGGGAAGGGTTACACAGAGTGTCAGAAATATGTTCCCGAATAACTTCTCGCGAGTGTTTCCTGAGCATGGCTCCGGAGTATTCGGGACCCCCAGGCTCCGGAGCACAGTGAGAGCGCTCGAGAAATTTATGACTGCAACAAGCTTGACTTCGTCTGGGTATTCTGTCCTATCCGCTGCGTGCGACTCAATTCCATGCACGCATTTCGTTGTTTACGACTCTTGGGAAACAAAGTGTTAACAACAGTGGTATATAATCTTTATTCCAGGTTTGACTAATGATGAGAACTTCCGATCGTATAGAGGCTATGAGGTGTGACTAAAAAAACCTTCAGGTCTGGGGTTCGTGTCTCACAAATGTCACATTTTAATCTTTTTGATTCCATTTTATCGCTGGAATCTCATCGCTCACCTCGCAGCACCTTTCTGCGGCGCTGGGAATTCCCAATTTGCTCCATGTCATGCTGTCCAAATCACTCCCATGATACTCGGGAGCATTGCTCCAGAGCGTACCAGAGTATTCTGCTCCGGAGTGCTCCCGAAGACCGCAGAAAATACTGGGGAGTGACTCTGAGAGAAGTTGTCTCCACTCAGACCCCGAGTCACTCTGAAGTACTCGGCCGAGTCTTCCTGAAACACTCGGGCAGTCTGGTGGTGTACATCAATTGAAACTTTTTTCGCAATTCTGCACGTATCGTCGTATCCTCTTCAAAACTTCTCAGCAGGGGAAGATCTCTATCCTCTGTTATGTCGCCAAGTTACGCGTCTTTTGGATGACTTTGAAGGGGCGTCAATTGGGACGTCCCCGACCGGTTTTGACCTCGTCACGGAGTTAGAGCAAGGCCTGAGTCGCTGAGGTAGTGTTGAAGTCGCTTTGGGCCTCGTTTGCGCGCAACCGATGCTGATTCTGACCACCAGCGGCCTTTCAAAGATAACTAACTCTCCCCATTCCTCAACTCTGCCGTGACTCTGACCGTTCCATACCTTCCCCTGTATATCAACGCTGACTGTCTCTGATATATCGCAGGGATACTTCATCACTAACTGGGTTGATTTTGAAGTCATTTGGATTATATCTCGCCTCTCTGTGCACTGGCTAATATTGAATGGCATGATTATGCTTACATTTTCCATCCCATCCATCTCGATTGCTTACCACCTCTTCTTTCTGATCATTCCTTACTCCTCTCACTTGTCTGTATGGTATAGATTTTTGGTTGAAATACAGCTCTTTTCCTCTCTTCTCGCGGCCATTCATCTCCTCTGCTGCCCCAGTCATCTCGTTCAGCCCTCTTTGACCCTGGTGCCTGTCTGCTTTTCAGCTATCATTTATGCAAATCTGAAATCGGTATGTACGTCGTACGAGTACGACTCCAGAACTTCTCATGGAGCACCTCTATATACTTACCTTCCGTTTCCGCCCTCTTGCATCTCGTTTCAGGTTCTGGTTGCGCTCAGGTGCCGTCAGATATGAGATACCCCGAAATATCGCAACCGACGGTGAGCACACACTTTCTCGTGTTTTGACCGTTCACATTATTGCTACACTCTTTTGATCAACTTTCCTGACTCTAAAGCTAAAAGCGTACGCTGGTTCTATTGAGCTCTTGTTTGGGGCTTTGGGCTGCTGTGGCCATCTTATGCTCCTGGACATATGCTAATCCTGTTGGCTGTTTGTGTTTCTATCATGTTTGTTTCAATTAATATCATTTTCCCCTACCAAACCTCATAGACTGATCCGAGTCTCAATCCGAAAGGCTCTACGAGCTCTCTTTGATCTTTGACTATACCTTCCGAATGAACCTATCATTGTTTTGAGATTTTGGTGTTGAAAACTGAGGTGCACTTCGTACACCAAGAAGTGCCTAGAGACTAGAGGGACACATCGTGTCATTGTTTGGAAATCGTGAACTCCCAATCACGACCTTACATGTGCTGGGTGGCTCCAGATCGTGACCAGACTCCTCAGACTCAGCTTCTAATTGCCACTCATAGTAGACTCAGACTCCCTAGACTCTAGAGTCCTCAGACTCACTTCTGCAAGTTCGCTTTCCCGCGCTCGCGCCACGCGCTCGCCACGCGTCTTCTCTCCTCCTGCTCCCTCATCATTGCGCAATGTCGTGCCACTTCTCTCTTCCCCTTTCATGCTCCAATTCCCCCGCCTATAAAACGGCTTCTCCCCATTGTAGTTTGTACCAATTACCATAGTGAAATCCACAAGCTTTTCTCACAGATCTCTCTACTAGTCTCGCCTGACTATCGGCTCAGGGTCCGCAATCTCCTCCGCTGCGGACGCGCTGGAGTTATTGCTGCTCCCTTTCGCCAAGAGGTTCTGTTGGTTTCATCTCATAATTATTCCGAGCCTGCATAACGCCACAGGTGAATCAATTGTCCAGCTGCACTAGCATAATACAACTATCTAAAATTTAACATATGACAAAAATAATACCGGTTTGCTTGGATCATCCCAGAGACCTTGCTTGCCAACTTAGAGAGTGTTCTGAGCAGTATTGGCTCCATAGGGTAAGAAAAACAGGTTCTGAGTGTTAAATGATTCTTAATCACATAGCCTACCTCAAACGCTGACGGTCACTCAAGACCCGCCCAGTCCCGCCCTCAGATTGCGTTGCGGCCCTGCGCGAGCAAACCATCGAAGTGGGCACAAGCACGGTGGATACCGATTCCCATACAGAGATCATCGGACCAGACACACGCTCTCCGATCTTGCTTGACATCGGCGTTGGTGTTACGACAACTTCTGTACCGACATCGGTACTGGAGGCGGCCGATGGGAGCACATCTGCTGGACTTAAGAGCGCTCTGTTGTCGGCTCAGGATGCTCCCGCGTGTGGTAGCCGCTCAGACCCCCTCGCGGCTGGGTCACTTCAGTGATTCAGTCTCATCTCTCCCGGATAAAACGGCCGGCCACGCTACCCACCTCGATCAAGAACATCTCATAATTCCTGAACCCTGCTTCCTGCAAACAACCAAGCCTGCTCCTCATCTCCGTCCCCCTACGCTGCCCCATCGTCTCCCCTCATCTCTTTTCAACATGACCCTTCTCTCCACCTTACGACAGCGATCCTGCATGCGGACACCCACCAGCATTGACAATGGCTCAGCAAGGCTCCCCGGAAGCGGCGTCCGCTGGTCGTGAGCAAACACCTGCACGCACTGGCACCCTCACCCTGTCTCGCTCGCCCACCCCATCCCCAGAAGCAGCGACAACTGGTCACGAACAGACACCTACACACACTCTTGCGCGTCCACAGCCAGACACCGACGCGACCTTCTGGGTCGATGTTCCGTCGCCGAAGAAGCCGCATCCATCAACCAAGGAGCCTTCCCCTTCCATGAGCAAGCCCACCATGAAGACCCGGTCATCAACCGCATCGCTCCCCAAGAAGAGAAGGTCTCAAGCGACTTCCACATGCGTCGACACCTCCATCCTTCTCGATTGCCCCAAGACCGTCAACACCTCCATCCTGCTCGATGCTCCAAGACCGTCAGCACACCTTCATCCTGCTCAATTGCCCCAAGACCATCGGCACACCTCCATCCTGCTCGATTGCTCCAAGACTGTCGGCACACCTTCTCGCCCCAAGTCTCCTCCATCCACTGCTCGATCGCTCCAAGTCACCCAAGTCTCCTCCATCCTCTGCTCGATCGTTCCAAGTCACCCAAGTCTCCTCCATCCTGTCCGATCACCCCCAAGTCTCCTCCAATCTTCTGCTCGATCACCCCAAGACCGTTCTACCCACCTAGGACGATCCTGCTCCCGAATGCGTCCAGACGCTCCTTCGATCACCTCCACCCAAGATCCCAATACTCCTTGGGCATTCAAGGCCGAACCGAAGGACAGCACAGCACAGCACACCCACAATCCACCCACACACACTCTCTCCCACTAGCTACTGCCCCTGTCCTTCTCCGGTTATAAAGGCTCTGTCTCTTTCCTCACTCGCAGAAGAAATCCATACGTTGTTCTCTCTGAATCTTTCTCTCGTCTGAAATTGCCTGACTCCTGACTCTACGAAACCCCTCTCATCTCTACCTTACATCCACATACTCCTTCACCCACAGACCCCTATCCCCATACGACCCAACCCTCCTCCAATCGCCTTACCAACCTCACTCCCTGCTTGGTCCTTCTCCGACTGGTCGAGTCAACCTCTTCCGGCCCGAGCGAACCGCACAGACCCGCACTAAGCGAGACCCCCATCGGCCTGTCGGTCAACCACACCGCGTTGAGGATGGCCGCGCGTTCGGATGCTGCTGATGCGTCAGCCCAAACCGGCGTGTCCTCCGGTCCTATCATCGCTTCTTCCAAGTCCGAATCAGGCAGCTCGTTGACGACGAGGCGCTCATCAACAACGGGATCTTCCGCTGCTCCGGCTCCCGGTTCAACAGCAGGTTGCAGTTCCTCAGCAACTCTCTGCGCGTCTGGACCGGGTCCGACCGAGGACGACATCGCGCGTTCGGAGTCGACTCCAAACTCCCACTCCTCGATTCCCTCCCCAATATTCGCGTCGCCTTCGCGCGCTGGACAGACAGAGCCCTCCGTTCGTGTAATTCAGCTCGCCGTCGGAGCTCAATCATGCGCCGCGTCAGCACGGGTGATGGCCTCAGCAACCGCACAGTACTCTTCTGGATACCCAGTCGCGAAGAACGACAACGCGCCGGAGACTGTCAGTGGATGCACCGCGTCGTCAACGTCGTCTTTGAGCGGCGGCTCTTCTCCTTCCGTCCCGATAGCATCCCTACGATTGGCATATATCGCTGTGTCTCGAACTCAGGCAGCTTGGATGACGGCTCGGAGGGCCACGCAGCACATGCGACGTACGCGATCAGTTGACATTGCTTTGCGTCGACTCCACGCCGCCTTCGAGCAACTGTGCGACAGTCCCGTGCCGCCTTCCTCAGCTGCGCTACTCCCGCGCCCGCTGATACTGCAATATCAGCCTTCATTGTCTGGTCCTCATACGATACCAACATTTCTAGTCCCAGAATCATCCACACGCGCGTCCGCGTCTTCCGACGCCACAACTCTGGCGTCCAGCGAGCTTCATAGTCGCCCATTCACCGCTCGTCCGTTCTTTCCCTCAGCTGTCCCATTACAGTCCCCACCAGCATACATTCTTGCACCCCTGCACGCCCTCCACCACATTCTCGACACAATTGCGTTTGAGAGCTTCAACTCTTCGCTTGCATACACCAACATCAACCACCAGCTGCGGCTACCTTCACCTTCACCTTTTCTGGCTCCGCTCTGTTCTGCGCTCTCTCCCATTCCCTTCCACTGATCCTCCGCAGCTGCGTTTCGTTCCCTCTTGACGCTGCAGGAAAGATTCGTGATGAAAGGTGTGTCGTCGTCTTGGAAGCCGAAGTTGAGCGCGTCACCGTCGTCCAAAACGGCGGGGTAGTTGTCCTCCTCCCATTTCCAAAGCGGCACGCCGTTCAACCGAGTTCCACATCGAGTACGGCCGAGGTCCTGGATCGTAAGGTGACCGGAGCTGTAAGAAAACTCGGCTTGGTGGAGGAGGAGCTGAAGGACCGAGAAGATGGCATGGGGTGGACGCGGATGAGACTCTGCGCCAGGCGATCCTCCGAGAATGTACGAGCCCCGTACGATCTTGGGCCAGGAGAAGGTGGTCTCCTGGAAATCTGGAATCGTAGAGGTAAAGTGAAGAGTGATCGCAATAAAATCGGATGGCGAGGAGAGAAGAGCTGACGGGGTGGTCGGGTGAGATGCTGGCACTTGGCAGAGGGGTGAATGCGGATGAAGAAGGTCCAAAAGGCGAAGAAGGGGAAGAAGTTGAGGAGGAAGAAGGGGAAGGAGCTTGAGTGGTAGGCGCCGACTCGAGTCCAGATCGAGATGGGGCGCTGGTGAGGGTCCCTCTCGCCTGCCTCGTTGGCTCAGCGGAAGAAGAATCCACTCTCATCACCATGTACGAGACGGAGTCTCGTGGTAGACGCAAGAGTCTAGGCGCAAGAGCCAAAACTCGGTGGCCACCGAAAGGAGGACTGCTACATGACCTATCAGGATATGTCGTCGGCGTTCAAGGTCCTCCTCAAGATATACGACAAGCTTGTATTGGAGACGGTCAAGGAGGCGAAGGACTGGATCCGCACGGAGAAGGAGGCCTGGCAAGCTGGCTGGGAGATGGTCCGAGAAAGCGAGTACGCCGATCGGAAGTCAAGCTGGGAATACCTGGCGCTCTACGTGGAAAAACTCCGGCAAGAGTATTACAACTCCCGATATGGAGACCGACCGGACCCAAGCGTCTGGCTGCTGGCAGGATCGAATCTGGCGACGCACCAAGGATGCGATGGACATGCGCCGCGCACTACCCGCCCCAGCGGCTGCAACCCACGATGCCCCCAAACAAAGCAAGACGGCGTCGTCTTCCTCCAGCAAGCCCTTTCCGTCAAGCACCCCCGGCAAGAAGCCACCGCAGGGAGGTGCATGCTTCCAGTGTGGCAGCCGGGCCAAGCACAACCTTGAGGAGTGTACCAAAGGCCCAGACGGAAAGGACGGATACGCGAATAGGAACGCCTCCAACAAGCTGTGCCGCGCCTCAGACGGATAAGTCATCTTTTATCGATACAATCTCACACGAGGCTGCGACGGCAAGGGAGACAAGTGTCCCTATTGACTGCACGAATGCTCCCTCTGCGGCAAGTCCCAGCACGGCACCCAAACTTGCTCTCTTACCAAGTCCGCTTAAGCCCGAGGGCTTCGATGCTTTCATCAAGAGATTCGACCTGTCGCATGCCTTCCCAGCGATGGTCAATAGCATCAAACACGGTTTCGACTTCGGCATACCTCCAATTCGGGAGACGATGGTCCAGCGGAACCGCTGCTCAGCTGACGATGAGCTGGAGATCCTCCAAGCCATCGTGGTGAAGGAAATGGAGGTGGGACGAGTGGTCGGTCCTTTCTCCAAAGAAGAGGTAGAGGCCAGAGTGGGCTCGTTTCAAACCTCCCCCTGGGCCTGGTTCCCAAATCTGGCGGAAAATGGCGAATGATCCAAGATTTCTCATCCCGACGCAAGAGCCCAACTGCTGCTATCAATGATTATATCGACTCAGACGAATTCGTCTGCTGTTGGGACGGTTTTCTCGCGATGGTCGACGAGGTCAGTGCCGGTTGATCTCCCCCCCCTTTTCAAGCCCCAACTTTCCTTTCTCGGGCCATTTGCCCTCCAGGTCATCGTACCTGTTTTGCTCATTTGGCGGCCCATTTGGCCTGAGCCCATTGCTCCCATCATCATCCCCGGGCATTGTCCCTCTCCCTCAATCTGTTTTCGCACATGCGTTTGGCAGAAATCGCAGAGATTGGTCATTGCACCCTTTCTCGATCATCTTGGGCTGTGTATCGATGAATGATCCATAGTGGTCACCGGTCACGTTGTGCTCCCATATGACTCAACTAAATGCTGTCCCTTTGACTACATCATGCTCCCATTAAGCCGAGTTGCCGCATCCGGTACTGACGATAAGGTTGTTCCCGGAGTTGACGCGGAGCTGGGGTCCTGCGGGCTCCGCCTCCGGCGGAGCGCGGTGCTTATTTTTGGGGAATTTTCGATCTTAAAAAAGCACGGACTCCGCCTGGAGGACTCCGCCGCAATTTACGCGGAGCGCGGAGCCCAATCCTGGGCCCACTGTCCAAATGTGCGGAGCGCGGAGTTGTCAAAATATTGTGAAACTTCCGGCGGAATTTCCGCGAAATTTCGAGAAAACAGACATCGTCGAGACACGCTCATGGGATAAAACAGGCGTCATCATGCGTTGAGAACCTCAAAATAGAACTGGACTCAATACCGCAACAATTTAAGACGGTGAATGTTAGCTCTGATTACGTTAGAATCCCCTGAAAGCAACTTAAACCACCACTGCGCTGCGACGGAATTCCGAGCTGCGCACATACGGAGCATTATGAACACGCACAGAAAAAACGCGGAACGCGGAGCTGGGATTTCAACTTTTGTAAAATTCCGTCGGAACGCGGAGCTGGGTTTTTTCAGTTCTGTCTTAGTCTGCGGCAGTGGTGCATCATACTATCGATAGTATCTTACGATAGTATACTAAATAGTATATACTATTTAACTAATATACTATAGTATGCCGCGAATTGCCGGCATTTTTTCGATTTTCATACTATATACTATTTGGTTTTGGCGGCGGTAGTATAGTATGACTTCTTAGTCTGCGGAGACGGAGCTCGCCTCAAAAAGTCAAAATTGGGGCGGAATTCGAAAGTGCGGAGGCGGAGCCCTCCGCGTTACTCCGGGGACAACCTTAACTGACGCCATTGTGTGTTCAACTTCCTCTTCTCCTTCATCCAGTGTTTCGACATACTATATACTGTATCCTGTGAACTACTTTTTGCAAAAACATACTGTATCCTGACGGAAAATCTGGGTGGTTTCAAAAAAGGTAAGATCCTGTTTCGATCCTCCGGCGCGGTCCTGCAGTATACTGCAGTATGTAAAAGGAGCGCGATGCCGTAAACCTCCTTTTTGTGTGCTGCAGCACACTTGAAGGATACTGGCTCGAGCTACTGCAGTATACTGGAACTATCCTGCAGTATGTTTCGTGACATGTTTTCCTGTAAAATGTGATGTGGACATACTGCAGTAGTACTGCGAGACCGGTGCTGCAGTATGTTTTCGGAGTTTCGGACACATCGTCCTATAAAGTATGATGTGGACATACTGCAGTATTACGCTTCGTATACTTGAATATGAATTATGTTTTCTTTGAAAAGTACTACTGCAGTAGTACTGCAGTATAATGTAAGCTCCCAACAATTTGCCAGTATGTCGCCAGTATACTTGAAGGAAACAGTACTACTTTTTCCATACTGTCGCAGTACTCAGACCTTCCGGACCAAAAACATACTGTATACACCCCCAAAATTTTAAGAGGACCCGGGATCCTCCTGACGGAAATCCTCTCCTGTAATCTTAGGGGTTTGTCAGGGATGCTCTTCAAGATAAACGTAAACAATTTTGGAGACTTCATGCCCAGGCCCCAGGAGTATCCTCAAAGTCTCCTGGGCAATCCTGAGGGCTAAGATTCCACCACGACATCCTAGAAAGATCATCTTCGGCACGACGGCACCTCAACGCCTTTACCCTCGAAGCTGAACACTCTCTCTGTTCGCTTTTGACCGTGCTTACTGATGCTCGTCGGGCTGACTACTTCTTTCTGCAGGCCATATTGCAGCGGCCAGCGCCAAAAATATTTTCAAGTTTCAAGAGAACAATGCAGGGCGCAAGCTCATAAATTACGTCCCCACTGCCCCTCTGATTCTCGTCTGCTCAGTGCTCACCAGTCTGATACGCTCCCTGTCGAGACCTGATCGTCGTTTATCACTGTGATTCATACTGCATATACAACTGCTAACCTTTTTTCCTTTGCCTGTCTTCTCTTTTCGTCCCTTCGACTTCCCCAGCGATCTGTCCCAACCTCAGCTGCTCATGTCCATGGGCCTTGAACTCTGCTTCTCTCGTGCTTCCAGAATAGATGCTTCGTCACCCGCTCTCGAGCGTCGAGTCGCATTATCTACACGTTGAGAAATGCGAGCTTCATTGTGAGTTAAAACTTATAGGCACACCGCAATGGAACGTCGCTCTTGTCAGAAACGTACATTCGTTCATCTATCGCTGATTATCATGTTGTTCCTTAACCACACATCAGATCAGACGCCCAATTCTCGTTCTCCTCGACTGTTTGATTTTCCATTTGCGGCCGTCGCTATGAGCTCTGTTTCTCCCAGCAGTGAGCAGGCAGAAGCATCGAGTCACGCGTGCGGTAATCGGTATTGCTACATAAGTCCACTTCTCATGCTCTGCTCTCGCGTTCGACTGTGGCCAACTGCTTCTCAAATCTCCTCTAAGATACGATTTACGAATGGCGTTCTGGCTTGCTGCTCACTTCCCCATTTGCTCTGTGACTCTTCTTTTTCCCTGTTGTCTTTACTTCATGCCTTTCCGCTAATCCTACTGTCCCAACTCCCACACTTCAATGCAGCTATATCCAATACTCACAGGCCACGGTTTCTATACCGCTTGAACTCTGACTTCTCCCGCATTTTTCTTTTGTTCTCTTCTGTTCCTTTGACTCCTGCTTCTCGCACAACCTCTGTCCAGGCCAATTGCCCAGTGACAGACCGTACGCTCTCACGTTCTCACTCCTCTCCATCAACAGTCAATACATCGCAATGCAGCATATGGAGCACATGTTCTTTATCCTCCGCCAGGAAGCATCCCGGGGAGCCTTCATATTGTCTTGTGGATGTCATAACTCAGGAGTTATGGACCCAGCTGGCCTGCGATCAAGGATATCTGGTGCTATCCCATATTCTCATTCCCACAACCAAGTACAGCATGAAAAAAACGTGATGGATCGCAGCAAGCCCTGCAAAGCGCATACTTCGGATGGTTGGATCAGAGGGTCCAGAGGAAAGAGGAGATATACGTGGAGAGGAAGTACAAAGAAGAACCGCAGAGCCGAGTTCGTATGAAGAAATCTGAAAAGGAGAGTATCATCATTACTCATTAGCGTGCAGCGCAGCATGGAGGACCGAGGTCAGCACTGAGTACTCACTCCGACTTTCCCTACCTCCGGCTATAGCCTGTAACGTTTACGTGTCATGCCTCTCATTCATCGTGACCCTGAAAATGTATTATGTGCGCTGAATCGGATCCTCTTTGAAGGCTTGAGCGATGCTGTAGCGTCGACGAACCTGGCACCTGTACGAAAGCATGAAGTAGCTCAGCCAATGACGGCTGGCCGAGAGAAGAAGGATGATCAGCAGCAAGCTTTAGAGATAGCACGCCACCACGACGAGAAGCGGATGGGAAGAGAAGACAGCAGTCAAGAGCGAAGAGGCAGAATGTTTAGCTGTAAGCCATACATGTAACATGACACAGGACAGAGAGGTTAGCATAGGTCACCGTCACACCGTGTACGCAGGTTCAGTAGGAGTCAGAGTTTCAGTTGGAAAACAGCCAGAGTCCGAACAAAAAAAGCAAGGTCTGTGATCTGTCGTCCAAATCCGATAGCGGACTCACAAGTGCAAGGCCGCAAGGGGTCTTCGAAGTCAAGGGGTATTGCTCTGTGCACGACGAATCGAGGGACTAAAAAAAGTGGAAGAGACCAGGGTATGGAGAACAGGACGAGCACAACCCAAAGGAGGGAGGTGAAGGGGATTGGGGAAGGGTTGGAGGGGTGGGGGAGTGTGGGAGACAGCTGCAAAGGGTCACCGAGAGCGGACTCTTACCTCCAGTGGTTGAGCAGGGTGCGGGAGACTGGAAAGAGGAAGAGGAAGAGTAACTCATACGAGAAGGGAGAAGTAAGCAGTAATCAGTGAGCAGTAAGCAGCGATCAAGAGACTATGCCGACGACCCTAGCCGCCATCGGCCTGGCCCAGATCTTTGGCGCATCGGAAGGAGTCTGGAGAGAAGGAAAACGTCGAGGATGTCGGAAATAACAACGTGGTGCCTGGAGTCTGGGTTGACAGAGAAGAGTATGCGATGAGTGGTGAGACGGCATAGAAGAAGGGCCTTCAGTAATTACTCATGAGCTCGATCTCGACGTGGCAGACGTTGCAGCCAACAACCATCAACAGGAACCGCAGAGTGTTATGCATTTTACTCATCGTCGTCTTCTGAGAACAGCTCGTCCTCCTCGCTGTCCTCGTCTACATCGGCTCTGCCCAGCACCAACAATGCGATGTTGGCGATCTCCTTGACAGTGGGAGGATTTGGAACCTTGGGATAAAGGCTAGCCAGAGAACTGGCCGAGCGAAAGAGGCAATGATTGAGCAGGTATCTTTGCGCGCCCGCCAGACAGTGCACCAAAGCAGGCTTGTACTCCTCAATGCTTTCTCGCTCCATCCGGACGTGTGTAGCCTGTATGTCGACCTGACAGCCATGGTGGCTGCAATCGTGGGCCACATTGAGCTTTCGATCAATCGACTAAATGAACGACAAGCATTGTTAGTATCCAGGATTAAGTGGTGAGAGTTTCTAGAGTCTAGGCTCTCACCGTGGAGGCCACTACTCCCGCCGACTGCCCTACTTCTCGCAGGATGACGGGCTCGAGCCCAGAGACGTCGGTTTCGAATTCGAAATTCGTCACCGTCATGTCAAGCAGACCGTCTGCCGTCCACAAAAAGTCGTCTACGCGCGCGATACCCCGTGTACCAGCCTCCACGTTGAGAAAAGTCGTGACGAAGTTGCCGCGACCAATCCGATCCCCGCCAAACGAGACGAAGAATTTGCTTGAGTCCCTGGCCTCCTCGTTGACCTTCGGAATGCTGTATTCTTCGTTTCGGGACGCAGACAACAGTGTTTTGAGTAGCGGTGACGGTGTGCTCACCCTCTCATTCTTGATCCAACATCCAGAAGCTGCCACATGCCGAATCAGTTCCTGATTTTGGACACGGGTCAGAATGTCCTTCGAAGGCGCAGATCGATTCGAGCAAATGGAAGCCTTTCGCAGTACGGCGTTGAATGATTCGTATCGCTCGGATGAGAACCCTTTCGCGGGACCGTACTGCTCGATGTTGTCGGCCATATGCAGCAACATGTGGAACTTGGGCTTGCTGAGAATTTGAGCTGGGAATGCAACCGCAGCTGTTCCGAGAAAGACCATGATAGCGCATTTGACCTCCTCCTGTTCGTTTAGGGATCAATTAAACAGACAGAACGTTCTATGAGCCTGAAGAGTGCATACAGCTAACAGCGCAGTATTAGAGACGAACAGGAGCCCGCACACTTGCTACTCACCTTGTATTTATGAAGGTCCTTCCGATCAATCTCTTCGACAAACAGCAGCCGTCCCAATTGCCCAACAGCACTCCACGCGCCCCACACTTCGAGCTCCATTGTCCCATTTTTCATCATGGGATAGAACGCTGTTGCCGCAACCTGGGCGATACTTTTGAGGTCCTTCCCAACCAAACCTCCAGCATTTGACACTAGCCACGAGCCGCGAAGGGCACCCGTCCTCGCCACTGCATCCATAGGCGCAGCAGATAGCCGTGCGGCAATCTCAACCTTCTGCGTCTCCGTTGCCTTGCTGAGCATCTGCGCCCACACGTACTTGACAATACCCGGCTGATATGTGTGCAGAAGGTCAACAGGGGTACCTGAGCAGATGTCGAACCCAATCTTGTCTGGCCAGATGACACCATAAGTTGGTATAGTCAGCGCTCAGCTATACAGCATCGTATCACCAACAAGACACTGTTCAGCTCAGGCCTAAGCCCAACTCACCGTGAAGCGCCAGCAGGGGAGTATGCCAGTTTGTGGTCAAAATCGCGAGCCTACTTCGATCAACCACCTCTGCTCTCTCGGCTTTCCTGCTGGCTTTGAAAAGGGAAATGAGCTCGTTGCAGAGGTCGTTCGTCCACACATCTTTGATGCCAGTCGATCTTTGTTTGGCCACAAGCTGCGCGGTGACTCCCTTGCTGGCTGCAAGTGAGAGCTGCGCCTTGAGAGAAACGACGACCTCTTAGGCTGTCTTTTTGGAACCGATCTGCAGTACGGGAAGAATCAAGATTAGACTGGCTGGGACTTTGAACTGGAAGCCTGTGAGACGTTTTGGAGGCCATGCATGATTACCTTTAGCAGCTTTCGGTACCCTCGTGCTGTTTTCATCTCTTCTTTTGTTCCTCCCGCAGAGCACATCCGGCATGGCAGCAGGCCGCGCATACCGATAGAGGCACAAAGAGTTGCGGCCATGGGGTTGTCCGCGACGCAGCAAACAAGTACCGGCCGGACCAGAACGTCGAACCCAAGCACGATATCGAAGGTAACGAAAGGGTCGTCTTGCAGTTGACTGATAAGTGATGATTGTGAGATGAGGAAGGCAAGGCATAAGTCACGATCGTTTCAATGATTTGAGACACCAGTCTACAATCTACAGCCAGTAGCCCAGTATACTCACATCAGTTCCTCTACAACAGCTGCCATAAGGTCGTGATCGCGCACGTTTGCGCTCGCAGAAAGCATCTTGACATGGGAGGGAGAGTCCATGTCCTTACGTGGCAGGGCTGCGTTTGAGAAGTAAATGGCGACGTGTTCATTCCAACGCTTCGTTGTCGTGCCGGACGTCTCGTCGATAAAAAGCACAATCGGTACCTGTATCAATAGGCGACCGTCGGCTTTGACGCGAAGAGGATTGATGGATCGAAGCTCGCGTCCAAGAACGTCCACTGTGAATTGTGAAAAGGCTTCAGTACCAGTCATGTGCAGCGGGAGAGGAGAAGCAGATAGCATCATAGCATGTCATTGAACCCCCAATTTCTACACGACACACCACACTCACCGACTCTGTAGCTGCTCAGCTCCTCTGAGGCTGAGACGTTTACAAGTTCTGGGTCGAAAATGATGGATTCACGTTGAACTTCGAGGGTGGTATCTTGAAGTGTGACACACCAACCCTCAAACCATGGAAGTTCGTTAAGGGCCAGGGAAAAAAATTGAAAGGCCTTACGAGCCGCCCGTCGAGCAGCTTGACGGTTGCGTCCGTAAAAATTGCCACGCCATCACGCCGTTGGATCATAGGCGGGGTTCGGCGCGTGTCCTGCTCAAATGCCAAAGCCGAACCATCATATATGTTGGAGATCTGGTCGCCTCTCCACGGGAGAAGGTGCATTCTCGATCGAACCGTTGGGTTCATGAAGTCCTAGTGAATTCATGAAGGGGAACTGAGAAGCAGTTAGCACTGGTACTCTACACGCCTGTGCAGTCTGAAACTTGGAAGCAACGATGAAATCGGTGACTGACCCATCTGAGCTTCTGCTGAATTGTGTCCGAGTAAAATATCCTCCCGTCCTTGGTCTTATGGTCATGGTAACGCACAGCTCCTCCCTCGCTGCTTCCATCGACTTTTTACATGCCTCCACGGTTGGAACACCGCTAGCGCCTAGGTCTGTGGAAAAATTCAGCGCCTCTTCGAGAATGACGTTCGAGATGGCTCGCTTTGGCGACAGCTTGAACGCGAGCGATCGAAACGTCTGGTAGGGAAGTGGGATCAAATAGAAGTAGGATCAAATATTCAGAACTTCTCGAGATAGAGACGTTCATTTAACTCACCTCTCGAGAGAGAAACGGAAAAGCATCCCCTCCGATAGCCTGTAATCTGTTGCACCGATCTCTTCCCATCTCTGCCGCTGCATCCCTCTCTTCTGCTTTCTGCCCTTGCCTATCCTGAGACCATTCAGCCACATCGTCGTCCATGTCCATAATATCCTGCATGCGTCGCAGAGCAGCACGATCTTCGTCCTCGGGGAACAAATGCGAATCGTCCAGCATAGGCTCCGATGCCGTCGACATTGCTGATAGGCCCGTCGAAATAGCTGGAAACGAAGCTTGACCAGGGTGCAAGAACAACTAGGGAGTAAAAGGTCTTCATCAGCACATCGGATGGCTGTTGCAGCAAAGCTGAGAGCACTCACACTTGCATTGATCTTGTGCTTCTTCGATGCGACGTGTTGTCTGAGATGTTTAGGATTGAAGGACGGGTCTGCCTCGACTTCACATGCCAGACAGACAATCGCAGGAGGCTCAGTGCCGACTGCTGTGAAAGCTGTAAGGGTACCGTCAGAACTGATATGAGCAACGATCCGCAGCAGGGACTGGCCGCCTGAGCATTCAGCTTTGAATTTGAACTTACCAGCGCCCACTTCTTCTTGCAGTTCCTCCAACGTCTTTGATACCGGTGGCATCTTCCACTTCCGACTGTGTGGCGGAAAACGTTTACTGATGAGCGTATTCTGAAGCAGCCTGTAGCATGCATACGACCCTCCGGTCAGGACTCACCTCCAGACGAGTCGTGTCCAGACATCCTGATCTCCCGCGCGTCGCGAGCCCTGTGCAATTTGCAAAGGCCGAAATGAGATGCAAACGCGTCGCGTCTTGGTCTTCCTTCTGTTCCATTTCTTCTCTTCCTCCTCTCTTTCTCCTTGATCCTTCTCCCTCCAGGCCCAACCAGCATCGCAACATCACCGGCGCAGAACATCACTCCGCAGCATCAGCAGTCAGCACCATCCCGCAGCGATCATGAACAGCAGTCCAGCTAAACCTGTTGATTGGAACGTAGAAGACGAGGACCTCTACGATGACCAGTACCAGGACAACTACGAGGACGAACTCGATGAGGACAGCGATGAGGACGCGTTTGACGACAATTTTGGAAACGAGGACGAGGAAGAAGACGATCCCGACGTCGAGCAGTCGCCTGCGCAACGAAAGCGCAAAGATCGGGACTTCGACGACGAGAAGGACCGCAATGAGCGCCGGGCTCCAGCCAGAAGCACCAGTACGAAGGCCAGAGGCGTGCGCATTCCTCCAATCTTGTACAAGGCCGCAACATTGTACAGTAGGGTGCAATAAGTTTGTACCAAAACAATTTTGAGAACATTTCATGACACCTTCGCTCCTTGACAAGATACACAACCACATAACAAAACACACATGAAACTGGTATCCAGCGATTCCTTGTGTTGTCCTCTACTCAAAAGTGCCCCAGTCACGACCGCTGGGCCGCAGACTGGCTACGTTACCTTGCTCATAAATCATAAGTTCATATCACAGTGCCCAGATTTCTCTTGACCACAGCACCTTCCACAGAGCACCTACTGGCAATGTTAGAGGCTTTAATGGTAGATCCTATCCTCTCCTAAAAGTCTCTCACTTTGCGATCTGGGCCTTCGCAAGGTGGCTGGCGGTTGACAGCCAAGTGAAGTTTCAGCCATGTAAATCGGATCGGAGTCAAAAATTTCATAGGCGTCTAGGAAGGTCGTAACTGGCACTACAGACACAGGACTCGGCCAGGGTATGGTAATCTTACATAGCTCTAACTTCCGTAAGAACCGTAGGAAGTTTTTGAGGTACCATATCGAGCCCCCCAAGGTAAGAATATTTAGTCGATGTTGGCTCTTTGCCCTCCTTGTTTTCACACGGCTGCCATTTCAAGGCCCAGACTAAGATCGCACTTCTCAAGAGAGCAATATTGAAGGTAATGTGTAGGTCTTTCTATTTTATCAGAGCCGCAGCTCATGCTTTTCGAGTGGGAGCGGTGGAAACTCGGATGTATAGTGCAGGTGATGAATATCCCTGCCTCTTGCGGTAAATGCGATAGACAAGTCAATACTTACGATATCTTACCTATCGCACGCGGAACGGGTTCCTGCTGCTCTCCTCTTCCGAACTGTTTGATCTTCTTGGCAGCCAATTGTAGCGAAGCAATACATTCATAAGGACGACGTGTAAAAATTGGTGTTGTGAAATGGTCGAATTTGGGTTTTGGTACAAACTTATTGCACGCTACTGTACAAGCTCAGCAGGGCTTCTGTCAAGTTCTTTGAGGAAGAGGTTGTCAGCAGAATGGAGGTATGTGCATGTACATCTATACAAACGCAAGGTTTTTGGCTTGCGTACTGAAAATGCATGCCGATGTTCGAATTGCAGACGGACAACGAAATCCCCTCCGCAGCAGATATTTACACAACTGCGCGACAAATGCACATCTGGGAGAACTCGGAAGCTACGAGAGAGCAGCTGGACGTGCTCAAAGAACGTACGGATGAGCTTGCGGTCAAAGTCAACAGCTTGGCCAAGGCGAATCAGAAGCTGACAAAAGCAGACCTTGTGAGTACAGGCGTGCGGCGTGCGCATACTCATCCTGCCATGCCAGTACGCTGACGGTTCCTAATTCCTATTCTGGGGACTGGGTATCGACTCTCAGACACAACTTGGCAAAGAAGTGGCCTAATGCTTCTACTCAGAGCTCGTCACTCGTTACTGCGCCAAGGGTCCCCTCTTCAACAAGGTTATGGTAAGTATTCATGTGCAGAAGAGGCTCATGTATTGATTCGTGCGCTTCTCACCTGCAACTGTTGATCATCACTTCCGTCTACCAGGCCTACTTGAAGTCGAATGCCCTTTTGGTCAGCGAGAATTTCAAGCATCAGTTTGATGATCTCGAGGTCCGCCGGGCGGAGATCAATCCCGCGGTCAAATCAATCTTGAGTCGTCTTCGTGGAGCATGTGGCGACCGCGTGAGTAATGAGTTCATACAGGCACCGTATTTTCTTGTCCAGTTGTCCCGTCAAAGCTAATGCCTCATCCCATCCTACTCCGCATAGATCCACGAGTCTATGGGAATAGATACTGGTACGAAGAAGGAGGCGCTTCCACTACTATGGCTGCGACTCTGCAAGGGCTACGACGTACCTTTTACCACAAAGCGAGCTTATCGCGTTGCAGTGCTGGTGGGTACCCCAATTTTCTCGATGTGTTGTCTTTTAAATTCAGTATGGAACGTGAGCTGATCTACAGTCTTCCTGGCGCTTGTACCTTCAGCGATGGATTGCGGCCGACGTTTCAGTGCGCCAGAAGGATGGCAAGCCCACAGGAAAGTTTTGGAAGACTGTGGACGCAACCATTGAGAGCCTGCAAAAGCAGCAGGATCAGCAGCCCGAAGAGATCAAAAAGTGAGTAGTCATCTGTCATTCTGTCTCCTGTCCTGTTCCGCTTCGACTGGCTGTTGGACGATGATGAATGCTGAGACCCTTTGAGAAATTGTAACACACCCTCCCTCTCTTTACACAGACAGCTTCAGCAGATTTTCGACGCCGACAAAAGAAAGTATGGCACCTGGAACGACTCCGAATTGGTTAAGGGCGGCTCGAAGGAGATCGCCTTGAAGTCCGCGCTGTCCTCCGTCTGAGCACCACAGCTGCGACCACCTATCAGCCAAGATGCAGAGCTGGACTCCGCTTATCCGTTTGGCCCTCTCCTGTTCGCTCCTGTATCTCTTTCCCCTCACTCACTCACAATATGGCATCCGTCATCAATCATCACTCTTCCGCAGCTCCTCCATCTCGTTACTCGTAAGTGCAACAGCTGCAGGCACCCTTTCTCCCGATGTTCTTTTCGCTCACTCGCTGCATCTTTCTGGCTTGTGCGTGGCCTTGGCCCGGCATGCAATCTGCAGGCTATGCATCCTTTTCTCGTTGCTGTTCTGCCCCTTCTTTTCGACTTTCCCAGCCACCCACTCCCCTCTCTACGTCCTCCTCCGCCCACAACCGAACGTCTCTGTGGCCTTCGCGCCTGCCGGAGTCAAACGTGCGCGAGCCGGCAATAACGGGCTCCCCGCTCAGGCGTCCGGGCTTACCGTCCTATGCCTCCGTATCACAGCTAACAGCTAACCTCTTATCACTTGACTGCAGACCGAAAGTCGAGAGCAGAAGTAAGTTGACTGCAGCCTGGAATGCTGAACGCGCTCAGCATTCAGCAGTACGCCACCGTTGAGTGGTGAGCCCTGACCCCCTCTACTCGCTTCGGTCTGGATAATGAGGACTGGTCCATCGATGCATCTCAGGCGAGTTCTGTTTAATGTTTCCCACCCCTCTCAGTCTCTCACCACACCGCGTCTGCGACTCTGCGGCCTCTGTGCTGACCTGCTTCTTCTTTATCAAATATCATCCCCCTCACTGCACAGACATCGCCAACAAGGGTTCTATCCTTCAGGGTATGTTCTCTCAAGTTCTGGAAGTACTCTCTCCTCTTCTCACACTTCGTTTGGGCGATTAGATCAACTCTTGCTAATCTTACTGCTAACCCTTTTCGTCCGAGGTTTGGCTAAACTAAGCTCTTGATTCCCACATCAGTCACAGGCTTCCACAGTCCACAGATGCCGATCCACGAAACAGGCAGCCTTCCCAGTCCCCCCGCCCTCTCCATCGACCATCACTTCTGTTCCGACGTCCGACATCCGACCCATGCATCGCGTCGGTGTGCAGTTCGCGCTCCGTGATTTCACGGATCAACGCGAGGATGGGACAGATCACAGAATAGGTACTTGAAGACTTGAAGTCAAAACTGGTCTAGACTTTTCCCATTGACAGTGCTAGTTGCTACTATGTCCTCCCTTTTCCTCCTTTGACTCCTCTCTGATCTCGTTCCTCGTTCCTATTTTTTACAGTTGCTGATGGCAGCACCTTTCAGCTTTCAACTTTCCTTTTGGACAAAATAGTGCAAGGACACTGAATACTAGATACTGACATAGTGACACGTACAGCGGTGAGGCATCTGATATTCTGTTTCCTTCCACAGCGACCGGTAGACTACGAACTCCAGTATGCAGTGAGTCAGCTGTAATGTCGTGTACCGTTCACTGTCTTGCACGGTTTGACCCTTCTGCAGTCTACTCAGAAAGTCAGAAGTGAGAACAGACAGTTATCACGCTTTTCCATGTTCTTGATTCTCACATCTACTTCTTTGCCTCACTCACAGCTGCCTTCGCCCTTCGGTGTTCCCTTCGCGTTCGTTCCCCGTTCCTCAGTTTGCAACTGGTTCGCCATCAGCCGTATCGCTCTCGCCGCGCCCGTGACACTGACACATCAAAGGTCAAAACAATGGCGTTGATATTTCCCGAATGCTGATGCTTCCCTCCTTCGATTTGTTACAATTGTTGCCTCTCACCGACTGGTCACTTTGTTGAACTAACACTTATTTTCAGTCTTCCAGGCGTCCAGCCCATCGTAATTGGTTGACAGACATGAAAGGCAACAGCCTGACAGATCACAGAACGTTCTTTCTCCTTACCCTCAGAATTCATACGCTCTCAGTTCTCACAGTATGATTCCTATTCCTCTGCTGAGTTTCGTCATGCTGATGTTTACTTTCCATTGGTTGCCTTACGTCTATTTCTATTTCTGTACAGACTACAGAGGTCAGAATACTCCTGACACTGTGATTTTGCTCTCCTCACTCCACCGCATTGTAACTTTCTCCAAGCAGCTTGGTGGAGGAAAGGGCTTATGGTACTGCACGTTTGCGGTGTTGCGACAAGGCTGGCTAAAGCCGAGGCGAGGCGAGGCGAGGGGTTCTCCGCGACTGGTCATTGGGCCTATGTAGTTTGGGAGTTGGAACGATCGACGGGATGTGAAAGTAGGAGAAGCCGAGATGCGGAACAGCGAGGTAGGGCGGAGGCTCGAGGGCGTCCGGCAACAAACCACTTCCCAGGCTTTCTGTCTTTCTGATCTTACCATGGCAATGTCACACCTTGCGGTGACGCACATATGTACTCCCTGCAGCATTGCGTGCATTTATACCGCTGCGAAGTGAGCATGAGAAGAAGTGAGAAAGGGTTAAGTGCCTCTCAGGAGGACGTAGGATAAGCCTCAGAATCATCCCTAACATGTGTTCTCCTCGACATGTTGAGGATAGGGTCTAATGCATGTCGAGGAGGATCCTCCCGCCTATGGTCACCACTGGGTCTCAGGAGGGTCCTCAAAAATCCTCAGGACAGTTTAGAAAAATCCTCAGACTTTGGGGGTGTACTGTAGAATGTTTTGAAAAAATTTCTGGTCCTTCAAGTATACTTCGAAGCACTGCCTTCATCCAGGTTCGAGCATTGCCTCGAGGGTCCCATGCGGCCATGTCGGACGCGATGGAGGCGTTCCGAGCCATCTCTGCCCTGCCTTCTCAGTGGCCTGGCCTAGTGATTGCCCTCCCGCTGGGGGGCTTTGCTATCGATACCCGCCTCCCATTCGGACTGGCGTCGGGCACCGGGGTTTGAGGCTCCATAGCCGACCTCGTCAAGATTGCCCTTTCGCGCATCTTCCTCAAGCTTTGCGTCATCGTCGACCTGGAACTCCCAGCCGGCATACGAGAAGCTTTACGTCCCCTCAGCCGTCCAATCGGAGGCCAAGACTTGGCTCAGGACCCTGGGGGGCGAACTCATTCGCTCAATCGCTGTTCCCCCGACCACATTTCCTCACGTCATCTATGTGGACGCTTCGTCAAGCTGGGGCGTTGGAGTCACTTCAGGTTCATAGTGGGCCGCTTGGATGCTCCTTGCCGGATGGGACAAGGACAACCGCGGTATCGGGTGGCCGGAAGCGGCGGCTCTTGAACTAGGAGTGCGTCAGGCAGTCGCGATGGGCGCGAAGAACTGCCGTGTCGACGTCTATAGCGACAACAAACGCGTCATCGGGGCGTTCCGTCGGGGACGAAGCCGCGGTCGGTCAGCAAAATCGATCATGAGATCCCTCATTGCCTTCGAGATGGAGCACCATCTCGATGTGCGGGTCACATATGTGTCCACACACGTTAACCCAGCGGACGCTCCCTCTCGTGGGGAGGCCCTTCCTGGTCCATTCCTTCCCGTCTTCGAGACACCAGTCCCCCTTCGCCCATTCCTCAATGCAATTCGGGTCGATCGGCTGGTATAAACGCCAGCGGAAGAAGGAGCTGCGGACGAAGATGAACCGTGCCAGTCGTCAGGGGGCCGCGACTGCACGCATATCCGAACCCGTCTGCGACTCCAACATCGGCCGGACCACCATTGGTCATCGGCTCTCAAGCTTCCCAGATTCGTCGAGCAGCAATCTCTTCCATCCACATCAATGCAACTATCGTCAACATCGACCTCGCTCACGCATCGTTCTCAAACACTCCCGGGCAGTCTTCCCGTCGCCAATCAGTCCGACATCATCATCAAATCCATTCCCGACTCCAAGAAGAAGCCTTCGCTCTCAAATCTACTGGCCGGCTTCAAGATCTTTGCACGAGATCGTATTCTCGCGCACCCACCCATCAGCGGGAGGTCCATGTCCCTCCACACAGCATCTGGACTTGAGTTTGACCCCTCCGACTTTCATTGGGCAAGGATCAAGCATGTACTTGCGTCAGCACTCGAGATGTCGACCCGGGGCAATTACGGTACCGGCATCCGGCACTTCCTCGACTTCTGCGATGAGGAGAAGATCCCTCCCGAGCATCGCCATCCCATATCACAAGACCTCCTTTTGGCGTTCGTCGTCAAACTCAGCGACACGTGTCGCGCCAACACGATCAGCACATATGTCTCCTCGTTGGTCACCTGGTACCAAACTTGGAACCAGGTCCTCGTCCGTGGCGACGGTGTCAACCTGGCAATCAAGGACATCGCCAAGAATGGTCCTCCTCCTCTCCCTCTTCTTCCCCCGGGATTCCCGGACGACCTCGACGCCATCTTCGCGGGGTTGGACGTGGCCACGGTGCCGCTTCACGCAGCTGTGTGGGCGTGCGCCACGCTCTCGTGGTGGTCCATGTGTCGCCTTGGGGAAACCACCATCGCTTCCAATCCCGCCCGGGCGGATCGACATGTCATGCGCTGCCACTTGAGAGGCACGGCGATGTCGGGCGCTGGGTTCGCGGTGGCCAGAATCTGGTTGCCCTGGACGAAGACGACGAAGACCAAGGGCCTCGACAAATTCATCGTCGACTGCGGAGACCACACCAATGCGGTCTTTGCCCTAAGGCACCATCTCTTTCTCTCTCCCCATTCGCTCGCTCTGGCCTCTTCGACTCCTCTTTTCGCCTACAAGGCGTCCCCAACATCTTCAATCCTCACCCCGCTCACGAAGCAAGTCTTCCTCGCGGTGATCGACCGTGCACTCGTTAGTTCCGGTCGCGATACCCACGTTGGTCACTTCTTCCGCATTGGAGGAGCAACTACCCATCGGCGTTCGAAGGTCCCCCTTGAGACCATTCCCCAGAATTTTAATTATGGGGTTCTAGAGGGGGGTTTTGAAATTTTTTTATTTAGTCATTCGCAACAATTCCTTGCGAAGTACCTCGCCGCTTCACTAAAAATACGTTGCACAATCAGAATGCCCTGTGCCGATTTACGATACGCACATCCTTTCCAAATATCATCCTGATCGGTGGCGAATTGACGCCGCTAAGGCGAGTTTGTTGGTAATGCGTCGTTGCAGGGGGGGGGGGGGGGGTTCATTGCGCAACGATCTCCCAGCGCCACGTGTGCCAGCATAGTCATTCGTCCAAGCACCTTTCCTTTTCACCAGACGTTTTATAATTAATGAGAGTTGCTTCTGTTTATGATCCTTGCACCCCTTCCAAATATCGCAATGTTTCGTCTCGTTTTGGCCTCTGTAAGCCCCGAATGTTGTGCCATCGCCTTTGGAGAGAGAGAGGATTCAGAATGTGGCTATTGCGCAACGATTTGGTCGTGCCACGTGTGGCATGGCAGCCAACTTCCGAACGTCCTCTTCCTCACTTCAAATGTACGTTGCAATTCTAATCAAAGTTGTCCCTATTCACAGGATCCCCACGCTCTCCCAATATCATTTCGATCTATTGCTTCTTGATCTCTATAGAGGTCAAATGTTGTGTTCGATCCGTTGGAGAGGGAGCCGGGAGGCTTCAGACGAGGGCATTGCGCAACGAACCCGTAGCACCACGTGTGGCGTGTGGCAGGGTAGTCAAATGTATGTATTCACCTCTTGCACCCGCACTGTACCTGTACCCAAGGCCTAAACCAATTCAGGCCAAGATGTCTACTAGGAAATGGTAGCTATATTCTGCTTGATCATGGATGTCAAGGTTTGGGAGAGATTGAGCAAGAATTGAGCGAAGTTCATATGGCAAACTCGGCGGCTACTTACATAGTACCCCTGCGCGCGACGCACATATTCAGTCAGAACTCGACAACGACGCTGTTTCCGAGCTTCAAACTGCACACCCTAGTCTATCACACGCTCATCTATCTTTCTGTAATAGTATTCATTTGTGAGAAATGCAATCTTCCTTACTTAGTAGACTCGGACAGGTCCGATCACTTCCTCCGGACGACCACGACCATGATGTCCGATTACAGGGGGAACCTATGTCATTTTTTTTTTATTTCAATGCATGTATTTTTTATTTCAATGCATGTAAATGATAGCTACAGTCTTCCTGATCACGGGTGTGAAGGTTTGGGAGAGATTGAGGAAGAATTGAGCGAGGTCGATAAGAGCAAGCTCGGCGGCTACTTAGTAAGTTAGTACCCCTGCGCGCGACGCACATATTCAGTCAGAACTCGACAACAACGCTACTTCCGCACTTCAAACTTCACACACTAGACTATCACACCTTTACAATTATTTTTAACATGACCGGAGAGAGATCAAGTCAGAGTTGAGGGAGATCCGCCTGTATCAAGTAGGCTGTGTAGCAATACGTGAGGTTTGATTTGGAAGTCTTTTCTCGGCCGAAAGTAGCTCAAGTTTTGTTCATTCTATTTCAATATTTCAATCATCAATCAAAATTACGATCTCCCCCTGCGCGAGTCACAGAAATTCTGGGGAAGACTCTGGTCACAAACCAGGTCACTATTAAGCTGATGGGGGGGTGGCAAACAGATGTCGTCACTCAGTACCTTCGCGACCTTGGCAAAGGCCTGGCCGATGCGCACCTGCTCACAGCCAACCACATGGCTGCGCGGCGCATGGCCTGACGATCCTAACATTCCAACACAACTCCAGAAGTGCTGCTCTCCATTATCATAGGCCATTTTGCCTGGGCCATTTGCCCCTGTCGATAACTTCTCCGTTCAACTCATTCACAATTACTTCTCATCTTAAAAGTCTCCATTGACATCACGTAACATTGATCCTTACTTACATCAGATCCCTGCGTGCGTAGGGTGCACCGTCAGCCTCTAGCCTATTCTGGCCCATTGGTCCGCCGCGGCCTGCTCGTCTACGACGTTCAGGCCTACCTCCGGGATCCTAGGGACGGCGGGCCGGCCTGTCCAGATTGGACCTCAGCTGACCGAGACCCCATTTGGGTCTTCCTATGCACGTGTGTCAAGTCTGATCCACATGGTGCGCATGATCACATGGTCGCCGACGCAGTCAACGCCGAGGACAACTCCATCACATGGTACACCGCCAGTTTCCTGGAGCTTCCTCCATGTTTTTCTTCTGTCCAACCGCCCCAATCAGCAGAACTGCACACCCTGCTCTCAATGCCCTTTCCTCAACAAAAACTGGGTCAAAACGGAAACGAAAACCCGCGATGGCTTCCTTGATGTATCTTCTACCCTTTTACTTAGACCTGCTGGAGAATGGAGATATCTTTATCGCGTAAAACAGAAGCAATGATGGAAGAAGATAGAAACGGGCAAACGGCTGTGGCCGAATCAAGTTGGCTGTGGCCGAATCACTAGTTTTGGCTGTGGCCGAATCAATTTCCCCGGACCCCTTCCCCCCCACCACCACCAAAAGAACAACCTGTCAGTCTCCATTGCTGTTATGCTTAATCCTGATTCCTGCCCGCTACGCGCTAACTCTAACCCGGAAAAAAAACATGATCCTAACTTAGCAATAGGAAAAGTGAATGCGCCGTGAAAAAGCTGTGAAAACGCTGCAGCGTCGAAGAAAAACACCACTCAGATCTCCGAATGTTTTGCCGCGTTTTTGCATCGTCGGTCGACGCGGTGGACTAGGATTGAGGCATTGAGCGTCGACCGACGCTGGTGCAGCGCTGCTCAAACGCTGCTCACGAACAATCATCTGCGCTGCTCAACACGGGCTCGACGCTGCTCAAACGCCGCAATTACATTGCACTAACGCTGGAATAACGCTGTATTGACCTGCGTATACACTCCTAGTCCTGCCCATATCCTCCGCTGTGCTCTGCCTGATGCCCCTACGAGTCGCGCGCGTACGGGTGAGGAGATGCGGCGAAAGATGCGTGATTGACGAATGGCGAAAGATGCGTGCTTGGCGAATGGCGATGGCTGTTGTGCGCGACTCGCGAGTGTGACGACTGACGGGTGTTGAGAAAAGAAGCGCGAGGAAAAGCGAGAACCTGGGAATAAAAAAAGAATGAGCAGGGAACGGTGATCGCGGTCAGAAAGGATTGGGATTCGCGCACGAATGAAGCCCTTTAGGTCACGGATCACTCGCCTTTTGCTGCATGAAGAAGCATAGAGAGGGATGGGCTGTTGCAAAGGAAGAGCATGTAATCAGCAACGCTGAAAGATACAAGTCTTGCGTACTCGCTGATGAACGGTCGCTACTTGTCGTTGTCCTGGTCTACCTTGCTGGATGCCAGTCGAACTTCCTCTGCCGTAATCTTAATTTTATTGTTGCTGTAGGGTTCAATGAGCACGTCGATCAGGTCACTCTTCTTAGAGCGGTTGGGGTACTTGATGTTTGCCTTGTCAAGAAAATATACTGCCGACTTCTTGGAAAACATTTATGAATGATGAGAGAGTGTAAGGACGTTAGCTCGCCATGTCCAGCGAAGCAGCCCGTGCAACTCACCTTAAGCGCCTCAACGGAAACAATGCCTTGATCAAGTTGCTTGGAAACCCGCGCTCTAGGTTTCTTCACGGACGGACCAGCCTCGCTAGGCGCCGATGCCGATTTTGATGCATTCATTGCCTTCTGCTGTCCGGATGGTGTCGCAATCTTGAAAGCAGCTTGGATACGTTCACAGACGCGGCCGATGTGGTTTTGAATGAGAGATTGTGATGTCAAGTTGTTCTTGACTCGAAGTTGTTCACGGCCCATTGCCCAGAGTCGCAGAAGCGCAAGGATGGCCTTGTCGTCGTCCCCCACGTGTTAATATCCTTCAAAGCTTCGTCGTACTTCCAGCTGCCAACCGCCTTGTGCCCGAATCCTTCCGCAAGCTCATCCTCGTCGGTATTGTCTTCTTCCTTCAGCCGCTCCAGGCCTTCCAACCAAACGACAAATCCAGCGTCTTCCTCACCGTTCGCTCCGTAATCGCAGCTTTGAGTTGTCTCGAGGACATCGATGGCGGCGAACACTGACTCCCATTCTTCCAGACCACTATAGGTTGAAGAGAGTCCCATTCGAAGCGAGTTGGCATAAGAGGCCCACCGCGTGGTCATGTCCTTTGCTCTCATGTCAGCAAGTCCCTTCTGGACTGGCGCAGCTGAAGTGTTGTTCGTGCTTAAAGAGGCTCGACCCGGAATCAGCATGCGCTTGCTGGAAGAAGCGGCGACGGTTGAAGTCGATTGCGCGTCCGGGACAGCCGAGGGAGCTCGAGTCGGAATCTTAATGGACGTTTGAGTAGCTCCGGTGACCTTGGGGCTGGTTTCGGTCTCGAGAATCCCCGGAGTTCGACGGACTCCGGGGTCTGCTCCGTACTCCGGGGCTTTTTTTGACAATGCAAGCAAACTCACTCCGTGCTCCGGGGCGTGGCAGCCATACCTTCGCAGAGTAGCTCCGCAAATCTAAAGCTAGTAAAAAACGCTCAAATCTCGCTCCGTGCTCCGTACCCGTGCAGAGCGTCCCCCGGAGTCCGCGGAGCTCCGGGAAATGCTACTCCGGGCCCTACTCCAGGAAGATCCTTACTACCTCTATATTCTTCAATTCGACAAGAAGATGGACATAATCAGCGCGGTCAGGTGCCTGCAGGCGCTCGCCGAGCTGATTGAGGACGAGCACAGTGCGGAACTCGAAGGGCGTGCGGTACAATACACAAGAGCACCAACGATCCCCAAGAAACGCCGGCCCAACTTTGACGGGGGTTTCCTGGTTCCCGGGCCCCGGCGCCCCTCTGTCGGCATACCCTGATCCTTCGACAATGATGATGCCGAGCGCCACAGGCGTTCCGGCGCCCATGCCAGCTCCTGCATCCGCTGCCCGAGCGTCTGCTCGGAAGTCCGTAACAACTGACAACACCACCGCCAAGCGGCTTCTGATCGAGGTTGAGGTTAGTTGTTCTTCTCTGTTGAATTACAGCTCGGGTTGTTGTCCAACTCACCTTGCTTGACCGGCCGTCTTCCGCAGGTTACTGCCCGAATCGAACTAGAGATCAAGAAGTGGACGCAAGCGGGCATGAGCTTAATCTACGCCGACCTGATCAAAGCAGCCCATGCTGGTATTGAAGCAATGTTGGAGAAGTACTCGCTGTTTCACTCACCATCGCAGGGTTCCGTGCCCAGATTTTGCAAGCGAATGGGACCAACAGTCTACAATCTTCCGACGACGGTAACACCTATAAGCATTTCAATTTCCATTCCCTAGGGTCCTACTCCTCCGAACTGGCCAACCTCGATACGGTCCAACTGGACCGCTTGAAAGCCAGCATGGAAAAGATAAAACTCGCCTTGAGTCGCATCTCCACGTCGTCCGTCGCCGCAAAATTTGTTTTACCTCTAGGCTTCAGCAGGAGCACGTAGCAACTCTAGGAAAAAAGACAATAACTGATCGAGTTCACATGGACGAATCTCGATCAACCTCACACCGTGCTCTGCTCAACCATGTCGTTCATCAATCGTGTTCCGATTGTCCCAGCGGACGCTCATCGGACAACAAAAGATGGGAAAGATAGCAAGACATTAGACAAGGCTACACTCTGGCCTGACGCTGAGGACCATGTACGCTACCACGTGTGAATTGTGTAAATACAGCTCTTCGGAGCTCTCAACTCCATGCCTCTCTTCGACAACCAGACCACACCTAGTCTCTTTCCCTTCCGTCCTTTTCCAACTTTCAATGATCCTCATTCCTCAAATCCCACAATGGCCGTTATCATCGGAAGCAAAAACAGTACTAACAGAAAGATGGCCACTGCTCGTGCTGCTAAAAGAAATGTCTCAGCTGGGTCGATCGTTATTCCTTCTCCAACAGCAATCTTACTTGCGCAAGACCCGCAGCAACACGGATACGCCGACGTCGATGATCGGTGGGTGACGCAAATGGCAGTCGAATCCAAACGCGTGGTAGGTCTCAATCGAGGTACCAGCGAATGAACGAAGCAGACGCAGTAAATTTCAAGAGGCTCGCCGTCTGTAAGAGTCTCATGATAGGGCGCACGGCCAAGGAGAAGGCAAAAACTGGCCCGGAAGCGGACTTGAGCTTAGTTTCCTTCTTGTGCCCTCACTGTCTTTCTCCCCCATAAATTATGAATGAGGAATTGTCTCGTGTCTGGCGCCCTCCGTGGTTACGCGGTCACGACCGCAGACCTGACGGCCTGGGAGAGAGGAATGTCGAAGTTATTCCCAAACTCGAAGAGGATAGGAGGCAGCGGGCTGAAGGCGGGGGCCACGGTTGACAGCGATCGAGGTTTTGCTTCCTGCATACGAGGGTGCGGTGAAGGTTTCATCGCCAGGGAAGGGATCGGGAGTGTGTACTAGGTGTGATGAGAGCTCGGTAGCTGCACTTGCCGGTGGTCTACGTTGGGGATGTCAGAAAAAAAAAATGAAATGGGGGTTTTACGCACCTCGATGAATCCTTCGCCTGTTATTCATCTATGCGCCTTTTTATCTCCTTTTTCATCTTCACCCATTTGCGCTCCCTTTGCTCCTGCCACCTTTTCCTGCGCAGTTTCTCTGGTCTCTCTCTCATACATGATACATCACGAATTCCGACTGCATGATCTTGCGCTGCCGTTCCTTACGCTTGCTTTGCTCCTGTTGCGCCGCAGTCTGTTGTTTCAGCGCCGCAATTGCGAGGTCTCCATAAACCATTCTGCACATATTCCCCGATTCTTTTGATATCTTTCTCCAACCTGGGCGAAGGATCGTTTCGCTGCTCTATTCCATGAGCAGAGCGCGATCGACCGGCTACGCGCGAAAAAACTGTCGTTCCGCTGCCGATTCGACGGCGTCCTGACTCGAAATCTGGGTTCTCCCTTTTCTGTGGCCTGTGCATTGTTGATGTTTTGATGAGTTCGACCGTGTTCGCCCAAACTATTTCACGCACTGGCGCGTTATCATTCCATCGACCGTTTCGGGTCTCGCGTTCCTCGCCTTGAGCCCTTTGTGCAGCGTTTGTGTCGCGTCGGAGTCGCGTCTGCTCATATAGCTTTCTGCGCGTTGGGCAAGGATCGAGCGTCGACAGATGCGACTCCAACGCGCTTCGAGCGCCTTAACTTGAACATAAAACATTGCAAAAAAAAAAAAAGCTGTCTGTGCAATTCGAACCTGGGACCTGAAGGTTATAATCCCACGTGGTGTGCTACCGCTGGACGACGGTAGCATTTAACCACGCAAAAGTTTTCCACCACACATATATCTACCATGCAAACATATCCTTGAACGACTGAACTCAACGCTTACCCACGAGCAATGTTATGCCCAGCACAGTCAGCTTGTACAATAGGAGTGCTCAGGGAAGGCTGCAGAGTGAGTGGTTTTCTTGAGTAAAAAAAAAAATGTCAATTTCATGGCGCGACGCGTTCAAGTCGCGTCCCAGTCGCGTTGCCGCAGAATTCAAAACTTTGATAAATGATCCGAAAAATCAAATTTATTTTAGACGCGTCTGTTCAGCATCTCAAGTCTGCCCAAGGCATCTGAGCAGCGTCTGTGGCACGCCTCTGTCGCGCTTATGTATCTAGACACCATGAACTAAGACTCAAGCGCGTTACTGTCTACGTTCAGGGGATTGAGATCCGCGACTCTTAAACTATAGGACTATTGTAGTATAATTCTGTTATACTATCGTACTACCAGAGTACCAGGAGCATACTGCAGTATTATAGCTGTAGTTTCTTATATATACACTATTACAGTACTGATAGACTACTACACCGTGATATACTTCGTTTACACAATCGTAATACGCGCGTAGTACTATATACTATAGCAGTGGTATTAGTCCCGCAAATAAGCACTGCAAACATACTTTTTGATCCTGCTTGGGTAATAGCATACTATAGAGGAAGATCTTATACTGTCTTGCGATCGTAGTGATATGACAGTAGATAGTATACCATTTTCAGTCCCTTTTGCGGCAATATTTCGATAGGATACTACAACATATTTGTTTAATATAGATATAACATCGATAGTATATGACCTATCGGAGGAAAAAAATACTAAATACTATCGTATGTTTGGCCTCCGAGGCCGTATACTACAGTATACGTTGCATCAATGCCCGAAAATACCAGTCTAATGGCTGATTGGACGGCTTCAGACGCGCCATGGTGTCGAAAACTGGCACCGCCATGACTTATGTCTCATAAACAGTCCTCCCTTGGCATAACGCGTCCAACTTAATCATTCAAGTGAGAGAGGTCCCGGAAATTCGAAGGAGCTCCGGATTCTGCGAGAGCCGGAACGCGAAATCAAATTACAGGTCACATTGAATTATTTGCCGGTAGCGGGAATTTTGATCTTAAAATTGTTTTCATTTGTCGGAGTGCGAAACTCTAAAACGTACAACAGACAACAGCCTCAATCAGCCGGAATGGGAAATTGCTGCTGGGAAATAAAATAAAATCGCAGAAGACTCAAATGTAACCCATTAAACCGGAACGAACCGGAATCGGTGTACCGGAGTACAGAAATTATGAGACCCTCCGTGTAACGGGAACACATACATAAGGTAAATTTCAGATTTGTAACTTCGTAGATCGCAGCTGCATAGACCGCTCATCGGATTGCATCTACTCCTCTTCCCCACGAATCCATTTTTAAATGACCTTCAAATTCTGATGATCGATGAAATTCGATAGCAAGACACCTGACCTTTGGATCTTTCCATTCGCCCGATCGTTCAAAACACCGTTCGAAGACAGTTAAGGACGATGTTTCCCACCACCCCTTACCCGACTTCTTCCCTCTCGAACCGCGCTACGCTTTAATGCCCTATGTGTCATGTATCTTGCCGCTCTCAGCCTTCTTGTCATACATTACCTTCCTGTCGCAATCGCATTTTGCATCAAGCATCAATAAAATTTGAACCAGCGCTCAAGCGCTCAAGAGTCATTCCGAGGGAAAGATCTGAGGCTGACTCTGACATGACTCACTACTCAGGAGCAAATGACAGAAACGACTTTGAATTCAGTTGCGATGAGATGCGAGGATGGGGGTTGCGGGAGAGAGTACATGGGGGGGGATGCTACACAGAGATTACGAACGATGCGAGGGTGAGGAACTGAGTATACAAGAGGAGCCGAGGAGGGGTGTGCTGAAGGGGACTGGGGATGCAAGGGATTACGGAAGGCCGAAGGAATGCGAGCCGAGACTCGAGAGAGTCGGGAGGTATGCCGCTGACCGCTCAGGCTTCAACTGAGGGAAGGAGGCGGACCGAAGCGCGGAGCGACGCCTGAAGAGCGTGAAGGTCGGCCTTCGTGGCGGCGTGCGCCGCGCGCTCGAGAGCAAGAGCGTCCTTGGCCACATTGAGGTCGGCCTCCGAAGTCAGCCCCAGCTCCGCAAGCTGCTGCTTCGTGACGGTGTGGGCCTCCTGATCGCTCTGCAGGGTCGCCTCCGCGGTGCGCAAGGCCTCGGCGTATCCGGACACCTTACTGTAAGAGTGCAACCAGCAAGGAAAAGATGGTCAGTGAGGAGAAAGAGTAGGAGAGTGGAAGGGGAAGATACTCACCGGTCGAGGACACGGACATTCTCGTCCAGGTTGGAAGCACGCGAGCTGAGCTCGGTGCATAGGTCCGCGGTGGCTGCGGACCCTACGCTGAACGCGAAACTGTGTTTGCCGTTGCGGGCGTCTAAGAGTGCCACTGCTGAAGAGCTTGGGGGAAGACGAGCACGGTCGGGCGGGCGGCTGTCGAGGCCCGCCGCTGTGGCATCGCGACGCGCAGGAGATGACGAGTTCGTCTTGCTGCCGCGCGGCGTGCGGCGTGTGCTTGGGGTGCTTGAGGTGCTGCGCGTGAGAGTCATTGTTGAGTGTGTTTGATGTGAGGATGGTTTGATGTTGGAATGTTCTTGAGTCTTGTGTGAGTGGTGGACGGTGGTCGACCGCCAAGAATTTGCCGACTTTTATAGGGTCCTGCATCTAGGCGAAGCTCACTTCATCTCAAAAAAAAAATCGACGTGTCCAAGAAATTCTCATCCTGCGCGCCAGCACGCTCTCCCGTGAGCGGTCCGAACAGTGAAGCAGTTTGACCTGCGTTGCTACATGCGGCAACATGCGTTACAGACCCCAAACTCCCAGAGTAAGGAGTATTTCGGGGCGCTCCGTGTTAATCCTGAGTCCGGAATGCTCCGTCGTCAAGAGCCCGTTCTTTTTTCTGAACCTGATCAGCCAGTCATCAGTAAGGTTGTCCCCGAAGTAACACAGAGGTCTCCGCCTCCGCACTTCCAAATTCCGCCGGAATCTTGACTTTTTGAGGCGAGTTCCGGGCTCCAGGCTCCGCATTTTTTCTGTGCGTTTTCATAATGTTCCTCCGTGCTCCGTGTATGCGGAGCTCGGAATTCCGCGGCATTCTGTCGCAGCGCAGTGGTGGTTTAAGTTGCTCCCAGGGGACTCTAATATAAACAGAACTATACATTCACCGTCTGAAATTGTTGCGGTACTGACTCCAGTGCTATTTTGAGGTTCTCAACGGATGATGACGCCTGTCTTATCACATGAGCGTGTCCCGACGATGCCTATTTTCCCGGAATTCCACACATTTCAGCGGAAATTCCGCCGGAAGTTTCACAATATTTTGACGACTCCGCGCCCCGCACTTTTCACCAGTGGGCCCAGGATTGGGCTCCGGGCTCCGCGTCAATTCCGGCGGAGTCCTCCAGGCGGACTCCGTGCTTTTTTAAGATCAAAAAAATTCTCAAAAGTGAGCTCCGCGCTCCGCCTCCGGCGGAGCCCTCCGTCGGATGAGTGCGGCGTCCGCAAAACCCCAGCTCCGCGTCAACTCCGGGGACAACATTAGGCCTAACAGCGGCCACTCCTCACTCTAGCATCTGGCAAGCTCTTTCCTGCTTCGGTCATACAGAATCAGGTTCGGTCTGCTCTCCACGCCTCCCTCGAGCCTTCAACTCGAGCGAACTACGGTTCTGCAATCGGCGTATTAACTACGGTTCTGCAATCGGCGTATTCCCCAGGTTCTGTTTATCGGCTGGTTTTCTCGTGCAAGACATCTTTCCGATCACACAAGGCCTCCTCCTCGCATTCGTCTCGTCGGCGTACGGTTCAAAATCAGACAGGACGGTTAAGGATCATCTGTCAGCCCTCAAGGCTTGGCACGAGATGTGGACGTTGCCCTGGATACGGTATGGCCTTGTTGAGGGCCCTTGAACGGGTATCTAAATGCGCCTCGGGCAAAGCTCCTCTCCGACCTCCGATTCAAGTCGTGGACCTTTCTGCTGTTCGGCTCTTCCTCCAACCTTCGACCAACTCGCTACATGCGGCACTCTGGGCTTGTTCTCTCTGCGCTTTCTGGGCAGTTTGCCGACTCGGTGAACTCACGGTTCCTTCTCCTCTCCTCGTCAACCCTGCAAGACACGCTTGTCGGTCTCGCTTTGGTCAATCTCGTTCTGTCGGTCAAGAACTTGCGTCAGCTCTGGGGATAACCTTAGTCATCAGACGCCTTGAAATCCTCGACATTCAAAAGACTTGAAGGCTGTATTGCTTGTTCCTGGATTGGTTTGTGTAAGGTTTCTCAACTACAAGAGAGCAATCGACCTGGTAGATTCGGTGTGGACAGTCTACGTGTAGTACCGCTCGTTGTATGGACACAGAAGTGACACGCTGCTAGAACTTTGGCCTATGTCTACAGGGTTGATCACTGATCTAGATGTTTAGTGGTCCTACAGGAGGTGTGGTGTATAAAAGATAGTAGAGTGTGAGACTATTTGTTTGAACTTAATGAGACTCAGACTTCACACGTTTGACTGAACTCTGCAATGTTATGTGATTAGGGATCTTTCGCAATATGCCGCACGGCATAATAAGCCGCGAATCAGGGCGGGATGAACCGAAACCCAGATTTGCCTTGCCGCCCTCGAATGACGCGGCTTGATGAGAAGCCTTCATTCCGCCCTTTACGGCAGGGATAAATCAAATGAAAATTCCATTTACCAAGGAAATGACTGTGATCAAGAGTGATCATCGCCAGCTCATCTCATCTCACCACCCTGCTCGCCGCAGGCTTCCTCTTCTTTTCTGTCCATTTCCTACATCAGATCCTCCGGCCATGTCGATCCCATCAATGTCCCCTGACGATGGCGCCAATCCGCTAGGAATTCCGCCTCCTGCGCCTTTCTTCTCGGCCTCAGCAGCTGCGCAATCAAACTCCCCTCTTCCTCATTCGCAGTCTCCCGGAGCCTCGCGCTCTACCACGCCTGACAGCCAGCTTTCGGCTCGCAGTATTGCTCGGCGGCGTGACGAAGAAGACTTGGTTACTGCTGCAGAAGCAAACGCCGGCAATGCAACGATCGAGGATGAGGAAGAAGAAGTTCCAACGCAGGCCAGCAATCGTGGACAAGGTCTTCACAGATGCAGACAAGGCCGCGGAGAACGAAGAAAAGAAGGCCGGTCGTCAACAAGGCTCGCTGCAGTGGAATGGACCGGAACTGAGAGCGCTGCTGGTCGCCATGTTCTCCCACGACGTTTTCGACCCGACACGGACTGCGGACCAGCGTAGTCAATCGTGGCTGGACGCGGTCAAGGAGCTCAACAAATGGAACGAACTCAATCCCCGCAAGAACGGGCGGTTCCCGGTTCGCACCGTGGAGGCGTGCGACACAAAGTGGCTCCGAAGTCTCTATCAGGCGATCCGAGCGGGTCAGAGAGCGTCGGAGATCGCGAGTGGCCCGAAGGAGGACGAGCCTCAGATAATGAAAGCGTGTCAACATTTGAAGGAGCAGTGGGAACAGAGCGTGCGAGATGAGGCGGTGAAGCGGGAAGCGAAAAAGAAGGCCAAGAACCCCGACAAGGCCAAGGCGCTCGACGCACGGGACAAGGCCACAGCCAAGTTGGACGAGCCCTCCAACGTCGAGGGAGCCGGAGGCGCCGCCCGCGAGCGCGACACGAGCACGGAGGACGACCCGCTCACGGCCAAGTCCGACGGCCGCAAGACGACCAAGCGTCTCCGCACAAGCCGCGCGGACGGCGCCAGCTCGGAGCTCACCAGCGCCGTCGAGAGCATGGGCTCCCGGCAGCTGGAGGCGACGGCGGAGACCCTCAAGCAGCAGCAGCAACACCACGAGGAATCGCTCCGCCCGGCCGAGCGCGCGCGCGAGCTCGAGCAGCGGAAGCACAAGGACCTGCTCTCTCGCGAGGACCGGAGGCTGGATCTGCAAGAGGCGCAGGCAGGCCAGGAGGCACAGAGAGATGCGCGGGTGGCTGCTGTGGAGAGTAGGATTGACGATCTCTTTGCGTTTCTGAAGGAGAGGCTCGAGTAGGCGGTCTTGGTCTGTATGTGCATTGTGCATTTGAATACATCTATCAGTCACTTCTTTCATTGTTGTGTGGGGACTGGAATGCTATGAGCATGGGCATATTTGAGATTCAATGGCACTACTGAGGTACAAAGTATTCTTCCAGGGTTGGAGTTGGACATTGAAAGGTCTGACTCGTCTGGTTCGAAGAGACGCAGGACTGAGGACAGGGCGTTCCGCAGCAGCACCGCGATGCGGTATTGCGATGGTAGATCGCTGTGGAGCATGCGCTGCGCGCGCTTGACGTCGAGACGCGGGAAGAGGGTGGTCACGCCGCCGATAGCCCACTCGACGGCAATGCGGACTCTGGAGAGCCGCAGGTTGAATTGGTCTTGGGCAGGCGTGAGGAACAGTCCCTTGTGTGGGACCACCAGGTGTCCATGCGCTGCATAGCCCTTATCGCCAAAGATGAGGAGGTCCTTTCCGTTTTCGTCCCTTGAGTGCTCATCTAGCCACTGGTGCAGCTTGTTGTCTTGTAGCACGAAAGAATCGTTCCTTCGCGCTGCCACTGGCCCAAAGATCCACATCATCCCATCAGGCGTGATGACCACCTGGTATTTGTGACCATGGTGACGCTTGTGCCCGCCATAGTATTCCTTTCGATTTCGTATGGGGCGAGCAGTGGCCCGGACAGTGCCGTCGATGAACCCCCATAGATTCTCGAGCGTACACTGTTGAGCCGCGATCGAGTTTGGGTAGCGACGGAGCTGACGCGGACGCAGAAGAGAGCCATGGGCGCGACGAATGTCCAGGAGATGAGACCATGTTGTATGTATTTCGTTGGCAATAGCAGTGTAGATGCGCGAGCATGCCGATTCCGATCGTCCAAACGTGCGGGAGAGAGTTGGCAAGCGAGCACCGCCGAGAAAGCCCAGAAAGATCAAGAGCGCAATCTCTAAGGTGACCACGTCGCGGGAGGAGGTCTCTATCGTCTCAGGCAATCGAAGTGAAGTGTGTATTTGTGTGTATTCCGTTGGCGTCAAGCGAAAAAAGGATTGGAAATCTGAGTATTGCAGTATGTCCGATAGCGTCGGGCGTGGACTGATCACTGAGAGGCGCGAACGAGCTACGAGGGGGGTTGCCGACAATAGCAGCAGCAGCGATAGTGACGAGAGAGAGTGATTGCATGATGTTGTGTATTGTGTTATGTACCTAGATGACGAAGGCAATCATAGGTGTCAACAAATAGGTACTAGGGATCATTGACACGCTCGTGATCGAATCATGACTCTCTCTCACCACAAACCTATGCTGGCAAGAGTAATGTGTAGCTACTGCAAAGGAAAGAAAGGCTTGATGTGTATATGAATGCGTGTGGAAGGTAAGTACAAAGAGTAGAAGGAAGGCGAAAGTGATGAGGAGAGCGAGAGACTTTCGGCCGAGAGAGGAGTGAGTGATGAGAAAAGTGGGAGAGGAAGATAATAGATAAGATAAGGAGAAAGCCACATGGCGGTGCCAACTGCCACGTGTAGTTGGCCACTGCCAGCACAAAACCAGATCTTTGCTGCGCAAGTGCGCAACTGAGATTCGATATTATGTCGGGTATTACGCAGCGTGGTGTTGTGAAAGATGCGGGTGGCCAGTGCCCGTGTCGTATGACGTATAGCGGCGATGATGATGGGGCTGGCACAAGCGCGCGGCAACGACACGGGCACGGGCGCGGACGGCAAAGAGAGAAGCACCGATGTAGGATCTGTACGCGGAAGGCGGAAGGCAAGGGATATCATCAGCAAAGGGAAGAAGAGAGTAGCAGAGAGAGATATTCACGAGACACAAGCACGGGATTCCGAGCAGGGACAGCCGACCAGCAAGGGCAGGGCAGGAGCAGCCAGGCGCGGAGGACGATTGATCTAAAGCAGAATGAGTAGCAAAGAGATTGTCAGTGTATGAACAGTGATGAAGACCGACGAAGCGAAATACTCACTCAAGAAAGGATGGGAAGCTGCTCGTGGTTGTAGACGAAAAGGGGCCTGGTGCGCCTTGGTCACTTGGCAGAAAATTTTGCTGTGCTTATCTTATCTATGCTGATCTGATCTGGGTCTGGCCCGACCTGGTGCGAAAGATGATCAGGCCCGCAGCGTGGCATGATTACGAGATGACTAAACAATGCATTTCTGGCACCAACCGAATATTGCGAAAGATCCCTATTTCCAAGTTAGGTGTCAAGGTGTGTGAAAGTATAGAGCTGGGGGGACAGAAAGGAAGGAAAGGGCGAGATGGGCGCTTTTTTATACCTTTCAAGCTTCCTTGGTGTGCAGCAAATGCGCAGCACACTGTGTGGTGCCACTGCGCCAGTCACTCTGTCGGCCAGAGCTCGGCAAGTGAAGATAGTGAGCATTTTTTCGGACAAAGTATAGTGAAAGTGAAAGTGAAGGTCTCAGCCGGCGGACAAAGTATAGTTTGTTGTAAATAGGGGACCGGCAACAGAAAGCCGCTCTCGGCCGAGACTTTTTGACAGACAGACTTTTTTTTGATGGGAGATCGGGCGATTTAAAAGCGGAAAAATGAGGTTACGTAGTCTGGTTACGTTGCAGTCTCCCATGGGGTCCCTATGAAGGGCTCTCGAGGAGCTCTACAGGGTCGATTTTTGCCCAAGTGCACCTCCAGGTGCCCAATGCCACACCAGCCGTTTTGTATAGGGTGACGGAGCGCGACTACTCCCCCGAAACTCCGCACTCCGGGAAAGTTTGTAGAGGTCTCTCAAAACTTGAGAAATAGGAGAGATATACCACAGGATGACACACCTGACCTCCGAATACCACATAATGACACAGAGAAATTTTAAACCACAGAATGACATATTTGGCTTTCTCGGCCAAGAATCATATAGACAGAATAAACAAAGTTCTGTATAACTTCGTACCATAACAATTTTGAGATTTTCCCTCCTTGACAACACACACGACCACACAGCAAAATACACATGAAATTGGTATCTAGCGATTCCTTGTGTAGTCCTCTGCTGAAAATGGCGGTTGACAGCCAAAGTTAAGTTTCAGCTATGGTAATCCTGTGATCCTGTCACCTGAGCGACGTCGAAAAATTCATGGGCGCCTAGGAAGGTCGCAAATGGGCCTATGGACACATATTACTCCAGCCAGAGTATGGCAATGTTAGTATGCTACATAGCTTTAACATCTATAAAAAGAGTAGGGAGCTTTTGAGGTACTATATCGAGCTCCTCAAGGTTAGAATATGTATTCGATGTCACCTCTTTTCCCACCTTGTATTTCACACAGCTGCCATTTTATAGTTCTAAGCCCAGACTACGATCACATTTCTCCAGATAACAACATGTAGCCCGTTCTATTCTGCTGTTAGAGCTGCACCCATCGTCTTGACTACCTTCTCTTCAGGCTGAACGGTTCCCTCAGAAATATGAACCCCTTACATCGATTGCCGCTCTTCCATCCATGTGTTTGTTCGACAGGGGACAGAATCATCGTTGGCGGTCGTAGAGCTCAACAACACACAATAAGCACCCAAATGAGAAATCTGAAAAAGAATTTTGCCAATTTCCATTTTTTTGAAATCGGAACAAAATTATTACCATTTCTGACTGAAATTTTTAAAATTGCGACTTGATTTTGAAAAAGGCAACGCCCCGGAGTTTCGGGGAAACTCCGCACTCCGTCTGGCATTCGAGCTAGTCACTCCGTACTCCGGCAAAAAGTTAGCTCCAGCCCTTACCGTACTCCGTACTCCGGGGACATGACAGGCTTGCGCTCCGTGCTCCTGCAGAATCCAATCAGCGGGAGTAAATCCTCGAAAATGCACTCCGTACTCCCCCGGAGTGAGGCCCCGACTAGTCGGGGAACTCCGGGAACCCACTCTGGGGCTTACTCCGCGCCCATCTTTAGAACACACACATCTCGTCCATCATTGCTTCAGCATTTTCGTGCTTGTTCAAAAGCTTGTCTTTGACTGTCGGGTCCAGAACTCCTGCCCACTGAGTCAAGGAGTAGCCAGCGATGAGCTCGCGACGATTCTCGAAGCCGGAAGAGAGGAGGAGGGCCAGCTTCTTGCCCAGATCCGTTTCCAGCGCGCCTTCCATAACGGACAGCTAGGTCACGAGCACGTCGTGCATCTGGAGCAGTTTGCTGAGAGCCTGGTAGCGCTGGCCTTGGAGCCAATCAGTCGAGAGTTGAAAGGGTCGGAGCACCGTGACGAGCTCGTCAAACTCGTCCCACACGCTGTGCGGGAACGCCAGCTCCTTGAAGTCTCGGTTGGACTGCTGGAGCCTTGGAGGTACGTGATCGCTTGTCGTATAGGGAGCAAGGCTTCTATCATCGTAAACGTCAAGTTCCGCCGCACTTCCATGTCGCGGAAGGGAGCAAGGGACATCGGTACTGAGGCTCCCACCGCGTGCATGCAGCCTCCAGAGCAGCTTACATGGGAGCAGACTTGTGTGCTTGGTAGAGAGGGCACAGACGCGCTCGATCGCCAGCTTGACTCGCGCATCCTTGAGACCGTCCTCGACGACGAGCTGGAGCAGTTAAGCTCGGCAACGCATCTGCCCAAAGGGACGGGGAAAAACCGCTGAGCTCAAGAGCGCGCTGACGTTGTAGGCGGAAGCCGTGTTGTCGGTGACGCAGGCGCGTACCTGCTCCCTAAGGCCCCATCGTCCAAGAAGGTTCCAAATGAGTTCCAACGCGTTCGCTGCTGTGTGAGGAGAGTGGAAGAGAAGGAAGCCGATGAGGACGGCCTCCGGTTTGAAGTCTTGATCGATCCAGTGCGCTGTGACCCCGAGGTAATGGTCTCCGTTGGGCACAGACCATCCGTCCGTCGTGATGCTGAGCTGGGAGTCAATGGTAGACGAGTGCCTCTTGAGCTGGTGCTCCCTGTGCTTTTCCGTCTGGAGCAGCTGGCGACGGACGGTATCGGCCGAAGGGAGCTGGAAGCCGGGCCGAAGTGCCTGAACAAAGGCGATGAAGGGCGCTGACTCGGTGACCGTGAAGGCCTGCTGATCTCCGAGGATGAACTCGTGCGGCTTGATCAGCGCTTTCTCGGGGTCGAAGGCGGTGAAGGAGAGCTTGGGCTGACTCGGCTCCGCTTTGTGCTTCCGCTCGTAGTGCCGCAAGAGCGGGCTGGTGCCTGTGGCGACGCGTAGAGATGAGGAATGAATGATCAGTGATGAGGCCCTTGTGGTGCGTGCGAGCAACAAAGAAAGGAGTATGGAGAGACTCACCGATGCTGTGGTCGTCCTTGGAGGTGATCTTCGTCGAGCAGTACTTGCACTGAGCCTTGTCGTCGACAGGCGCGTTGAAGTGGGCCCAGACGGAGGTGCCGAGCCTGCGCGTCACGCTTGAGGGAGGGGCAGCAGGGGGAGGAGGAAGAGGTCAGGGAGGCAGTGGACGCGCTAAGGATGAGCCCGGGGCGCTCCGCTGACTTTCTGTGGTGCTCCGTGCTCCGTCTCTTTTCAGAGTCACACCAGCGTCCAGCATCTTACTCCGTACTGCGTCAAGATGAGGAGCACCAGAGAAAACTTACTCCGTGCTCCGTCAAATTAGAAAGTGTTTCAGAAAGTCTACTCCGTACTCCGCAGCTTCGGAGCCCGGATAATCCGGGGGAGCTCCGTACTCCGGGAGATGATCTCATAATTTCGAAACATGGTACGATTTCAGAAATGTGTATGCTCGTGATCAAGCTTGTAACATCTATGCTTAAGAGAACAGTCTGAGAGCTCTTGGAAAGCTGTTTTGGCGAGATTTAGACTGCGAGATGAGATTGTGAAATTGAATTGTGGAATCGCCACAAAACTCAATATCCGTGTTTATGGGACAATACCTTCCTGATGAGAAAAATGTGGAGGCCCCGGAGCGCCCCAGACGCCGTGGTACACCGTCACATTTCACAGGTATTTGCTCCGTACTCCGGGGAATTTTCTGCAACGCCCAGAGGTCAGCTCCGTGCTCCGGGAAATTTCCTGCCATGCTTGTGAGAGCCGGTAGCTAGTGGAGGTGGAGGCCAGCCTGTCCCTGTATCTTCCTCCTGTTTTCCCTCCTCCCTCATCTCCAATACAACAAGACGTCAGTTTCCATAGATTATGAGTCCAAGGCTCTTCCACTGAGCTACAGAGGACGAGATGTCGACAGAACGTCAAGACGAGGAGGTCTTGAAAACCATTTCCCATCTCTCGAAGGAGAACTACTCCTCCTGGTCGTACCGAGTTAAGCAGACTCTCAAGGGCAAGGGACTGTGGAAGGCAATCGTGCCAGGAAAACCACCGGTCGAAGGCGCCACCGCGGCAGTGGTGGTGAGGGAGGGACGGTTGGAGCTCGGCCTGGAGAGAAGCCGCGAGGTGACTCATAACAGCGCCGGTCAAACGCGCCTCAGAATCCGGAATCAACCGGCGTGGCCGCCAACCCAACCGCAACACCCGGTCACTCAGGATGGAGGCAATGTCCTTAGCCGTCATCGACGCTGAACACGGCTCCAACAGCAAAAGGCGCGAAAACAAATCAAGGATCACCAACACCGCATCGTTCCCCGCCCGCGATCGTGGAAAGCCCAACAGCAGGTCAATCGAGATCTCCTCGAACGGGGTAGTCGCGTCCCGACCTACATCCAGCTCGCCAGTCCGACGCTGTAGCTTCATCGAGACACAGATAGCGCAGTGGCGCACCCACGCGCGGACAGCGACAGAGAGGCCAGGGCGCCAGAAGTCGCGCCGCACACGCAGGAACGTCTTCGAGAAGCCGAAGTGCCCGGCAGAATCGTGAGCCGCACGAAGGATGAACGGCAATCCATCCTCCGGCAACACCAAGATCCCATCTACCCGACGGACGAGGACCCCTTCCTCCACAATCCAATCATCAGCAGCAGCGTCGCCCCCCTCCAGCGACTTCAACATTGGCCCGAACAACCTATCTCGGGACAACCAGGTCCGCCAACGCTCCTTCGTAACCGTCGGCGGAAGGAGCCGCGCGGCCAGAGAGAACATCGTGGGACCATCGTCGAGCTCGAAGACCTGGTGCAACACAGCGCCAAACCCCTCCTTGCTGGCGTCCACATAGAGGAGGTATGGTCGGGTTGGGTCAGGGTGGGCGAGGACAGGAGGGGAGGCAATGACATCTTTCAGCCGGTCGAACGCCGACTGCTGCGCGTCAGCCTACAGAATCTCGACACGAGAAGCCGACGCAGCGACGCCATCCGAGCCCACCAGCTGGTACCGCTCGCCGACTCTATCGCACCGCCAACCTTGCGTCAGCTGCGACATAGGCGCAGCAACGGAAGCAAAGTTCGGCACAAAGGCCCGGTAATACCCGAAGAGCCCGAGCGCATGGTACAGGTCACGGAGGGTACACGGCCGCGGAAATCCGACCCTTCCAAGCTGGTCACTGGCGCTGGCGAAATCAAGCCCCAAGGCACACCAAGTCAGGTTGACGAGGACACAAGCTCACCGGTTGCAACCGAGGACGTCTTTTCGGAGGACGATATCGACAATGAAGGCGGCATCGTTGGACTCGGATTACTTTCCCAGGTAGCAGCTCGCCGAGCCAAACGACGATACGAATCAGACGATGAGGAAGATCAAGACATCGATATGGACAGCTCAATGTCTACGCCTCGTGCATCCACCACAGCGTCTTCGAGCAAGCTTCACCTCCCCGCTCGTTCTCTCCCGCAGATGTCCCGGCTGATCGATGCCAGCGAGAACGATCCCATTGGCCAAGAGATCCGTTCAGAGAGAACCCGCTTCCAAGACTACTGTCAAGGACGAGAAAGGCAAGGCTGTCGATCGTTCTGACTTCAAGTCCAACGGCAGCAAGTCTCCTTCCAAAACTGGCAGGTCCGGTGCTTCCGACAAGGTCGTTGACGACTTCGGACGATACTTTGTCGAGGACCGTGAACATCGGTCCAAGTTCATGTCCAAGAAGGAATAGACCAAACGATTGCGATTCGAGCTTCGTTCACAAGATCGTTCACAAGATCGTTCACAAGACCGCGAGAAGGACAAGGAGTTCTTGGATCGACGCATGGATGCCATCATCAACAAGCTGGACGTCATCCACACGCAGACCACGAGCAACGCCCTGGCCATCGCGCAGCTTGCCAGCAGCAACGCCCAAGCTATCGCACAACTTATCAGTCGCGTCGACACCTTCATGAACAAAGTCGACATGGTCGCGATGATTCTTCAACACATCACCCCCGGAAGTGCATCTGGTGCTATGGGCCGTCCTTGAATGCGTGATCTCCATTCTCTCCATCTTCAATCTTTCCCTCTTAATGCCTCATCTCGTTCACGCTTTCCCTCTCCACACGCAACCCGCAATCTCGACTTTGGTTCTCTCTCCTGGCTCTTCACTCTACTTATCTCATCGATCTTTCATCTCGCCGACCTTCTCAAGTTCTACCTTTGCACCATCTTCAAGACGTATCAATGCCATGCTACATTTATTGTAATCGTATCCCATTCCAGAATGGCCCCGTTGATTATAATCGTGTCTCAGAATAGTACTGTCACGCCCGCGCCATCAGCCCTTGCTTGTCACGCAGCTCCGGCCGCTCCAGCACCTCCACGCCCGCGCCCGCGACCTCGAACTTATCCGCGTCCTCGGCCCCGACCCCGAGCTTGTTGTTGTCTTAGTGCACGCCTGTTAGCTGCTGCTTCGGCCCTCTTGGCCAGCCAGCGCTGGTACTCTTCCTCGGTCCGATCGTGCAGTCGCGATTGCTCCGTGGTGTCCTCGAATTCCCAGTTTTTGGCAGTAAACAAGGCCTTGTGGAGCTTCTCGCGCACGGCTTTGGCGCCTAGCCTGCGATCTTGGTCACGTTGAGTATGCGACTGACCCTGGAGACGGTCCCGGGTTGTAGATGCCCTAGCTTCGTAAGCATTGACGCGGCTTGTCCAGGCTTCCCGTTCCAATGCGGTCTGATCGGTGTTGCCTTGATCCAGGTCTTCCCAGGCCTTAGCGGCCTCTTCCGACAGCATGGATAGGTCAATGAACGTTCGACGCTCTTCCACTCCATCCCATCGCAAGGCAAGGTTGTGTGCAACGAGCGCACCCACAATCGTCGTAGTAATCCGATCGTGATCCACTTTGTCCCTCACGAGTTGCCGCAGTCCTCGAAGGCATTGAAACCGACCTTTGAAGTAGCCGAACGCGTGCTCGGATCGGACTCTGACCTTGCTGACCGCGTAGTTGAACCGACGGAAGTCCCTGGATTTGGCAGCGACTGCCGACTACGTGATCGTAGGGTCCGCATGTGTGTTCCGCCAATCCATAGCCCCCGTCCGTCCAGACAAACTCACCCGCCTACAGATAGATCCCAGGCCGCTTCATGATGTCGCTTGCGGCAAAACCTCGAGAGTCTTGTGTCGCCCCCTTGTAGCCGACGACGTAGTCGATAACTCGATAGGTTGTTGGCAAAACGACGAGCTGAATGTTGAGGGAGTATTGCGATTTGCGGTCGAAGTATTCGCGATGATACGCCTTCTTGCCGGGCTTGAACGCCAAAGGAACCAGGCTCCCGTCTACCATCGAGTATCCGCCGCTGAAGTCGACACAGTCTGACTGGGAAGCGACCCATGCTTTGGCAATCTCCTTCTCCTCTTCGCTTGCCCAGCAGAGTGTTTGATCCCGCATGTCGTACAAGCCCTTGCAGACCGAGCCCACGTACTTGACGACCGATCCTTCCGCGCAGCCGCAGACAAACGCCGCCTCCGTTACCGTATCTACCCAACCAGTAGAACGCAACGGCCGCTTGCTCGGCAACCGAAGCTCCTGCCCGTCGAGGGTCTTTGACGGCGAAAATATCGTGCGGCTCCAGCAACTTGACGATCGTGTCGAAGGCGTCCGGCTTCATCCGTACCAGGTGACGGTAGAAGATCGCATCTCCAAAAGCAGTCGAGCTTTGAAGACGATGAAGTCGGTCGACCAGGCGCTCCATTCCGCGGGGCGTACGCCGCTCGTTGAGGACCGGTCTGCTACTGAAGTTTTTCGAAGCAGCGCTGCCTCTGTGGACTGTGCCCTCATGACGCAAACGGAATCGCCCTGCACCACGAAAGGGATCTTGAATCAATAATGAGCTGTTTGTCCACCGTCCAGCAGCAGTGCAGCGATTTCAGAAGCTGCGACTGCCAACGCGATGCGTCCTTGTCCGCGAAGAGCATTCTCGACGAACGTCTTCCCGCACCCTCCTGGTCTAATGGAGAACACGCGCGGATCAGTCGCAGATCCTTCAGCGGTAGAGGTGAGAGTCTCGTAGACTGCTTTTTGAGCGTCCGTGAACTGTGCGTGCATTGTGGCTGCTGCCAATGTACAAACGTCCAACGGGTCAGTCCGCTCGCCCATAAATTAGTCCGTTCGTTATCTGAGTCTCTGCTCCCCTCAGCCAATTTCCTTACGCTCGCCCAATATTCATCTCCGTTCCCCCGTCATACACTCATAGACAGAGCTCCGCTCCCCCGTCTTTCTGCCCCGTCTACCCAATATTAAGATTTCAGAGCTAATGTACCCCAATTTCATAGAGTCCCCTCGTCCATTTTTACATACGTTTACCCTCGTCAAGCCTCTGTCCCCCCGCTTTTATAAGCCAAGGAAAATAAGATGCTGTCCAACGAAAAGCTGGAGCATGGGAGCATAAAGGCACACGGTCACTCGGTCAGCTCTGTCTGATTCTAAGTATGCCGTCTAACAACATTAGAATTTCAACACGATTCTGGAGAATGGAGTCGTTTGTACCACGGGGATATGTGGTGAAACCATACATACGGCATACCCATGGGCCATGACTTCAATCCCATAATTTTTTGCGGGCAAAATCTGGGTGTGGGATCGACAAAAAAAATCTTGCAACATGGTGTTGCGAACTCGCCGCACAGTGTCGCATCGCTAAATTCCTCCACTTCAGCTGTCACGTAATGCGCCACGTGTTTTGTCTGCTCACTCCAATAAATGTGGCATCTTAACTGGATTTTTTGTTTTAATTTTGGCTAGACTTTTTGTTGAACGTATTTACACTCAGGAAAAGTGGACCGGATGTTGAGACGCTGTTGACACTCCTGAGACGCTGCCTAGACGCTGTGGTTCTGGGCGTCTCAGCACCGCGTGTGATGCGTGCCGACAGCGTCTCAAGAGCGGGAGACACGCTAACCATCCGCTGCGTAGACAAAAGAGGCGGCCGACAGCGTGTCTCCCGCTGTGGACACGCTGTCGGCACTCGGCACGCTTCTCTTCCACTTCTCTTCCACTGCCTTCCCGCTTTGTATACGCGCTTTTCACACGCTGCTCATACGCGGTTCAAACGCTTTGATTACGCTGACAACTGGAACTGTCGCTGGTCACATACTGATGCCTGATGTAGCTGCCTCGATCCTCCTCCTGGCTTCGTGCAGTCCCTTCCCGTAGCATGGCATCCATTCCAGCACCTTCGCCACCGATCCGATGCTTGAACGTCTCCGAATGATTGGCCTCAGCTTTGTTTGCTACGAGAGAGGGATGAGGATGACTTCTCAGGCGGCCTTGCTCTTGCCCTTGGGGTCGATGCGGATCGAACCTACAACCTTGAGCTTGCTTTCGGCCTGCCGGACCTGCTTCGCGGAGACCTTGACTTTGCCGGACTAAAGTGCTTGATTCAGGGTACGCTGAACTTCATCCGCTCTGGCCTTCGCCCGGACCTCGATTCCTCCGAGAGCAAGGAGCTTCATCGCAGCCCGTTTGGAAAGCGACTGCGGAAAGAACGTACTTAGTCAGTCAGGCAGCCGTTGTATGCGTCAGTGATTCACTCACATTGACCACTTCTTCATTCACGATGCCGTTGTCAAGGTTCTTTTCGACCTGACCACGCTTGTGCTTGGCTTCCTTGGCAGGGTCAACGGCCGAAGACGAGGACTCGGCAACAGCAGAGACTTGACCACGCTTGCCCTTTGCTTTAGGGTCAGCGGCCGCAGATGAGGGCTCGGCAGCAACAGACGACATCGTGTTGGTGATGTCGGTGGGAGCACCGCTGACGACTTTCTTCGTTCCCGAGGTGAGCCGGAAAGACGTCTCGATGAGCTTCGAGACCTGATGTGCCGTTTGACGATGGGCTCTTCGGTCTTGTTCATCGTGCGGAGCTGATCCTTCATCCTTGGCTATGGCCCAGATACGAAGCAACGCGGACAGCAACCGACAAGCGTTCTTGACGCTTCCCAGTCGTTCAGCTGCTTCAGGCCGTCTCGATAGGCCCAGGATCCGATGATGTTGTGTCCGAAAGAATCACCCACCATGTCTTCGTCCTTGTCGTCAGCAGGAGTCGGAATCATCTCCAAAGTAGCAAGCCAAGAGGAGAGCCCAGCGGATCCTTGGTGCCAGGGTCCAAACCGCAGCTTTCGGCAAGGTGGAGGGTCTCAAGGGTGGAGCGAACATCGGAAGCCTTCTCCAAGGAACTGTAGCGGGAGGCGAGAGCCTTCGCGAGAGCTTCGACGGTGGCAGCGACAGATCCGTGGCGTTGTGGGAGACGATGGTCTTCAAAGCCGAGGTTGCCGATGTCGCAACAGAAGATCTCATGGGCGGGCAGGTGGGGATGAGCAGAGTTCTCTTCGTTGGTTGAGCACCTTGAAATACACACCAGAAATGGATCAGATCAAACGCACATACACGAGTCTCGATCGCATCTTGCACTCACGGTTGTCGTTCTCATCATTGCGCTCCTTGATCTTGATAGCAGAAGATTCTGTATCGAAGCAAGCACACAAGACACAAGAATGACATCATAAAACTGACTTATGAAGCGCATATATGCTCTAATGCTACATGCGCAGTCGACGATACTTACCGGGAACGTCGTCATCGTTGTGCTGATCGAGGTTCTGCTGAGTAGCCGCAGTTCCCTTGGCTCGAGCTGTACGGCGAAGGGTAGTCTTAGAGGGTTCTGATAAGTGATAGCATTCTGGAAGTTAGAAGAATCCCAATGTATGCATGGTATGCTCGATACTCACCGTCGTCGCAGTCATCGACTCCGTCATCGATGTTGTCGTCGATGGCGAGTTGCCGCTTTACCTTCTTGCTCTTGGGCACCGCTGTGGTACTTGCGTTGCCTGGCTTCTTGCTCCGGTCCGCCTTCCCCGTAGAGTACGGGTTGGCGGGAGGTCCTCCTGGGGGTGCCGAAGGTCCTGAGGGTGCCGAAGGTCCAGAGGGACCAGGAAGAGCAGAAGAGCCAGGAGAGCTTGCCTCGGTAGCGGTCTCCGTCGCGTCGCGCTTTCGTTTCGTGGCCAGGCAGCTGACTCACAGTTCGACATGATCAGTATCCTCGACAGTTCAAGGCCGGTATGCTTGATGGTAGATGTCTGAATCTGGATCGTTGCGGTCGCACCGATGATCATGGAATGATGGAAGGAGCCTGATATTGAGCTTCCCGACCGCAGGAAGACGCAGACTCGCTCTCTATCTTCGTATGGACAATCCCGGAGAGGCTGACAACTTCCCCTCCCGCTCTTCCCCCAGACACTTACGCTGCTGTGTCTAGTCATTGTCGTCCGCGCTCGGGGAAACGCCGTTCACCGTCCTTCTCGCTCTCCTTGGGCCCATCACATCATCCCCATAAGGCATCCTCTTCTAGTCCATGCCCTTATTCAAACCTCCGGACCCCAACCCCATCTGTATCTTCTACCTACTACAACGGACCGAAAGCGATGCCATAATCCTTGCTCGAGATCAATTGTGCTCAATGCTATTCGCCCGTACAGTCATCCTTACCCGTACACGAGAGGCTAAGGCCAAAGAAAAGATAGAGACCGTTAACCCTTTGCTACAATTCTCCTCTTCTGCCACCACACACCTGCGCAAACCCCATCGTGCGCTGTCCTCATCATCGCCTGCCTGCGCAAACCCCCATCTGTGGTAGGGCTTAGTCACATCAGTCACCGCAGTCTCGCGGATAAACCACCGCCTATGCCTCCTATGCCGATCACAACACCTCTCCTCTCATTGATTTGAACCCTGCCCCCTTTATTATTTTAACCCCTTCTCGACCAAGTCCCTCATTTCCGACCCTTCACGCTGCTCCCATCTCTCCCCTCTTCAACATGATCCTCCTCCTCTTTCCTCTTCTGCAGGTCTCCGTCATGCGGCCACACCCTGCCCTCATCTAAACATGACCGATCAAGCTCGACCAGATGCGTCCGAGACGACGATTGGACGAGGCAGCACAAAGGCATCCATCACCCTCGCACTCTCGCGCACCCCAACCCCAAGTCCGGACGAGGCCGCAGCCTCCAACACCCTCACACTTTCGCGCACCCCAACCCCAAGTCCGGACGAGGCCCCACTCCTACAGCACGTTAAGGAGGCCGACGCCACCTTCTGGATTGATCTTCCGGCTCAGGTTAACACCCAGGACTCATCTCCCACACCCAAGAAGGCGCTCCCCGCCAAAAACACGTCCGCCGGTACGATGAAGACCCGATCATCCACATCTGCAGCCGCCTAATCCTCGAAGAATAGTCACTATATGTGGCTATGAGTAACTGAGATAGCGACTATATGTGACTAGGAGTAGCTGGAGCTACTACATAGTGACTATCTAGTGGCTATATCAGCCAAATGGGATTTTTCATAGCTATTTCAACTACTAGTTACTCCGCGCCGATCTGAAAAAGTTATAGCTACTATTTTTTCTAGACGGCTTCGCCGCCCAAAGTATAGTCAAGTTATCACTATAAGTTATAACTATATAGTTATCATAGTTACAAAGTGAAGATAGTTGCTGAGCCTTGGCCTCAGCACACTTCGGAGCCGGTCTGGTCCTCGTCTTCCCTTCGATAACCAACTACCTCGTCGACAGCTACCTCCTCTACGCCTCCTCCGTCCTCGCGGCCAACTCGATCATCCGCTCCCTCTTCGGCATGGCCTTCCCCCTGTTCACTCCCGCCATGTACGACAGCCTAGGCATCCACGGTGCGCCCGCCCTGGCAGCAGGCCTCGCAGCACTCTGTGTACCCTTCCCCTTCCTGCTGTACCGATACGGGCCCGCGATTTGGACGAGGTGCAGGTACGCGGCGGAGGCTGCCAAACTGCTCGATCAGATCTTTTTGCCTGACAAGGGGCGGGCGACGTAGAGCGTCATAAGCACTGAAGTCAACGACCTCTGATTCGTATGCTACAGCTGGGTGATACGCATACAAGTGTGAAGTGAAGAGTTAGAGTAGCGTGTATGCGCAAGACGTGAGATCTCCGCGCGCAGGCACGCTCTACTATTGACGCGTCACGCTTCGCGCGCTTGACGACGCGCTTTAAACTTGGTGTGCTTGGTTGCTGACTTGGTTCTCACTCCTCAGTCCTCTTCTTCTGCTTCAGGTCCTTCAATGTTCTCGACCATCACCATCTCTTCTCGACCATCACCACCTCTTCTCGACCATCACCTTGATCACTCTTTACCCGTCCTCCCCAACCCCGCGAACCTCGTCGCCTTCATCATGCAGCCTCCGACAGAGTTCCCTCACCTCGATCGACTTGGCGGTCTCGGCCATCCCTCAACAATGAGTGCATCGCAGTACAACTCCCTTTTCGCCGATCCCGATTTCCGGCAGGCTTTTCGTGCCTTCCAACAGGCGAATGCTTCCTCCACCGCCCCAGCTCCCAATCCTACAGCGGCCACTTCAAAGCGCAATGTTGCTCGATCCGTGGTCGAGATGGATCTCGACGCCACCGAAGATGACGGCGATGAGGACGATGCTGGCGACGAGGACATGAGCGACAACGAAGGCAGAAAGGGCGACGACGACGGCAGGAAGGACGACGAGGATGAAGACGACGATACCGACAGCAACGTTTCCACACACGGCAAGGCTAGCAACGTCGACAACTTCGACTTTCGCAAGGAAGGCGTCGGCCTCGACCGCAAAGCGACATCACTCTCCAAGCAGGAGCAGCGTCGCGTGCTGTGGACAGACGATGACGTCCGCATGAAGGTTGGTCGTGCCAAGCTTGGTCGGCGTCCTGGGCCTAAGGATAAGATACATTGGTATGCCGCGGACTTCCTTGTCGACATCAACGGCACCACGGTCCCCGCCGAGCTGATCACCCAAGTGCAGCGTTGCGCTCAACAGGCCGTCAATGCCACGCTGACGCCAGAGGCAGCGGGCCCTGTCAAAAAGGATCAGAAGCTCAACTTCAGCTTCTGGCGAGGCAACTATATGCGCTTCATCCGAACAGTCTACAGCGAGATCGAGGCCGCATATCCTTTTGTCGGCTGGGCCGAGGGCCATTACAAGTCTCTGAAACTTATTGAGTTCGCCCTCAAAAACAGGAACCAGCAAGTTTCAAAGGCTGAGAAGATGGTGAGTAGGTTTGGTTCTGTACATTTCTTCTTATTCAATGTCATCTTCTCTAGGCCAAGCCCACTACCTCCACCGCGGGCAGCTCCTCTGGTTCAACATCGCCGTCCAAGCCCAACAGCAAGCTCAAGACGAAAACATCGCCGTTCAAGGCTCAGAAGTCGTCCCCGGCCAAGTCTCCCGCTGCAGTCTTAACATCAGGTAAGAGAGGAGCAGCAGAGGCTTTGCTCGACAGCAATCAAGCGAAGAGATCGAAGAAGAGCACGAAAGAGGCGGAGACTATGCATGAAGCGCCGATCGAGTTGAAGACGATGAGGATGACGAAGACGAAATCGAGGCTGCTGGTGAGTCTGATTGTCGCATTTAACTGGCCTCTTGCATACTCATAATACGCTCTCATCACCACCATTCTCAAGCTTTGATCGTCGCTGCTCGGGATGCTTCGTCTCGCTCCCAGGACGATGAAAATGGTCAGTCGTCACAGAAGGAAGCAGCATACATACTGAATGAAAACAAGTTACTGACCATTGCTCTCGTTCCAGGTTCCAGCATCTCGTCATGCCGCACCGCGAATGAGAGGCCTCTCTGCGGCGCCCACCTCCACCGCTCATCTCCTGTTGCCCCGGCGTGCAGAAGGAGCCAACCCGGCCAAGAAGGCGAGCGATACGAACAAAGAGACGAACCCTTCCGGCACGCCGCCACCCACGTCGGGTCCGCTAGTCACTCTACCCCACTCGCCGCAGACGCATCGACAGAAGGCGACGACAAGCAGCATGCGAGTCCAATCGCTCAGTCAACTCGCTTCTGCAACCATGGCGGGGCTTTTCAGTGCGCTGCGCATCCGTTATTCCTGGATCGACAAGGCCGAGCAAGATCAGATCAAAGCGGCTATCATGCACGTACAGGACTCCGGCGTGGACGCCATGACGATCGATACGAGCATGGACCCTGGCTTCGACTCTTGGCTGACGATGATGGAGAGCATCAAGATTCTCGAGCAAGGAGGCGAAGAGAATGAGGGCGCGGCGAGGGCAACCGAAATGATGGAATCATGGAGCTATGCGGACTTCCTCCCTTTGCGACCAACATACGGCGACAAACAGACTGCATTTCGACTGATCGCCGCACTGCTCCGCCTTTGGTGCCTTTCCCGGGATGCGTCCGACTGGTATTTGTACTACGCCAACTTTGAGAGACAGGCAAAGGAGATCTTCGCCTTGATCGTGGCCGCCTTTGCTCCGCCTCGTCGCTCGGCCAAGGCAAATAGCTCGAGGGAGGCGAACACCACAGCTGCTGCCGACGCCGAGAAAAACGATGTACCGAGCTCGTCGACTGCGCCGGCGAGTGCGCCAACAGAGTCGACTGACCGAGGAGCTCAAGAACCAAACACGGACAAGGCGTTCATCAAGGGCGGCCAAAAGGAAGCGATGCTTCTACTCAAGCAAGGCATGGTGAACGAGATCGTGCTGTCGGTGAGTGACCTGCTTCCCGTGCCGCTCACACACATACACACACGAACAAACACAGCAGTTTGACTCCCTTCTCCTTCTCTCTTTCGACGCAGAGCCTCATCAAGGAGCCGGTAGAGGCCCTCTGCAAGAAGGGCGACTTGAAGGTACTGAAGGTGATGAAGGTCAGTCAGATGAAGGCTGAAGCAGATCTTGATCGATGCATTCAAGGCTGGGGAGGTCGTCATCACCGCGGCGCAGGTGCAGCAAGCGATCAACAAGGAGACGATTCTTGGATCTATCAAAGCTGCGACTCACGGAAAGGCGAAGGCATAGATGTAAGTAGGTACTGTCTCTGTTCACAATAAAGTAGTACTGACGCTTCACTCTGTCTCTTGCCGCGCAGTCTGACGCGGGCCACGGTTTTCCACATACTCTGCAGTGCAACGATCAACACCATCGCCAGCTCTCAATTTCTGCTCTGCTCGGCTGCTCCACACACCATGATCGCCACAAGTTCGACTCCCTACAAGATACACAGCAATCCTATTTCCAACGCCTGCGCTCGACGGGCGGCTAGCTAGCTGCCTGCGAGCTGCGGGTGGGCGGGCATTTTTGTACGAACTTGACAGCGTCTAAATAGCGTCTGAGTAGCGGGGAAGTGAAAGTATTGAGAATAGCGTCTGAGCAGCGGCCTGAGGACGCTGCCTGCCCGCTGCTTTCCGGCCTCAGACCTCCACCGGCCCTTCCTTTATGCTGAGACGCTGTATAGACGCTGTATAGACGCTGCTCAGACGCTGAAATTAGGGTCAGCGTCTGATCAGCGTCTATACAGCGCCCCCACTTTTCCTGAGCGTCACTATAAGGAGCACCAGAGAAAACTCACTCCGTGCTCCGTCAAATTAAGAAGTGTTTTAGAAAGTCTACTCCGTACTCCGTGGCTACGGAGCCCGGATATTCCGGAGGAGCTCCGTACTCCGGGAGATGATCTCACAAATCCTAAAATATGGCATGATTTCAAAAATGTGTATGCTCGTGATCAATCTTGTAGCAACTGTGCTGAAGAGAACAGTCTGAGAGCGCTTGAAGAGCTGTTTTGGTCAAAATTAGACTGCGAGATGAGATTTGTGAAAATAAATTTTGAAAATTGCCCCCAAAACACCCATGTTTATGGCAAAATACCTTCCATATGAGAAAAATGTGGAGGCCCCGGAGCGCCCCGGACTCCGGGGGTAACTCCGTACTCCGTCACATTTCACAGGTATTTACTCCGTACTCCGGGGAATTTTTAGCAACGCGCAGAGGTCAGCTCCGTACTCCGGGGAACTTCCTACATTGCTTAAACGCCAGCTCCGTACTCCGGCAACGGTGAGGTAACCTCTCGATTCTCACTCCGTACTCCCGGCTCCCCCGGATAACCGGAGCGCTCCAGAAAAGCCGCTCCGGGGCTTACTCCGTGCTCATCCTTAGCGCACGCCTAGAGCCAGCTTGAAGAACCACGGCTTTGTCGGATGCCTGAGCGTTGTTGCTCAGCATGTTGGAGTAGCTGCTTCTAGTGCTACTTCTAGTTGCAGAAGACGTTGTCCCTCCGCCCATTGTATACGGCGAGTTCCTATATAAAGGTGAAGAAGACAAGCTTGAACCCGAGGCCAGTGTCGTCGTCGTTCGGCTGGTGGGAGTGGGTGACGGGGTCAGCAGACCAGATGTACGATTGCCGGTTGAGGATGCTGTTGGAGTCGAGGTTGTTCCTGCTCCTGATGTTGCAGCCTCACCAATTGTGACCAATGTGGCAGATTCAGCGCAAGAAAGACCGGGAGATGTTGCAGCAGATGTGCTAGGGCGGGAGATTGTCGGTGGAGCATCCCAAGCAGATGTCGATACAATGCTAGGCATCTGATGACCTGACTGTCCTGACGACCCGCTTGATTCCACCTGTGCGATCGGAGCATTCGTCAACTGCTCGAGGTCTACGTGAAGCGTAGCATTCGTACCATCGGTCAACGACGACAACCTGCCTCGGACAACCTGCCTGGGGCACTGATGAAATGGCCGACTGTGACACCTTGGAAGTCTCCAGCGAGGCTCATGTACGGGCACAATGAACCGAACCTGGAACGGAACTTCAGTCTTCAGATCCATACTGTGAAGTAGAGTAATGCATGGGAGTGTTAGCATTCGCGGAGGAAATTGGGGCACTCTAGAGTTTAGACCGAGTAAATGCGTACAGCGTACCGCATTGATGAACCCAATCACAGTGAGTTCGGTTCGGACGGAAGTGACCACCTTTCCTGCAGCGCGTATGCGACAAGGGGACGAGAGGATGTGATTGTGACGATAATTCACTTCGGAGGGATGTCCAGGTCGAACCTCGACCGTTCCTGAAACGGGAACAATGACCCTGCGATTGTCCGTAGTGGTAATGCTGCCGATCATACTGAAGACAGTGTGCTTGAGAGGAACGTCTTGATGAGGCCAGGTGAGCTCAAAGTCGTACGCCTGTCCATTGGTTGCAGCTGTTCGAACCACCAACAAGGTGTAACGGAGGTGTGGCTCCTCCTTCCTTTCACTACTTTCCATTGATACCATTTCCTTTCCGTTCCTGGCTCGTTCTCAAGTCCGTTCCTCTTATCATATCTAATCTCCCTCGGCTCACACGTGGTTCTCTTCTCAGTTCCTCACTTGTAGCTCCTCCCATTGTATTCTCGGACACTCATCATCAATTCACACTCACGCATCCTCGTAGTAACGCTCTGCCGTTACATGGTGATGAGAGTGGATGTTCTCTTGCCCTTACCTTTACTCCTTTCCCCGCGCCATCTTCTATCACCCTTACATCCCTCTCCTTCGCATTCTTTATCATGCCTTCAAGCTGCAGTCCCCTCTTTCTTACTCTCACCCCCCTCGATCCTTTCCTACCTCCGCAGAGCATCGTATTTCTTCCCTCAGATCGCTTTGATCTCCAGTTGGGCGGCAACAAACACGAAGATTACGTCCGTCCTTCAGCCTGTCCCAGTCCAGCAAACTTCCTTTTCGCGCGGCACGCTTTGGGGGTGGAACACGCCTCGCTTTCCTTCCTGGGTGACGGCCTGGTCGGTCTGGTTCACAATCATTCTAGGGATACCACCTTGGTCAACGACCGGCGTCTCAAGATTGCGGAGCGCAGTAGCCTTCGGGACGGCGACATCATCCAGCTCGGTTTTTACGAGTCGTGGGACAGTAGCACGGAGTTCGTTCTCGGACTACAAGTTCACCTTCAAGATTATCCTGCGCGGTCATCACTCGCTCCCGCTGGAGATCGTGGGATTCTTTTCATTCCAGCGCCAGTGTCCGTCTTCAAGCACCTGCATTTGACTATCAACCGGCTTGAGGATCTTACCCAGCAGCTCACTTCTACGCAGCAGCAGCTAAAGGAGGCGCTGGATCGACAGACAACCCATATATGCACCCCACCACGACCCTACGGCCAGCTAGTAAACGACTTGCGCTCACCATTGCCGAATGACGTCGCCTCGGATACTCTTCTGCCGTCCAGCTCTCCGCCCTCGTCCGCGTCTCCGTTGTCCTCCGTCCTGAACCGCTCTCTCTCAGCATCATCTCCTTCATCGTCATCCGCGTCGGAGTCATCCGCATCCCTGGCATCCACATCCAGACCCACATCATCCTCTTCCACATCCGCACCCTTGTCTTCAAGAACATCTCGCTCAGCTTCGCCCTCTTCGCCCCCATCATCGACATTGTCACCCACGACGCCAGCTTCAACGTCCTCATCATCGCAGACGGTACCTTCATCGGCACGGACGTCGTCGACATCGTACTCCGCTCTATCATCCACCTCGGTGCTCACCTCAGTACTGCCGTCTAGCCCGCCTACCCTTTTGCCCGAGCCATCATCTTCGCCGCAGCTCGACATCGATCAACACTCACACGACGTTCCGGATGCTGCTGGCGTTGTGTCCGCCATCTTCAACTCTCGGCCGGAATATGTTGACGGGACTGCCGACGAGCATCAATGCCCGCACTCGGCGATCATTTCAGCACCTTCTTCGCATCGGTCGAGTGTGTCTCAGGCCCCCAGCAGCTATTCTTCCATGCTCTCATCGATGGACGTGGCGCTCTCGCGCGTCGGTGCTGGGTGGATACATGCACGCCGGGAGGTGGTACGCGTGTCCGACTATCCTGCTCGCTCTTCTGCGGCGAATCGCGTTCGCACAGCGGAATCCCTCCCGTCGCCCCTCGATGTCGCTCTATCCCGGATACGCACAGCTTTGATTGCTGCACGCCGATTCATGCCGGTCTCATCCTCGTCCAGCGCAGCCGATACTTCTTCGACTCGCGTTTCCGGGGTCTTGCCGCCAACAGCATCTGGTTTCCCCACCATGGAACAGATTCTTGCTCAGGCTTCAGGACAGTCGACATCCTCCTGCCGATAGCATCAAGGTCCGCCAGAGTCTCCCTGTTTCATCTCCGCAGCTGCCATACTCCCTTTCGTCCGTCATGCCGCCTCTGACGACTTCCGAATCAACACCCGACACATGCGTACCATTACTTGTGCGCTGCCATCCTCCGAGGTCGTTGCCCGTTCTCTTTTACGGGCTCTGCCACCTTCTTGGGTCATCTCGGCAGCATGCACTCAGACCTTCAACATCCGTGCCTTCTTCCGCCAGTCAGCTTCGTGCTTCCCATTGGCCTTCTGTGACAGAACCCAGCTATGCATTCTGAGGCTGCCATTGGCCCCCGAAAAGCCTCGGCTCACTCGGGACAGTGAGCTTTTCGTCGTGGGGGCATGTAACGGAGGTGTGGCTCCTCCTTCCTTTCACTACTTTCCATTGATACCATTTCCTTTCCGTTCCTGGCTCGTTCTCAAGTCCGTTCCTCTTATCATATCTAATCTCCCTCGGCTCACACGTGGTTCTCTTCTCAGTTCCTCACTTGTAGCTCCTCCCATTGTATTCTCGGACACTCATCATCAATTCACACTCACGCATCCTCGTAGTAACGCTCTGCCGTTACACAAGGACGACGATGGTAAGGATCTTCCCGGAGTAGGCCCCGGAGTAGCATTCCCCGGAGCTCCGCGGACTCCGGGGGACGCTCTGCACGGGTACGGAGCACGGAGCGAGATTTGAGCATTTTTTACTAGCTTTATATTTGCGGAGCTACTCCGCGAAGGTATGGCTGCAACGCCCCGGAGCACGGAGTGAGTTTGCTGGCATTGTCAAAAAAGCCCCGGAGCACGGAGCAGACCCCGGAGTCCGTCGGAGCTCCGGGGATGGCAAAGTGGGTCACGTGATGGCCAAAACTGAGTCACGTGACCGGTTTTGAGGGATTTCTCGGCCGAATCAGGTCGAAATACTGTGTATTTCAGCTTTTATGGGGCAGTAAACCCTTGGAAAGAAATGATATAGACTTCTAAAGCTGCGATTGAACTGTTTCAATAAGATTTAACCTTCTCCTGAGCCCATGTTGGACCCATTTCATGACACCCCGGAGTACCCCGGAGTCCGCGGAGCTATTTTGCGGAGCACGGAGTAGATTCTTGCGCGCAACGGCAACTTCGACGGAGCACGGAGTGCTCTCCAGCTGATCACCAGAAATTTTGCGGAGCGCGGAGCTGGCCAGAGCTCAGACCGAGCTGAGCGGAGCGCTGCCCCGGAGTCCGGGCTCCGGGGATCTACTCCGGGAAGATCCTTAGACTGCTCGCCACGCAGAAGCGCGAGCGGGCGGACGAATATTCCGGCGCTCTCGCCAGCAAGAAAGCGGACCTCGGACGACTTCAAGCCACGATTCAAGATACCGAAGCGGTGATTGCTGAAGCGTACCGGGCCATCGAGGAGTCCAATATCAAGAGGATGTTCGAATCCGACGACGTCTCGGCAGACCCGAACTCCCCCCCCCCCAAGGTCAGAGTCGGCCCGTACAAGACGTGCGGAACGGCCGTATCGTCTCGCTTCCGGAGGGCGGGAACGGTCTGCAACGCATGGTACCTCAAGAAGGAGCGCGGGAGCGACGACGACGACGACTTCAACAGAACTCTGGACCTGGACCAGTGACTTTTCTCTCGTGTGCTTCTCATTCGGTTCTGTAACAATCTTTCGACTTCCTCCCTCATCGTCTTCACATACGGTTTTGTAACAATCTTCCTCTTCCTCCCTCATCGTTTCTGTACACAATTCTTGGGCACCTAGGGCTCTCGCAGCATTCGAACTCTCTCGCATTTTCATTGATCAAAAGCGATCTGGTGTTTCGTTTGAGGTTCAGAAGGAGATGAGAGGAAGATCCGTTGAGAGAAAGGAGTATCGCGGCCACACTCTACATTTACTCGTTGTTGATGTCCACCAAGTAAGATGCGACGCTGACAGGCAAGGCTCGGCAACTTACCAACTTACCTAACTGCAACTGCGGGTAAGTTAACTTAATCTAGTTAAACTGTGACTAAACTGCGGGCGGCGGAGCCTCCGGAAAAAATAAGTCAACTTAAACTGTATGGGCCCGGACACGGTAACTTATAGTCACTAGAAGATACCGTTCGCAAGCCGAAGATTTGACCCAACTTACAGTTACTCACAGCTACTTACAGTGCGAACTTATAGCTACTTATAGTTACTTACAGTTCCTTAAAGTTACTCACAGTGCGCACAGTAACTAATCACAACTATAGTAGTCAACTATTATTAATTGTATCCAGTAACTAACAATAACTGGAAAAAATGACCATTAACAACTGTGCCCACAGCAACTAATAATAACTGTAGCAAGTAACTAAAAATAACTAAAAAGCATGAGGCTTTGGAGTTAGTCAAGAGAGGAAACATGTACGAGCGAGCTCGGAGGCGGCAAAGTACGTGCCTAAAGGCAAAATGGAATAGTACCAGGCATCTTGAGGTAGATACCGCGTGAATTGGGTGACTGAGACGAGATTAAGTTACTATAAATCCCACCGGCCTGGCTTTTGAGCCAGAGTGTTCCCCAGACTTTTTGAGGCCATGAATTTATTGAAATTAGAATATGAACGGGGGATGAAAAGTACCAAGAAACATGCACGCCTTGATGACTGATGTTGCTTAACGCTGGGTCTGGATATCTTAGACTCGAATTCTCAAAAAGACGTGCTCAGTGCTGTGACCTGTCGGATACTCGGATGTGGATTGCATACCTAAACAATGGCCCAGAAGCACAGTCAATCATTCAAATCACATAGACGCCCTCTGCGCCTCGCTCTCAGGGTAGCTTCGCTACCCTTCGAGCTCTCCAGTCCCCGCCGTAAGTTGTCACACATGACGTATATGATGAGCGGATGAGCCCATCAGCAGATGAGCCGAAAAGCAGATCAGTATCTCATTCATCTGATAGAATGGCGCTCAGTGTGTGAGTGCATTCGTTTTTGCAAGAGTGTTCTGAGAAGTCATAAAATAAGCAATGCTGCCCGCGATGATGCATGCAGCATGCAGCATGAATGCATATGACAATGTATGATAGCAAAGGTATTCACCTGCAAGGGAAGTTCTGAGACTAGAGTAAAGGGTGAGGAAAATGTGTGTGTGAGAAGCTGCATTGCAAAGGAAGGAAGAGAAGAAGATCGAGTCGCTATATACATTCAGCGTGCTTGGTAGCTTCGGGGAGGAATAGAGGAATTGGTCGCAATGGTAAGGGAGCGAGAAAGAGTGAGAGAGATGCCCGACCATTGCGTAACGATTAAAAGGAAAGGCGCGGAGGAACTCCGCGCCTCCGCGCCTCCGCCCGCCTACCTCCGCCAAAACTCCGCGCTCATTTTTGGGCGGATCATTCCGTCCGCCCAAGACAGTGGTGTCAGCAAGGCCGGTATCATTCCGTCCGCCGTAGCAGGGTGGTCCTCACCGAGGCCGCCTCCTTCGTCCGCGGTGGGTAGGCGGAGTTTTCCAAGGAGGGGACCTCCGTCCGCCTTCCTCCGGCGGAGTTCCGGCGGAGTTCCGCGCCTCCGCGATCCCAACTTGCCGACCCAAGTCTTGGTCTCAGACTTTGGAGTTACTTGCTTAACTCGGCGAAAAAAATCATTTGAAGAGGGGTCTCAAGCCTTGAGACTCCGGCGTGACCAGCAATCACGTGACATGAGACCCGAGACTCCGTCTTCTGAGACTCTTTCAATAGGAGAGACCCTGTGTAACCCCTGGATTTTCAGTCTCAGAGCGGAGTAAGCGCGGAGGCGCGGAGTTCCGCCGGAACTCCGCCGAAGTTGGGGCCGTCGACACTTCCGTCCGCGCTCAAGTCCAGGAACCTCCAACTCCTACGCCCTCCGTCCGCGTTCAAGTCGTTGGCGGTACTTCTCCGTCCGCCCCTCCGCTGTCAGCCACCGCGGTACGGAGGACGTCCTCCGGCGGAGGACAATCGGCGGAGTTTTGCGGTACGGAGGCGCGGAGGACGCGGAACTCCGCCGAGAGCGCGGAGGTGACGCCTTTCCTTAAACGATTTGAGAGCTGTGGAAAGTCGAGAAGAGCCGAGAGTGGGAAGTGGAGTGAGAACGGAACCGGGTCGGAACGGAACGGAGTGAAACAAAGGGAAAGAGGATATATGTAGATGCCGTGTCTAGCTGGTCAATGCTAGCACACAATGGGTCAATATTGTAAGGCCAAGTCCGGTAGAACGTAGGAGATTAAAATAGAAGCAATGAAGCTGATCAGAATTCAGGACCCCGGAGTCCGGACTACCATCTACCAGGCTACCAGCAGCAAGAATAAAATCGAAATAGAAAAGAACGTAGGAATGTCAGCACTCAGACAGTCAAACCTCAGTCCTCAGTACTCCTAGTTAGAAACTTAGAAGTCAGTACTCAGTAGTCAGTAGTATTTTGGGGCACCATCACCTGGTAGATGTAAGCGTGTATCTCAAACAACTTACCACTGGCACGACTTGTAAGTTGTAGGCAGGTCAGGGTTAAAGGTTAGTGAACGCTGGAGTAAGTTGGGCAGTTGGTACTTGGTAGGCGGTAGCTGCGTAAACGTAATGCGTTCGTCAAAAAGTTGAAGACCTTTCAACTTTCTCGGAGGGTTTTGAGTTTTGACTACATATGGCTATGAACTTCCTCGGAGGGTTTTGACTTTTTGACCATGGCTATCGAAGGCGTGGGAAAAGTGGAGGTGGAAGAGAGACAGAAACGGGCAACGAACGGCGGAAGGACGGCATGTGAACAGCAAATTGCTATCTTCACAAATAAAACTGGGAGAAATCGAGAGCGTCGATGGATGCTGAGAACACGGACACCCTGGCAAAGTTTGAGAAGATTTCAAGAAGTTTTGAAAGATTTTATTCGAGGGATGTTGCAACATTCGTCTCGGCCGTAAGATCTAAGGGGTAGATATAACCCCATACTAAAGTCTGGGGAATAACTGTAAGTAACGTATAGTGACAGGCGCAAAATTAAGTTAACTGTAATGATAGTAAGTGGCTAAACTGTGACTAAACTAAAGTGCGGGCGCCGGCGCCCGGTTCCAACTTAAACTAAACTTAACTGCGGACCAAAAATGGACAACTTATAATAACTGGCCGAGCCTTGCTGACAGGACTGATATGCACACAAAGGTCAGCAATAAGAAGAGGGCGGCCAGACCGAAGCTTGCCACGCTCACCTTGTTATATGTGAGAGACTGAGGGCAGTACGCGCAGAGAGAGACAGACGCACAGAACGAAGACTCCTTTTGTCGAAGTGCAAGTGAGTGAGTGTTGTAAGGAAGAGCACGGAGTGCCCCGGAATTTCCGTACTCCGGGGAGGACCTCCGCAGCAATTCCGGGGCCTCTCAGGGCATTCCGCATTCCGGTTAAATTACTCTTCTTTTGGACGCAAAGCTCCGTATTGCGGGGAAAGATTCAAATTCGTACATCTGGAATTCCGGCTTCCGTCAAAATTTAGGTTTTGATCAATTTTTGATTCCTCATTCCGCAGCTCCCGGAATGCGGAATTTCGCCAGATTCCGGGACTCTCCTCCACAGTCACAAGATCATATGAAAACGAGTCGACCCCTTTCTAAATCGGCTTTGTACTCGTCCATAGTCTACATTGAAGCTCTGCATTGGCCATTTGATGCCTCACTCGCGTCAATTTGCTCCTCTTCATGCCTCATATGTCCTGTTGAGACCACAAGACCGGGTCTCCTCATATGTGAAACTCGCCATAGAGTCCCATTTATAGATGAAACCCCAAATGAGACCTCACATCACGTGACCCCCGGAATCTCCCGGAATCCGGCGGAATTTCGGGAGAATGAGCTTGTCTGGCCACAGATTCCGCATTCCGCAAGAAAAGTCACGGCCAAAGCAAAATCCATTCCGCATTCCGGTTGAGCGGTACCAAAAAATTCCGGCTTCCTGCTTAAAAGGAATAAATTGACAAAAATAGAAAAATAGCATTCCGGGTTCCGGGTACCGCCGGAATTGTGCCCGGAGCCCCCCCCCCCGGAATTCCTGCAAACCCATTCCGGGTTTTACTCCGTGCTCTTCCTTAAACTCAACATCCGCGAGTCTGATCCCGCCGAGGACATACCAGCTCCTCGGCGAGACTCGACAGGAACGATAATCCGTCTCCAGGCTTCTAAGTCCATCCCGTCGCAGCAAAGAAATCCCGAAAGAAGAAACCCCTTTCGAAGTGTAGTAGTTAGTACTCAGGGACCGAAATGAACGCATACAGGTCAAAAGCCGTAGGCCAAGTGCCAACAGCCTTCTGCACTGCAAAGTTGAGTCAAGAAAGACAAAAGCATTGAAATTGATAGGCATGGGGAGGGTAGAGAAAGGAAAGAGTGTTAGGGTGGAGCTGGTTGGCCGCTGACTTGAGTTGGCTCGCCGCTGACCTCAACGACACGCAGACTTTTGTTGTCAATGGTCTCCCTCAATGCATGAATTGGCGACTCCGTCCACACAGACGTGTTGTTTAGGCTGCCGGTTCAAACAGTGAACGCAACTGGAAGGGGGGGTGTCTGAGGCAGGTTGGTTGTGACGTCCTTACCGATCAGACGGTGCGCCCCAATCGGCCATCTCTGCACGAGAACTTGACTTCTGCCAGCAAAGAAAAGAAGTCCTTGTAACGCAACCGAGTTCCTTTGGCGGTGGCTGCGTTCCACTTCTTCGTACTATCCGATTCGCCTCTGAGTTCCAGGGCGGGTCCGACGACGGACTGGATGTGTTGGATTAGATCCTTCGCAAGTTGCTGAGCCGGCGGGAGGATCAAAGTCACGACCGTTTTGCTCGTCGGGACTTGACGACCCGGTTGTTCCCAGACCTTGAGCTTGACTGCGTGGCAAAACGTCGTAAGGTCGTCAGCCGTTTTCTCGGCCTTGATCCCGCTGATTGCAGCGCCAAGAGCTTTTTGGCTCTGCGATGAGAGGGCAACGAAGGGTGTAATGCCGTCCTGTAAATGGCTCGTCATGGCGGCTACTGATATGCCGTATCGCAACTGCAGGTGTCGAACACGATCGACCATGTCTCTACAGGCCTCGTTGAACTCCTTCTGCGTTGCCTTCCCCGGTCTAGCATCGAGGTACTCGTTGTTCCACTTCTCGATGGTCTGGAAGTTCGCGCTCGTCAGCGTTCGGTAAGCCGACTTGAGGCTTTGTCCTACTACCGGTGTTTGCTGCGCAGACGGATTGTGCTTGGCCCATGTCCGATATGCGTTCCAGCCGTTGCGCTTTCTGAAATGTCGAAAGGTTCGGTCGACATAGAGTCGAACCGTCGTTACTCCAACCTTGGCTTTTTCAGAAAGAGCCTTGACCCCTCGCGCGTGGTTGGACTGAAGGGTGCGTATGTCCTGTCGAAAGCGGATATGCCAGCGCGACGCGCCTGTCGCCGTCTGCATGGGCCTGGCCACCTGAGCAGGCGGAGGCGGCTGAATCTGAGTGCTGCCTTGATCCATGATGCGCAGAGGATTTGACGAGATGAGATGAAAGAGAAGAGCGGTTGAAGGAGTGAAGTGACGCCGGACGCGTCGCGGTAGGAAAAACGCGTGCAGAGTTTACGCGTTTACGTGTTACACGCGTTCCTCCCACATTTTCTTTCAATCACCATCGTTAGGACAACCACCCCCCTCCCCTGACGTCCTACACCTAACTACATCCAGCCGTCAACTCCCAGTCCCCACCAGGTTCGCCATGCTTCTATACCGCACGGAGATAAGGCTGTTCGACTTATTCGAGAGCGTCGATGGATGCTTAGAACACGGACACCCAGGCGAAGTTTGAGAAGATTTCAAGAAGTTTTAAAAGATTTTATTCGAGGGATGTTGCAACATTGGTCTCGGCCGTAAGATCTAAGATACTAAAATCTGGGGAATAAGGACGACGTGTAGAATTTGGTGTTGTGAAATGGTCGAATTTGGGTTTGGGTACAAACTTATGAGACGTAGCTGTACATAGTCCTGTTGAGTGTACACAGACTCAACGACGCCGCGTATTCCGATTTCCGAGCAAAAGTTTTCGAAATGGAAATGAGATTTGACTTAAGTAGCTGTGGGTCACTGTAAGTAACTGTACGTGGCTGTCAGTGGCTGTAAGTGTTTTCTCAAACTGAAAGTGGCTGCCAGTTTTTTTTTTCCAACTTAGACAGTGCTGTATAGTCATGGTAAGCTTGAACAGTTTGGGGCCCGAAAAAATTCCAACCTAATCAACTGTACAGTTGAATGTACCCGGGCCCTACAGCTACAGTCAACTTAATTTATTTGCCTACAGTACAGTTACAGTTATGACTTATTAAGTAAACTCACCTACAGTCACAGTGGGCACAGTTATACAGTCGCCGAGCCTTGTTCTCCGGAGACCGGTACCAGACGTTACCAATCATTCCAAAGTCTACAGCTGAAAAACCAATATCTGCCTGCTTACACCAGCCGGTGCTATGGAAGGACGTTTGTGCATTCCACCAGCCCACCTTCGTCAAAACTTACGCCTCTTGCGGTCTCTGCACGAGTTAGCACCGGAGCAGGCTGCCGTTCAGGCAGATTACGTTCAATGGACCGAGGCGATCTCCAACAAGGGCGACCCCCTGTGGTTGATTGAGTGAGTGGGAGGGTGGTTGACTGTGTGTGTGAGTGGCTGGGTGTGTGAGTGAGTGGTTGATTGAGTGGGTGACTGAGGTCTGGGTAGATGACTGAGTCGATGACTGGGTGGGAGGAGAATGGCCTTTCGAGCGTCCAGCTGGACAGCTTGCTTGCCCTTCGAGCGTGGTGAAAAGGTGGATTGATGTTGGTGGTTATGAAGAAGTACAAACGGAAGACAAGCGTGGTTGACAACAGAAACTTCCTCGCACGGACCAGGCACGGAGAGCAACACTTGCCTCTCCTGCTCACTGACTGACTGCATGAGACTCAGTGGTCAGGACCATCCTGGAGTGAAAAGGGACCGCATCCTCGGGTACCCCAGGATTTTTGTCACCCAGGATGATCCTGGGCACCTTTCGCAATCTCACAGAACTTTCCAAATTGAACATTCAATTGAGCCAAAGCAATGCCAACGAGCAATGGAAGATGATGTATTGTGGATGCAAGGCTCGGCAACTATCTTCACTATGTAACTATGATAACTATATAGTTGTAACTAATAGTGATAACTTGACTATACTTTGGGCGGCGAAGCCGCCTAGAAAAAATATTAGCTATAACTTTTTCAGATCGGCGCGGAGTAACTAATAGTTGAAATAGTTATGCAAAATCGCACTTGGCTGATATAGCCACTAGATAGTCCCTATGTAGTAGCTCCAGCTACTCCTAGTCACATATAGTCGCTATCTCAGTTACTCATAGCCACATATAGTGACTATTTCGCCGAAATGTAACTTTTTGTGTTGGACAGAGGCTGGCTGAGACAGCTGCTGGATAGTTACTATACAGTAGTTCCAGTCACTTATAGCCACATATAGTGACTATGTCGATCTCACTTTGTGCTGAACCAGCCACAGGTAGCTGCTGGAAGTGACTATAGTGGCTATTTCAGCGAAAAAGCCAACGAAAAATTTTGCATGGCTGAAATAGTAACTATTAGTTTTTTTTATAGTAGCTATATCTCACTTGACTATACTATTTCCCGCCGAGGTGACCACTCACTATAACTTGACTATACTATTTCGCAGAAAAAGTGGTAACTCTAGTAGCTTGCCGAGCCTTGTGTGGATGTGATGATGGAAAAAAATACATGACATGGGCGAGAGCCGAGAAGTTGGCGGACATGAGGGGGAAGGGAGGGAAGGAGGGAGGGGGGAGGAAGACGGAGAGCGCAAGCTATTGATGTCGGACGTGGGAAGCTGCAAGAGAAGGAAAGGTGAGGATGCTAGAGAGCGTGACTGCGTGAGGAGAGATGGAAAAGAGTGGAAAGAGATTGAGTGTGAGACGAGGCTAGATGACTGTGGGAAGCAGGAAGCATCAGTGAGCAGAGAAACGGGGTCAGCGAGGGGAGAGAGTATGTCAGCAGCTCGGAGGCAGTTGCGCAGGGACTGGCGACGCGCTGCGGGAGAAGAGCAGAGACTGAGGAAAAATGAGATAAGGTGAGACGAGCTGGGTTAGGACGCAGAGTGCAGGGGGAGGCGGAGGCTGGGTACGACGCGCACGGTAGTAGCGCGCGACATGCCCTTGGCGCCTGCGCCCTGCGCCCTAAGGTTGTCCCCGAAGTTGACGCGGAGCTGGGGTTTTGCGGACTCCGTACTCCTCCGACGGAGGGCTCCGCCGGAGGCGGAGCGCGGAGCTCACTTTTGAGAAATTTTTGATCTTAAAAAAGCACGGAGCCCGCCTGAAGGACTCTGCCGGAATTTGCGCGGAGCGCGGAGCCCAATCCTGGGCCCACTAGCCAAAAAGTGCGGAGCGCGGAGTCGTCAAAACTGTGTGAAAAATTCCGGCGGAATTTCCGCGGAATTCCGTCGGAGCCGTGAGGTCACGTGATAGTCGAAAATAGGGGTCACGTGACCTCATTTTGGGTGCGCTCCGCCGGAATTCCGCAAAAGTTCCGCGGAAATGTGCGGAATTCCGAGAAAATAGGCATCGTCGAGACACGCGCAGGGGATAAAACAGGCATCTTCATCCGTTGAGAACTTCAAAATAGCACTGGAGTCAATACCGCAACAATGTCGGATGGTAAATGTATAGCTCTGATTGTATTAGAGTCATTCTGAGAGCAACTTATACCACCACTGCGCTCCGACGGAATTCCGAGCTCCGCATACACGGAGCACGGAGGAGCATTATGAAAACGCACAGAAAAAACGCGGAGCGCGGAGCTGGGATTTAAACTTTTGTATAATTCCGTCGGAACGCGGAGCTGGTTTTTTTCCGCTCTGTCTTAGTCTGCGGAGGCGGAGCTCGTCTCAAAAAGTCAAAATTCCGGCGGAATTTGGAAGTGCGGAGGCGGAGCCCTGCGCGTGACTCCGGGGACAACCTTATTCATTTACATGCTTATCTAAATGTGTCAGTGTTTGAGAAGTGAACTTTAGCTTTGGAAGACTGCGCCTATTTGAGAACGATGTGTCGGGCGTGTCAGGGAACAATCCCAGATCTTATAATTATTACTACTCCGCCTCAACGCCTCATGCCTCAAGCATGACGCATCACGCATCACGTCTCAACACGGAAGATTCGATGGCGATTGATGCATGGTGGTGGAACATGGAGGCCGGAGGGCGAGTTCAATGCTCAGCTACGCATCAGACAGGGCCACTACACGCGCCCCGCAAGATGTACTTGTTTTCACACGTTGTCTAATTGCTGAAATCATGTAAAGTTACGTAGCGGAGAAATTGTTGTGACAGCATACCGCCTGCTGCATGGTGCATGCTCGCCTGAGATTCAAAGCTTAGACAAATTAAGCTGACCTCTGGGCGCTGGTCAACGTAATGGTCGACATACAAGAGACCTATAGACTGCAGTCCTGATGCCTGAGATATGAGATTGTTCAGCGCTCCACGCTTTGACACTTCAATGCGGCGGCTATCTCTTGTCTCATGTCTGACGTGAGTTATCGGGCAGATGAGTCCTTGATTCGGGACCGAGATGTAACTTTGACCGAAGGCAGGCAGGTGAGCCCACCCAGGCGGCAGCGCGGTAGCAGTCAGCTCCCCGGCACCGGTCCCCGCCTCTTCGCTGAAGCCCTCAACCTCGACTCAATGACCTAATTACCATTCACGCGGCATGGTTCGGAACTTAAAAGTAGGCCATTGTGTGACCGAGCTGGCAAAGGCCGGGTGAAGTCAGACATAGAGATGTATTCAATACATCGAGCGCTGATGGACGGGGAGGAGCATTAGTCATCGTCTTTGTGCGGATGCGAGCAAGATGGATACCGGACAGGGCTGGGGAGGGGAACAAACGATGCTCGCGGTCCTTTGTGTTGTTGCTCGTCAGTACCTTGCTCATGCATGCGGCTCCCGCACAAACGGGCAGCGGGCATCCGAATGGGTGTATAATCCAACCACATTCCTCAGCCAACCCCATCCATAGCCCACAGACACGCAATGACTCAAACTTCAAAAGCACAAGAAGCACCGGGAGTGCTCTGGGACGCGGCGCTTTTGGAGCAGTATACAAAGTTTGGATGGCCGATGGCCACGTTTCGGGGTTGAAGCTCATCAACGTCGCCTCAGTCGATGAGGCTCATCTTCGCCTCATTTTGCAAGAAGCAGATTTACACGCCCAGACAAAACATCTGTCCATTGTCCGAGCTTTTAGTTTGGAATTTGATTAACAAAGAAGGTGCGACTGAGCTTATTGGTACTTGCAGCTTTCATTTCATCGGCCGCAGTCGCATTCTCCTCGAGGGTCAGGGTCAGGATTCTTGTGAGGTGCCATCCCTGGCGACGATTTTGCGAGGTGGTCTGCAAATTCCAAAGATGCATTTTAGGGTCAGCCAATATGATATTGCGCTATTTTATCTAGTAAGTCATGCGTTTTTCCACAGCGCAAAACTGGGATACAGCCAACAAGAACTTCAAAGAGAATAAAACAAATTATTATCGTCTCTCTGTTTTTTATGTGCTCAAAGTATCATGAGTTTGGCGAGAGAATGAGAGTAGCATGCGGCCTTGCGAGAAGTGGAGGTGAGGAAAGCAAAGATTTTCTTCAGAAAGAAAGAAGAAGTCCAACATCGTCTTCTTCCCCTCGTATCACCTCCGTGCAACCGCAATTTGACCCAGAGGCGTTGACATAGATAGTATGCTTACGTTCTACACCAGACCGCCTAAGTACATAGCAGACGAAAGCACAAAGAGCCAGAAAGGCGAAAAATCGTACCCTCAGCTGTGGGCCATTCTTATACTAAATAATTTATGTCAGTCGTTCAATGCCCTTTTTGTTTTGTTGATCTCAGTTCTTTTAAACGTCCGCGGTGCTCCACTTGGTTTTCAATTCTATTAATATAATGAAGAAAAGATATAAAGAGTGAGTTCTTACTCAGATATGTTTCCTGCACATCAGTACTGCTTTTTTGTTTCTACTGGAATTTTAACTTTGACCTCACTCAGCTGCCTGCATCTCTTCATCATCCATCCTGCGCTTGGAGGAAAGCAAATCATTGCTGCCATTACAGACGAACAAAGCGCCCAGTCAATTCTGATCTCCATTTGGAGACTCTTCTATGCCTCCCCCTCACTCAAGTACTACCTTGGCTTCCCCATTCTCTCCGACCGACTGCCCGCGATCTGAGAGGACCGCTCAAATTTTTTCCAACAACTCGTCTACTCGCCATCAAGGTCTTCGCACAGCTCGTCGGTCTGCCCGCTGCTACGCGCGTCGAGTACGAGCGCAAGTGGATGGGCGACGTCGGTTGTTTCTCGGATGAGATTGCGCTCAAACTGCGGTACTCCAGCAAACCAAAATCTAGTCCTGTTGAAGCCGGGAGGAAGGGGATGGACCTGGAGGAGGGTACATCAGTACGGATACGGGGGTCAAGAGTTCAGGCGTACGGGTTTGGGCGATTGTCCAGTTCGAGGGCGTCTTTGTCGAGTAGCTCGATGTCTGCGTCCTTCCTTGAGTCGGGTTTGAGTGGACACAGGAGATATGGGCGAAGTTTGCATCGATCCAGATCCTCATCTCTGTAATCGAGGAAACACGTGAATATCAACTCTTTGCTGGGGACTTGCACCCTCTCGTCGTCAAAAGCGCCGTAGTGGTTGTGCATTCAACGGCCAACGCAGTGCATCTCCATCCCTTGCGTCCGAACGCGCGCAACCAGCTTCTGTGGCAGGTACAGACGTCGTCATTTCTGACAGACAGCTGCAGCTCAAAAACTCCCATAGACGCATACCAGTCACGCCTCCCGGAGAGAGCTATGGACGGAGCCGAGACAAAGACGATAGACGATAGACGAACTGTTCTGCTTCCCTCTGGGACTTTGCATGGAGCAGAAATGGGGCCCTAGCGGAACAAGCGTTGGAAGTCATCATCAAGTTGTTCATTCCGTTCATACGCATGCTAGGGTCGAACCCTACTCTGTCCCTTCGCTCGCTTTGCTCCGGAGGCTTCGACCAAACGATATACTCCTCCTGTAAAGCGAGCTACCCGATACCAACAGCGTTCTGACCGGTGGAGTGCGATGCTTACTTCGTTGCGCGGTCAAGGGCGACGATGCGGACATCACAAAGTTCAACACAACAGAGTTGTGGGAGCATGTCGGGGAGGGGGTATACGTGCTGTTGGCGGTGGGTGACGATTAACGAGTACGGGGGGTCCACGTGGAGAAAGCTGTGATGTTGTCGGTGGAATCCAGTTCCACTTGATGCATATCTCTGCGGTGCGGGACATACAGGACGGAGGCCCGGAGGCTCGGAGCCTCGAAGCTTCCATACTCAAATTGCTCACATCGATATCGTCGATCAAAAGCTTAGGAAGTGCCTGTGCTCATAGCCTGGGGCTATCGTACCTTGACGCTTTGTACGAGGCTCTCTTCATATTTGTTCTGAGAGCATTCCGAAGTCAAGCGATGGACTCCATCCGATCGCTTTTTCTCCCTCCGACGTTTGGACCAGGATACAACAAAACAGCTGCCCTCGGAAATAGGCGCTGGTCCGCGAGCAACAAGAATGCGTATCAATTGGTGATCGACAAAGCATTCCACGGCAATAGGGAGGCCCTGGCGACGGGCCGTAATACCTCAGTTCTCATCAAGCGTGCTCCGGGCTTTCGGCAAAACGCCAGTCGCTCTTGGCTTGACGACACTGGAATCCGAATTATCTGCCTTTTTTCAGCATTCAAACCTCCTCCCCTTGAAAACACGATTACCGGGTCGGACAAACAGAGAATAAGATTTGTCAGACTCTAGTTCCGGGGTTTCTTGAAGCTGGGTGCGATTTCGGCCTAACTTTTACCTCTCGATATGCCGATATCTATCAAAAAATCCCACCAAGCAAACATACCTGTTAGTCATGATAGATCTCAATATTATGGTCATTCTCTGCACCATTCCAAATCACGGTGTCGCTAGGTGGATGTACGCTTGGCCTTACATCTGTGATTGGCACTGATTTATCTCCACCAACACTACGGCTTAAAGCTGATACTTATCTACAGTCATGAGTCAGCGCCCGCTGTAGTCGCAACGCACCTTAGCCAGATTCCGTTATAGCCACCAAAAAGCTGGCGCCGTGAACTTCTCCAACAAAATACGCCCGCTACAGAGTACAGCAGTGCGAATGTCCTGACAACGGGCGAAAAGGCCTCAAATACTATCAGGCGTGCAAAAACTCCGGCTTGCGACAAAACCCAATAGCTCTCACCTTCTCGACATCGCAATTCGGCACATCAGCCTCTTACGGCAAACCCTACGACATGCGAACACTAAGCTCGGAAAGAAGGCCTTACCTTTTTCAAGAGCAAACCAAAAAGTAAAACAATGCAACAACGGATTGATTCTGAGCGAGAGGAAGAAGTGAGGCCCAGTGGCATATATACAAATGAGGCGTGAGAGAGGGAAGCGGCTGCGGCTAATGAAGGAGAAGATTAGCCAAGTGAGGCATGATTTCAGCGCGGCATTGTTTGATCGTGGGACCGTAAAGAACAATCGTCGTCGAGCGTAGCATCCGCTCCATGAGAGAATGGATGGTGACAATGGTCGTGAACGCGCTCTCGGGAAGGTGAGCAAGCTTCTGATGAGCTTATGTGAAGCAGACAAGGTCTACCTCAGTAGCAACGAGTCAGAACTCCGCCGGCGACGTGAGACGAGAGAGGAAACTGTACCAGCTGCAAGGTAAGTTAATTGAATTCAGGGTTAGACCAAAGACAATTGCCTGATTGCTGATGCGTTTTTCATTAGGAATGTCGACGCAGCACAATGAGTGTGGGATACCTTCGGTCACTGCTGCCAGCAGTCTCCAGCACGTGCGCGCAGGGCAAGTACATTGCGAGAGGATAGCCGCAGGTGCACCAGGCAGCCTCGAGCCTCCAAGACGACAAATTGTGTCTTGACCGGCATCTGAATCCTACTGGCTACTGGCGACTGAGAAAATGAGTCGCACGTGATGAGAGTCAGACGTCAGCATAAGGAATCGACACTACAGACCACACAAGTATCCAGTCACCCACGTTTTGATTATTTTGAATCTCTACGCTTCTGATCAAGTGGCCCAGACTCAGGAGCAGAAGCTCGGACCACGCAGGAACCTCGTTTGTCTCTGGTGCTGTTTCGTGTGTATTCGTCGGCAGTTCCTCAGAGATACTTCTGTGCTCAAAGCTACCTGCATGTAAGGTTTCCCAACTACAAGAGAGTAATCGACCTAGTAGATTCGGTGTTGGAGTTGGACAGTCTACGTGTAGTACCGCTCGTTGTATAGAGACAGAAGTGACACGCTGCTAGAACTTTGGCCTATGTCTACTGGGTTGATCACTGATCTGGATGTTAGTAGTCCTACAGGAGTTGTGGTGTATAAAAAGGTAATAAAGTGTATGAGACTATTTGTTGAAACTTAATGAGACTCAGACTTCACACGTTTGACTTAACTCTGCAATGTTATGTGATTGCCAAGTTAGGTGTCAAGGTGTGTGAAAGTATAGAGCTGGGGGGACAGAAAGGGAGGAAAGGGCGAGAGGGGCGCTCCTTTTATACCTTTCAGGCTTCCCTGGTGCGCAGCAGTGCGCAGCACACTGTGTGGTGTCACTGCGCCAGTCACTCTGTCGGCACAACCTTATTTAAGTACAGACACAGTCAAAAAGAAGTGACCTAGGAACGGGGGTAGTCGATACTCGATAGTGAAAAAGGGGGACAGAGTACAGACAGAGCGAGTGTCGACAGAGCAAAAAAGGGGAAGAGGGAGAGACAGAGAGAGTCAGAGTGGGCAGAAAGAGAGTGAGAGAGGATGAAGCGGTGAATGGTGATTGCGCCCTACGGCTACCGTGCGGGTGGTGCACGGAAGAGAGAGACAGAGATAGGGGCGAATCAGTGAGAGAAGATGAAACGGTGATTGCGGCATTGCGCCCTGCAGTTTACGTGCGGGTGGTGCACGGACGCACGACGCGCGTCGCGGGTTGGGTGAGAAAATAAATGTGGGGCAAAAAGAACTGATAACCGAAAAGTCTCCGACAAAAGGATTCGAACACACGACCTTTTGTCGACACAGATTTTAGTCAACCATACTCGGGCCCAATGGTGCCAACTTCGTTGTCAATTTTAGCGTCACTAAAATGCCCTCTCCGCAGGAGAGGGCCTCCGGGCTCAATGCACACTACAAGCTCAATGCACAAACACTTCATTTGGATATCATGAAAATACTTAAGGAAGCAACAACAGGTCCAGATCATTGTCCCCTTCATCTGCATCGTTATCCAAGTCCTCCAAAGCGTCCGTAGTGGCTGCTGAGACTCCGCTTTTGGCCTTTGCGCGTGCCTTGACTACCTTGCGCATATGCGCAAAGACTTGTCTCCACCCTTCGGCCTTGGACTTGTTCGCGGTTCTGCGCACCTTGACAAACTCACGTCGACGTTCTTCTGCTTCTTCTTGCTGGAGCTTCTCCTGCGTGATTGATCGAGCTTGTCCGGAATACAGAACTCCACCAGATTGGACGACTTTTCGCTGTCGCTCTGCGCGTGCGTTTTGTTCTTGCTGAGCGGCTGTTTGAACTTCCAATGCTGTGACCGCCAATGATCCCGCCTGCGCCTGAATGTGAGCACCTCGAATGCACTTGATGACTGTGGGAGAAAGGTCGTTCCTGCGCTCGAGGACGTTCACAGTCCGGGACAGTGAGCGCAACGTCTTTGGCGTCGAAATTGTCGCAGTTGGCAGAGATGATGAGCCAGTCGCTGGGCCAGAATCGTTGCTGTGCTCCGGAAATTTGACCAAAATTATCTCAGGATTAAACGGGAACAGGCCAGTGAGTCGGAATCCGGCTTTGATCGTGTTTGGCTGCATCGTTGCCTTTCTGATGCTCGTCAACGCTGCCAGGAACTCGATTTTGTTGAAATTCGTACAGCCGCTTCTGGTCGCCTTGTCAATCGCCTCGCGGTGCCAGTGTTTCATGGGCTGAAAAACCGATACGTCCAAAGGTTGAAGGATATGAGAGGAGTGTGGTGGCAGGCTGAAGGGGATGATGTTGGACTGCTCGCAGTATTCGAGGAACTGTTTCGTACAGTGGGATCCGTGCCCATCAAAGATGAGCAGGCGTTTGTTCCCTTTTTGTCATCTTGAGAGTGAGCTCGTTGAAGTGTTTGATCCAGCGAAGGGCGAGAATATCATCCGTGTATCCATTGGCAGACACGGCGAGGAGGGTATCGTCCGAGAGATCGTTATTGCTCCAGGACTCCGAATGCTGTGCCGCTGCAAAAATGATCAAAGGCGCAATGTGTTGACCAGCGGCACTGACAGCTTCGATGCATGTCACGGAGTCACGACGGGTCTCGCTGGCGAGATGCGCATCCTTCGAGGGATTCAACGTGACAATCCATTGCTTTCCACCAACGCCAATCCGGAACCCGACCTCATCAACATTCCATATGTCGTCCTGGGTGATTCCGTGCTCGTCCATCGTCTTCTTGAGCTTTCCGAAGAACCTCTTGAGGGTGGGACGATCTTGAAGCATGCGCGACAGCTCCCGAGACTTTTGCTTGACGCGATGAAGCTGTGGATGCCTCTTGACGAAGCTTCCCAGCCAGTTCTTGCCGACAACAGGAGGGGGACCAGAGCCTTGATGAGCTGCTGCCAGCAGCTGATTTGCCGACGCAACGAGTAATGCTGGGCGCGCAGATAGCTCCAAGCGGTCCAGTGCTGCAACGTAGGCCATCAGAGCCTGTTCTTGTGCGCTGTTGAGTTTACGATTTGTGGGTGGACGCGTCGACTTGCTGTGGGTCTTTCCTTGAAAGCGACGAGACAGGCGCTGGCGATGAACCTTCCACTTCTTCGCTATCTTTGCGAAGTAGGGTTTTCCTTTGCAGGCGCGCACCTCTTCCAGTGCGCACTCGAGCTGCTCCTCTGTTTCCTTGTATGTTGAAGACATGATGTCTGCTTGATTCGATGTGATGGTCAGAGATAAAGGGACGGGGAAGGACGCGACGTGTTTGTGCATTGAGCTTGTAGTGTGCATTGAGCCCGGAAGCCCTCTCCTGCGGAGAGGGCATTTTAGTGACGCTAAAATTGACAACGAAGTTGGCACCATTGGGCCCGAGTAATACCAACTAGACTACGCAGTCATAAGTTGGAAACAATAACCGGTTGGTCATTATAGACCACCATGCTCAAACCCACTATTCACTAAGTGAAGGCTCAACAACAATTCATCATTGATGCCCACACTAGTATGAACATTGAGGGAGACTAATAGGATATGTGAAAAAGTAGTAATCTTGTATAACTGTAGGATATGGAAGAGTGGCTGCGAGTGATCAGCACACTCGACCATAATCCTTACACTGCACCGACTGTATTGGAGAGGGTGAGGGTGGGCGGGAAAGAAGGTTCGATTCATCGTTGTTTTGCTCCTCTGGCGCGACTTTGATCACTGTTGGCCGGCAGTGACTGTTGTGGTGATAACGTAAAAATTTGGTTCTGTTTTTGCAGATCGTTTCCATCCCACATCACACGTTGGCATTCCACATTCATACTTCGTCATTCATGATGCAAACACGATGCCACACAAAACACTCACGAACTCCTGCCAGCTTCTCCTCCTCCGCCAAACCCATCAGATCCGCCCGCCATCACAACGAAGCTTTCATCTCCTGTAAGCTGCGAGTCACCGCGTGATTGAAGCAGAACTGACGCAAATTTTAGAGGATCTCGACAAAGATTCACTCGTGTACGCGAGCTTGCGTTCGGAAAGTCTTCTTGTGGCTCTGAAGGAACAACCATGATTACTGTTATAAGTATGTTCGGAGCAGCATCGGTCACCGTGTGTTGAGGCTCATATTGGGTGGTATGATGGGATTCGAGCACAAAGCGTAACGGTCTAATTTGTCCCCATAAAAAGTGCATACAAATGGGTAGCATTCGTGGACGATTCACAAACGCTTTCGCTTTATCCCTTTTGAATACGAGTTTCCAAGTGCTCCACCGCCAAGATCTCTCTGGTGCTCAGAGTCTCTGAGGGGCGAGGAAACAAGGCAGGGTTGATTGTATGCTCGGACTTGGTTTCAGAAAGCTCGGGCAGCTGATCGGATTCCGTTTCGCTCAAAGACGCGTAAAGAGAAAAAGTAGTACCATAGATCGAGATCCGAGGAGAAAGAGAAAGGGGTTAGGCTCGGCTCCACGCTCTATGATGACCATCGTTGGCCGTCGCTCGATGCATGGTGGCCATAAATGCTGGCAGCGGAGCGAAAGCTGGACAAAGACACGAGTGAAGCAGCGTCGCGAACGTTAATTGGCCTTCATCCTAAGCGTGGCCAGTCCAGATGAAAAATTTGCCCTATTCCTCACCCCCGGCGAGATCGCGATGGACATGCTCCAACGCTTTGGATTCACGCGTGTCAACCTGCGCAGCGGAGAGGCACGCAGTGTTTATTGTGTAGCGCCGCCGCGACAGCGGCGAGGTTCAGTCCTTCCTCACGAACAAGCAAGTCGCAAGATAAGTTTTTAATTCTCAATACAGGTACCGTTTGAGCATACCAGCCACAATACGAATGTATTCTTTAGGCGCTGCTTGTTTTGAATCTGTACAACATAATTTTTGAACCGGAAATCAGTCATGCGTGCTGCGGCGTTCGCATCCTAGCCGTAAATCTGATTGCCAAAGAAAAATGCACGCTTCAATCCACCTCGCCTCGCCTGCTCCTCTGATACAAGTGTCAAGTCACTACCCTCACTGCTTATGCGGTCAAGAGTTCAATATACCTTATATGAAAAACTGCGACCAAATACTGCTCAAGACAATCCCCAGCGTCATATTGATTTGGAGAGCATGGTTTTTTGGCGGAAGCTGGGACATGATTAACGACGGCTAGCAAGAACAAAGTACAGTAGCGAGTAGCGAGTGCGGGTCAGGGTTTTGAATCAGCCGAGAACCGATAGGATGTAGAGTCAGTGAGCTGAGCGAGTGCCTAATCGCAGAGCTTTATTGAGCGAGTGGAAATGCGCCAACTAGTTAGTGGAGTCGTGGCAACATTAAGCTTGACCCAGGAGCCGCACAGATACAAATACTATTAAAAAAGGTTGAATCTTTCGTACTGTTTTATGCAGCTCGAAGCTCAAGCACTGGATTCGTCCCCGTACTCGGCCTCATCTCCTTTTTCGCTTCAGCCGCTGTGCTCTTCTCTTTCTCTCGTGGTCTTGCGCAATCACATTCTTGAGGTAGCCGACGTTTGAAAGATTCGCTGTAATAGCAGGGTTCTGTTTGAGTAGTTGACGGCGATGGGTCTTTCGCGCCAGTGGAAGTATACTTGCGCATCCACGCCAGCTACAGCCGATTCCACGCTAAGTCCGATGCCTCCTCAGATGCCGCTTCCGTCGTCCTGAGGCTCGGGTCCTATGCTCCTGCCTGTGCGATCTCCTTCGGCATCAAGGGCTCCCACGGCAGTCGGCACCTTAAACATGGTCGACTGCAATGACAATGACATATTTCTTCTCCCTTCCAAACAGAACAATCCCCTGGACGTTGAAGTCCGAAATCCTGACATCTATGCGCGCTATGAATTGAATGAGGTCAGCTACAGAGTTTCGAATTGGTGCTATGATGTCTTCATTCTGACAACTTACGAATCGTTTGCAGTCCTTGGCTTGTGTCCGACCACGAGATGAGCGCTCTCCGTCGTGACCGCGGCGCGGATAATCGCGCTGATCACCATTCTTCGTAGGGTATAAAATACCATCTCCTTGTCAGCGGCAATAAAGGTAGCTATTAGCTAATGGAAGTCAGTGCTATTCACTGAGTTGAACACTGCATGTACCATTCCGAGATTGAACGCTGCATACAGGCTCGAATCAGGCTCGAATGTACACTTACGATCGAAACCTGCGTGTTGGGTAGCGGACCGTCGGAGTCTGTTAGACCTGTCGTATGACAAGCCGCACGTTGCACATACTTTGTAGCTTCTTAAACCTTCAGGCTGCATTACGGCCCAAAATAGACACGCTTCCGCGTATTCTGGTCGGAGGAGCAGCTCGAGCTGCCCGTCCTTCAGAGTCGCAACATGGTGGGTCAGCTCGGCTATGAGCGGAAGTTATACCAGAAAAGCCAATGCTCAAAGCCGGAGCCATCATCCCGCCCGTTCCCGTTAGTGTCGCTCTCACTTTTCCGGTTTCAACTCAACACCTCAACGCATGCAAGACAGCCAGTCACCCTTGCTATACGATGGCTATGCTAGACAAGATTGCCCGCGAATACGAGTGGGCGGCGTCCCTTTTCGTCAGCGACACCCAACTCTACAGCATACCTGCGTCTTCAAAAAGTGCCTTGGCGAGGGGGAGTCACACAAAGATCCTTCGAATGTGGCTAGCGACGGATTGTGGCGATCGACTCCGAGGTTTTTCTCGTACTCGCAGGTTCGAACCGGTACCGATGGGCTCGACATTATGCCGACGTAATGAAGGAGGCGGATCGACCGTTTGGGCAGAGCCCTCCTGAGGAATTGAGAGGGTTTCACTCATGAGGTATTCCGGAAGGGTGTAGAAAAATCTGAGAAACCCTTCCTGAGCCATATGTGCTCTAAATTGTCCCTGAGTCTTCCTGCGAAGTTTCTGAAGTCTTTCAAAAAGACTCGGGTCGTCCGATAGTGTACTCGTCAGAGAAATGAGGTGACATAGGCAAAGGCTCGCCCATATTCGATTGCTGCGTGAGCCGGCCCATGAGTAGAGTCGGTAAAAGACGGGAGCAAAGACAATGTGGTTGAAGGTGTTGGCAATACCCTGAGAACGAGAGCGGTTCAATGAAGGAAACGAAGAGCTGCCTCTTGATAAACGGCATCGCAATGAGGAGCAAGCGATAGGCCAGCATGCAAAGGTTATAGAACGACAAAAAGACGCAGAAAAGAACTGAGGGAGAAGCTTCACACCGCGTTGTTTGGGACACACGGCGGCGAGTCCGAGGACAACACGGAAGCCTCAAGACTTCATGACGGACGGAAGTCGATTACAAAGCATAGCGTGCCAAATAGCGAGAAGCAGCCGAGGCGCTTCGGCAACTTTTCATATATCGAATCACAAAATGTCATGCATTCCCATTTCCCGCTGTACCGGACATCATGATGGTAGTCAGGCGGAAGAAGTAAGCGGAGCTTTCTGATGCTCCCTTAGTTTTTCCTGGCGCGCCTTATCTTGACGGAGCAGGGCTCGGCACGACTATGGGATTTTACGACTATTACGACTATAGCCTCATACGACTATGAGCGACTATAGTCATAGCCGCTGATACAGTGCTTTGCAGGATAATATGACCCGTAAGAGTCATATAGGTCATATGACCATTTTAAGAGTCATAAAGTCATAAGTCATATTTGCAAATTAAGAGTGGCCCTGGAGGTCATATCATATGACCAGACTTTGGAAATTTTGGTCATATATGACATTATGACCAGAAATATGACCAGAAATCCTGCAAACACACAATTTAGTCATAATAAGACTCTTTTTGTGATATTATGACTCTTAATTATGACCTAATTATGACCCAATTAAGACTTACTCTCTGATCTCAACCCGAGCTAGAGCTTCTGTAACCGATATTTCTAGCACAGAGTTGACCTTCTGTGACTTCCGCACTGTCTCATGTGGCATAACAGTATGTAACAACATGTTCGTGCGTTGTCGCAACCTTTAAACGCCAGAGTCCAACCTCGGAAGGCATTTTGTGACATTGAGGAATATGACCAAAATATGACTTAAATAAGAGTCATATGACTCCTATTCAGGTCATGTCATATGACCAGCCTCTGAGGTGCGCACACAATAAGAGTCATGTCATATGACCAAGCCCCAAAAACAGGGTCATATGACCCATGAAAAGCACTGCTGCCGCGCTTGGTGCCTGGTCGTGGACCTTCGCTCTCTTCGGAATCGGAGGAGCTTGAGCTTGAGATTTGAAGGGTCTTGGTCGAGGAGAAGACGCGATCGGAGAGACGCTGCTGGATCGATGGACCCGCCTCCGAGGTACGCCGAGCATTACGGTCTGCATTGCCCTCGTCTCCAACCGCATACCCCGAAAGGCGCCGTGATGGCACCATGCCCCGATGTGCTGGCAACACGTGGCAACACCACGTGGCCAGTATCTTATCTCTTTTTCTTATCTTCCTTTCCCTTTCCCTCTCACGCATACCGCATAGCAACATCACCTCCACTTCTCTCCACTTTTCCCACGTCACACTTTTCCCTCGCTCTCATCGTTACCCTTCTCGAGCTCATCATTGTACTTAGTTTTCTCCCTTGTCATATATTCACTCTTCATTCTCTGCATCTTGCACATATCTGCTCTACAGGCTCCCTCTACTGGCTCCCTCGGATACCTCTACTTCCACGCCACCCTTGCCTCCGATTCACACAGCTTCCTTTCCCTGCCCGTTCCAGCACCGTGTCCGTTTTATGCGCTCGTTACCTTTCGCTTCCCTTCCCCCATGCCGCTGCAGTTCCCAGTCTCGATCACGACTCGGGACAGTCGTCTTTTTTGGTGCGGGGATGTGCTGGCAACACGTGGCAACACCACGTGGCCAGTATCTTATCTCTTTTCCTTATCTTCCTTTCCCTTTCCCTCTCACGCATACCGCATAGCAACATCACCTCCACTTCTCTCCACTTTTCCCACGTCACACTTTTCCCTCGCTCTCATCGTTACCCTTCTCGAGCTCATCATTGTACTTAGTTCTCTCCCTTGTCATATATTCACTCTTCATTCTCTGCATCTTGCACATATCTGCTCTACAGGCTCCCTCTACTGGCTCCCTTACAGGCTCGCTAGTATACCCGAGGAGATCGTCGAGGGGATGCCGATTCCGCATCGTGAGCAGACCTACGGGGAGACGCCGCTCCTCGATCGCTGCGCGGTACTTCGAGCCTAGGGACCTGGGCAGAGGGAGGAGCCCGAAGGGCAGAAGGTGTCGACCCGATTTGGGATGGAGCTTGGGATGAGGCTTGAGTTCCCATCTGCTGAGACTGGCTAGACGCAAACTGTAGATAGTCGTTGTAGCTTTCCCGCACTTGAAGCGCCTTGTACCGTTCTTGAGACTCGGGGAACGAAAGCGAAGGTGCCGAAAGGAAAGCCTCGTCGCGCGTGTCGGGCTCGTCGAAGGCGTACGCGACTTTGCGCAGGGAATCCGTCAGGACCGGAGAGACGTTGGGAATGGAGTCGATGGTCTGGCCGAAAGCAAAGATATTGAAGTCGTCGTCGAACCGGTAGCGGGCGATAGCATCGATGCCATCTAGCTCCGCTTGCATTGCTGCACGCACCGCTGACTCGTCCATCGCACAGACTGACTCAGTCATTCTGAATCATAGGAGTAAGGAAGGGGACATAGGATCATCAGTAAAGTTCTGGGGAGCACGAGGTGCAAGAATATCCACTCACAGGAGCAATCGTGATTGCGGCAGCCGGAAGTAAGGTTGGTCTGGCCGACTAGTGAGCAGCAGCGAGGCCGAAGACTTGCGCGGGGGTGGATTGGTTGTGCCGTGTGCGGACAGCGCGATGAGTCCTGGTGAGCAAGAGCGCTGGGTTTTTCGGGACGACCGGTGATCAGCAGCGAAGGCCGAAGCCGGAGACTCGTGCGAAGGGGAAGGGTGGATTGCGTTGAGCTGACGGCCGGTCCGCGCGACGAGCCCTGGTAGCTGGACGTGAGTCTGGTCGGGAGGCTAGTGAGCCTCGGATGAGAGCGGTGACGACGGCAAGAGAGAAGGTAGCCGCGGGGGATGCGGTGAAAACAAAGAACGCCGGTCCTGAGCCATGTCGCGTCAATGCGTCTGCGTCACATATATGCTTATTACATAACCACTAAACTACCACAACGGGCCGCAATACTCATAAATCGCCGATCAAACTCCGAAGCACCGTCCCTGGCATCGCAAATTACTTTTACTGGTCATCTGATGTCGCAATCTGGGTGCTGAGAGCCCCTGGAGGTCCAGAATGTGAGAAGCTTTCAGAATCTGACCTCAAACGGGGATTAATAGTCGTTTTGGTGAATATGACCAAAATATGACTAAAATAAGAGTCATATGACTCCTATTTAGGTCATATCATATGACCAGCCTCTGGGATGCGCACACAATATGAGTCATATCATATGACCAAGCCTCAAAAACAAGGTCATATGACCCATGAAAAGCACTGTAGTGGCTATTTCAGCGAAAAGCCAACGAAAATTTTGCATGGCTGAAATAGTAACTATTAGTTTTTATAGTAGCTATATCTCACTTGACTATACTATTTCTCGCCGAGGTGACCACTCACTATAACTTGACTACACTATTTCGCAGAAAAGTGGTAACTCTAGTAGCTTGCCGAGCCTTGCAAACAATGCTCAACCGCCTTGGAGTCGCTACCAGTCGGGACACCAGCTCGCGTCATTTGGTGCACTTCAATAAACTGGCACTTGCGAAAGCTCAGTCCCTGATGAAGGATGTCGACGCCGTTCACGTTCTTCTCTACGACAATTCAGACATATACGTACAAGAGCGATCAAACCAAGTCACTTCGAACACTCGAATGGTCAATTTAACAAGTCGCACGTATGTCCAGCTTCCAAAGTCTTTTTCTTCTGCGGCACTTTCCACTACCATCCTTTCCGCCCTTGACGCCCCGCGCAGTTTGGACGAGGACGAATTCATGGGCAAAAGTGCCTTTCTTCGAGGCGCTGGGCAGTACTTCCTGGCACGAGAGCTTTTGGATGTCAAGAAGGCATCTATCGACGTTCAAAACAAGCATACACAGCGTACAATTCAACTTCTGCGGGAATATAAGGAAGCCTGTCAAAACGCGCATCGTCTGGACGAAATCGAAGCAGCTCAATGGCAGCTTGCTCCTCTTCCTTTGATCGAGGCAAACGAAGGGAGCATAGACGGTAATCTGGCCGTGCTCGAGGACAGCTCAATCATTTTGCGCATATACGACGAGGTAGAAGTCCCGACCAACGTACCCTCTCCCCAGGCAGATCAATCTGCGCCTGAAGCAACAAAGTGGGAGCTGCTCCGAACCAGCGTATTGCCAGAGGGAAACGTCTTGCTCGTTGTCGGAGACCTGAAAACTCACAGGAATGTTGAAGCAGGATTGAAGGCACGTCGACAGCATGTCAAAGCGGAAGACAAATACAACTTTGTCCGTTCTTCCTCAGCTCCCTGGTATTTGCACTTGAATTGGGTTTGGGCGATCTTCAAGATCCACTTCGCAACAAATAAAGTAGGATATGCCGCCAGCCTCGAGCGTCTTCGTGATGCGCTACGCCGCGGAAAATCTGCGTTGCGAGAGGAAGAGCCACTTTACAATGAAGCCTGGAATTTGATCAAGCACACATTCAGCGGGTGGATTCGTTACCTTTTCCGGTGAGTCGCCTGGATCATCGCCAAGGACCAGGCCTCTGAAGTGTGAGGACTTACTCTTTGCCATTGTTGTCTTGGGACTGCGGTTTGCCGGTAGGACACAACTGGTCAAACAAAAAAAGGATACGGCGAAATGGACCCCCACGAGCGTTGAAGCGGTCCGCGAACTGGTTGACGGTTTGTGGGAGACGGTGTTCAGCGATTCCTCGGTACAAGCTCTCGAAGCCTGTCAGGATGAGGTCGGCCTGAAGCCCTGAACGCACGTCGATTTTTTCGGGATACCCTCTTGCCTCTTGGCGCTGGAGTGGGACGACGCCTGTCGCAAAGGGGACGTTGGAAGAATGTTAGCCGCGCAGAAGTTTTTGGCCATCGCGTTCGCCGGCGTCGGGAAGCATCAGTACTCACAGGCATGCCTTGACGACATTTGGGCCCATAAGGTGCTTCCTGCTGATACATGGCGGACGCTGGCTGCGGCTCGGCTCATCAACCGCTTCGGAGCACGTGAAAGCTTCATCGGGGCAGATCTTTATCAAGAACATCTGAACAAGGAACTACAGGTCAGTGGCAAAGCTACACGCTGTGTATACACTCTGCTTCTCAGTATCTGGGCTGACTCACGGATCCCAATCTCTCAGCGCACCGATACTACGCATGGAGCAGCAACAGTTGTTGCGCGGTTGCGAGACTCGTTCTCCGCCGTATGCGAGATCTCCAGGTCGCTACACGGCGCACATGCGTACCTGTTCGACGAGAACGGCAATCTAGAGAGAGAGAGCAAATTTGTCAAGGACATCGAGCGGATTTCGAATTTGGCACAACAAGATCGACTGCTTGACGCACGGCAGGATAGACTTTCAGATGCGACACTGGCTCAGCGAGCAGCCCAACGGCCAAAGGAAAACGCTGCCGGAGTGCCGAGTGGAATAGATCTGCTCGCAGACTTGGTTTCGGCGAAGTGCGGCGACGATGCTCTCGAACGGGGTTTGTGGTATTTGCGGGCGAGGGGCTTACGTCGGTGGACCAAGGTGCGGAAAGCGTGGGACAGGTTCGATGGCTTGCCGAGCTCGGACGACGACAAAGATCATCAGAACGAGACATCGTTCGACCCCAGCAAAGACGTCGAGATGAAGTCACTAGACGATATGGAAGATGATCCGGATGTTTTCAGCGACGGTGACATACAATCGTCGGAGCGAGATCACAGGCATCAAGCGTGGCTGCGAAGGGAGGAAGAGGAGGAGCTGGAGTGGGCCCTGGCTGAAGAGGAACTAATGGCAGATGAGGAATGAGGATGAATTATTGGCGCGTATACAAGAAGAAGAATGATCAATGTACTACTCACCAGTCACCACTGAGTTTCAAATTGGTATCGCTGCCGTGAGAGCATCGTCATCATTGTGGACGTCAAAGGACTGGCCTTTGGATACCCAGCCATTCCGAGTCAGTCGAGTAGCAATGGGCAGCGCGAGACTGGCATGGGCCCATACTTCAAGAATCGGCTGCAATTCGGAGATGTGGTTCGCTGACATGCCGGAGTTCGTCAATAACGTCGTTGTGGACAGCGCGCGCGAGTAGGCGAGGTGCTCTGTCGATGAGACCACCCAGCGTTTCGTCTGGCATCACAGACCGGGCCGTTTGCCAATCTTCCACACCTGATCGGCTTTCGAAGATCTGTTGTTTCCACTTCCATACCTCACGACCCAGATCGCGACAGAGCTCGACGGTATCGACATGAGCGGGAGGAACAGTGAGACGCGCTGCCGCCCTGATGCCGCTGGGCTCCACTGGAGCTCGTTGTACAGAGTTGCCCTCCGTGCACTGAGAGCAACAAGTAGGATTGGCTCTGTCGGCCTCGGCGTGTGTCTCTTGTGCCAAAGTGTTGCGCCAGTAGAAGCAGGACTGGGTATCCGAGACCGGTCCCGTGCCAATCGCAAGTGAGGGGATTGCAGGATGTGCCGTGCTGAACGGCTCGACAGTCTGCATGACCGGCCCAAAGTCCAATCGAGTGAGGCGACCGACGGCGGAACGCAAGAAACCGGGCGTCAAAAGCCATGCTTTCAGGTGCTCATCGAGGTTCGACCACTGCTGCTGCAACCGCGTAGAAAGACTTGAAGTAGGCGCTGGCGCTGGAGCCTGTGATGCTTCTCGACCTTGGCCAGCCTTGAATGCGTCCCTGCATTGAATCACCCAGGTTGGACATAGCAAGAGAGCCGCCGCACGCGATTGCGGACCTCGAGCACCCCGTCCAAAGTGTTGAACCAAGGCTCTGAAGTCTTTGGGAAGCTCCCACTGAATGACCATGTCCACGTCCGGTAGATCGATTCCCATGCCAAGAGCCTCCGTCGCAATGAAGACCCGTATTGTGCCGGCTAACAGACCATTCATCGTCCATCGCTTCTGGCTTGTCGTGTCGGCGGCCGTGAACGTCGCGGTGCTGTTTCGAAGTTCGGGAGGGAGATGTTGCTGAAGAACCTCCAGAATCGACACCGCCTTATCCCTGGAAGTGACGTATATGATCGTTTTCGGCAACTGGCCCGTCCCTTGCCTTGGTTGGATAACTTCGACGAGGTCGAGGAACGACGAGATCGGATGCTGGAACGCCTGGATATCGTACGCGCACCCGTCTCGTTCCTTCCCAACATCCAGTGCGAAGAATGGCAGTCGGCCGAACTGGAGGGCTGTACAGATAGCGGGTAGGAATGGGCCATTCCCATTCAGAGTTGCCGACATCGCGAGGAGCGGAACATTCGAGTTGAACTTGGCCCGGAGCACAGCTAGCTTGCCGAACTCTGGCCCAAATGGAGCCTTGTTGGAATTGGACCTGACTATGCCCCAATCATACACGACATGCGCCTCGTCAACCACGATGGCGCAGAGGTCTTTGGCCCATCTGCTCCCGGTCACAGCTGTACTAACTCTGCTGTTGTTGAACAGCATCTCCGGAGAGGCAAAGACGACTTGGGCGGTTCCGTCCTCGACCAGGTGTAAAGGACTGGATGCTTTTCCCTTTCCCTTTTTGTCTTGCTTGTGCGCTCGACGACAAGACTGTAAAATGTAAAGTGCATACATCCATATTTGTCAGTGCCCAGATCATCCTAGCCCAAGCAATTCAAGTCATAGACACTCATATTCAGCACACTGACCTCTGTGTTCAAAGTGTCGGCGTTATGTGCGACTGCCGATATACCAGCTGCGCGCAGCAACTCGACCTGTTGATGTCAAGAAAATTAGAGCCTAGCATGGTGACAGGCTGAGAGCAGACGATTCACTACCATCAACCATGCCTAACTGATGTTTCTCGATCTTTTTTAGTGCGGTCATGACGAGAATTTTGGCCTTTGGCAGTATGAGTGGTATGTAGTACCAGACCATGCTCTTGCCTGAGCCCGTCCCTGCGGCAACAACGCCGTCCATCCCAGCGATGATGCGGTACACGGTCTCGACCTGCCATGGCTTCGGTATAAAATTCATGTTGTGCATGGCACCGCGCACTGCCGCGGTGAGGACGTGTAGCGGAGGCAACTGGCTTGCGGATGATCGAGATACATGTATGCTAAGCTCCGATCCTGTGTGTATCAGAAAGTGTCAAGATTGAAGAAGGTTCATTCACAAAATCACACGACGACTGGGGAGGGGTGAGGGGATAGCTCACGTTTGCGTTTCATGCTATTGGTGCTTTCTTCCGGCAGCGCCGCCGAACTTCCGGACGCTTGAACTGACTCTGCACCCATCACCGTCGCCGCCGTCGGCGCTGCTGCTGCTTCTGGTGCTGAGTCGGGTCCGTGCCGAGCGTGAGGGAGCTGGGTCACTGCAGATGGCGGGCGAGGTGCGGCAAAGGGGCGTGGTTCATGGGCAGAGAGGCTCTGCGCGAGCGCACACAAAGCATCTGCGCCAATCTGATCATCGTTCAAGGAAAGGGAACTGTAGAACAATGTGTAGGAGTGTCACTTGTCAGTGATCAACATGCGCGGGGCGTCTGTGTACGCAACGTAGATAGGAGCGCGTCCGCGTTGCACCAGTTGTTGTGAACATTCTACCACTATACTAAAAGGTGAGACCAGTCTCGACCCAAGTGTCATGGATGATGCATATATCCAACACCAGTCCCATCTACTCACACATTCTCCACCTGATCCGACCCGCGTAGCGCACAGCTCAGCTTGGTCCGTGGGGAAGATCGTGCGAGTCTAAACGAGGTCTCTGGCACACAAAGAGAAGGACATGATGTCGGTCAGCTGCATGTGGTGTGAGGCGTGGGATGACCCAGCATGACACCGAGATACTGACCTTTGAGCCCCGAGACGAACCATCTTCTTCATCGACGTCGAGTGCGAGCGCAAGGGCAACCACAGCGGCAGTGGCGGCTTGAGGTATGGACGCTGCTTGCTGTGGAACGCTGACTATGGCGGCCAAAGGCGTCCGAGACGTTCCGCTTGATGATTGAGGTGTCCCGGGCATAGCTGTGTGATGAGAGCTGTAGATCATGCGTGGCTCAGTACGGTGTGCTTCGGCATGCAATGATGCAAGGATAAGGCGACAAAGAACTCACTGGCCGTCCAGAGACGTAGGCGGGAGAGCGCGACAGTTGCTGTGCCGAGGAAGGCGTCCAGTCTCGCGACAGTTGCGTCGGAGGCCGCTGTTCTGTACGATGGGAGTCGAAGCATGAGGCAAAGGATCAGCTGGGCATAATGACAAGTGCAGCACGTCTCCTACGGCCTACTCACAAGTCACAGCTGGGCGAGAGTCCGAGAGAGCGGAGAGCGACGACGGATGGCATCCAGCAGGCTGCTGAGCCTGGTGAGTGGTGGCGAGGAGCGTACTGCGATCACTGGTTGGAGACTTGTAGTGCCGGATCTGGTTATCAAGATCGGGCCTTACGAAGAGAAAGAGAAAAAAATCGTATGTGGTGACAAGTTGGGTCGGTTGTAATTCACTGTGCCAAATGAAGTAGTTTCCAGTTGGTGGAAACTAATTGGAAATCCGCAGTTTCCCCAGACTTTAGTACTGGGGTTATAGAGGTGGATTTCTTACGGCCGTAGAGCTATCCGCCTACATCAAATGAACTTTTTTTTCGCAATTCTGCACGTATCTTCCTCAAAACGTCTCAGCAGGGGAAGATCCCTATCCTCTGTTATGTCGCCAAGTTACGCGTTGTTTGGATGACTTTGAAGGGGGGTCAATTGGGACGTCCCCGACCGGTTTTGACCTCGTCACGGAGTTAGCAAGTTTCCGTGATTTCCGGCGTCCACTTCACCTCCGAAAGGTCGAAACCTTAACGCCGCTTGTGGCCAGCTCTGTCATCTTCATCCCTCATGATCATGATCACCGATTCCAACCACTGACTACTGAGTTCTGACTCTGTCCGACTCCGGACTCAACCACTTCATGAATCCGTGGAAGCCATAGGGGAGAACGCCCCCAGTCAACCAGTTGTGCAATCTCGACGACGTCTACCCCACCCTCGCACCAGGATTAGTGACAGCTTCTACCACAAACCAGGCCTATACCAATTACCACTCTGACATCAACTGAGGTCTGAGGCCATCTCCGTCACGTGTAACCACGACCACTTCTATCAATGTGTAGATACTCTGATCAATTTCTGGCACACGTCTTTCTCGGCCGTAAGTTGAAATGAATTAACCCTTAAATCCTCAAAAAGTCTGGGGAAAACTCTGACACGCAGAGCATGGAAGGTTGGCAACGATTCCATGGGGTTTCCATAGCGCTGGAAACTGTACCAGTTTTCGGGCAGTTTTCTTTGGATCCGAATGGCGAATACTGTGCAGTTTTCGAAGGGTTTTCGGTACTTGGAAACTTGAAGCGGATCTGGGAGGTCGATGCCGGGCAAAGACCTCTTGGTTTCCCCAATTGGCATGACCCCGCTCAACAGTCTCAGGGTTTCTAGGTAACCGGCTTCAACCTCAAAAAATTCATAGCTGCTTCCTGACCAAAACGATGCTCATGTCTGACGACAGAAACCGTGGAATTACTGTATTGCTACCTGTGTATGCTTGTGTTGAGACATGCTCTGGTCAGTGGTGAGTGTGGATGTGTCGAGTGGCACGGGTAGGCCGTGCCTGGGCAGCGACACCTTGAGACCAGGCGGTGGTAGCGCTTGAACCCACCGCGGTGGCGTGGTCTACAGGAGGCTTACAAAAGGTGGCCCGTGCTACACCAAAGGGTTTTCGACATAGGAAAACTGCTGCGCGTTATTTAGTTTTCGGCGGCGAAAACTTTCGAGTTTTCACGGGGTTTCCACCAACTGGAAACTACCTCGGATGGCACAGTGATTGGGACTTCCCCAGCCAAAACTGGGTCGAGCGCGTCCAGACCGTCTCCACGGGATCCTGTCCTGTCATCACGTGCGTGCGACGGTCTGTTGGAATGCACATAGCAACTAACTCCACCTCGTACTCCGAACGCTCAACGCTCAACGCTCAACGCTCAACGCTCAACGCTCAACGCTCAACGGTCCCCTCAACATCTATCCCCATTCCTCTTGCTCATTGTTGTTCCCAGCCTCGTCTGTACTTAAGAAGAGATCCTGTGTCCATTTCCTCTCTTTTGCAATCAAGCCTTCAGTCCATATTCTACACGTTCTGGTGTGACCAGACTATCGACAACGACGCTGTTCCCGCGCTTCAAACTTCACACACTATACTATCTGTGCTGGATGGCCATGTGCTCACACACGTGGCACCAGTATCTTATCTTATCTCCTTCTCTTTCTCTCCACTTTCCTCTTTTCCCACACACATTCCGCATAGCAACACCCTGCCTCCACTTCCCTTTCCCTTTTTCCCACGTCACATTTTTCTCTCGCCCTCATCCTTACCCTTCTCGAGCTCATCCTTGTACCTAGTTCTTTCTCTTTGTCATTCATCATCACTTCACTTGTCATTGTACACATACTACTAGCAGAGGCTTCTCTAGTTTAGTATACTATCACACCTTCACATTTATTTCTAACACGAACGGAGAGAGATCGAGTCAGAGTTGAGGGAGATCCGCCTGTATCAAGTAGGCTGTGTAGCAATACGTGAGGTTTGATTTGGAAACCTTTTCTCGGCCGAAAGTACCTCAAGTTTTATTCATTCTATTTCAATATTTAAATATTTCAATATTTGATTCATCTATCAAAATTACAAACTCCACCTGCGGGAGTGACAGAAATTCTGGGGAAGACTCTGGTTCCAAACCAGGTCACTATTTCAGTCTATGTATCACCCTGTAGCCTGCTCATAAGGACGAAGAAAAGTTTGCTTGAGAAGGGAGGAAAGTAGGAATGCGACTATGTAAATGACTATTTACTACAACATGCGCTTCGTGCATTGGAATTTGGACGCTTTTTCTGTCAGTGGGGCGGCGGAGGGGCGAAGCCCCGCGGCCGCCCGTGGATCGACAAGTAGTGCAAAGAGGTTTTTTTTATTATGTAGTTACGATCAAATCATACGATCAAAATTTAAAAAAGAAACTGTGGAGAAGTCTGGGTAACGCTCTGGTCACGCCCCGCACGACCAGGTCTGTCACGAATCCCATGTGTAAGGGCACTTAGTGGAGTACAGCGCCCACCCAAGACCAACACCTCCAGCCAGTCACCACTCAACCGCATACATACATCATACAACCCATTGCAGACAGCATACATCCCATTGCAGGCATGCGATCTCACAGCTGGAAGCCCCCCTTGTGCGCAGTTCCTGAGATTCCCGCACGGCGAGCGCATTCAGGCGCCGGTAGCTCCATCCTAGGCAAGCGGAGAGCGCGCGACGAGCCAGAAGGGCAATTCACGCGTGCCACCCAAAGCCGCTCATCTCACTTCCGAGCACTCCCGCGCCTTCTCAGGCACTCCCAGGACCGCCTCAGACGCTCCCAGAGCCGCCTTATGACATTCATTTCCCTTCCCCGCACTTCTTCTCGCGCTCCAGCACTCTTCATGCCACTCATTTTGTTTCTCTGCTTTTCTCAACGCTCCGCGGCGCTCCCGCAATTAATTTCATTTCGCATTTCCCTTCTGCGTTCTGAAGGGAAGTGAAAACAGCAGTTTCGTGATCTTTGTAGCTACTGCCTACTACCACCACCCGCAGTCACCGTCAGCAGCCCAGCTCCTGGGTTTGCTGCTGCAGCCCACAATGGATCAAGTACCTCGTGCAACTCTAGTAGAAGAGGCTGCCGCTCTGGCGCTGATGCAGCGAAGGCGAGAACGAAACTCTCAATCCAGCGAATTCCGACGCCCTCCTGCTTCTATGTTCCTCTGGGCTCATGTCAGTGAGCTATTGCAGCAGCGTTACTTAGTGGAGCGGGTCGCGGTACCAAAGAGCGCCGTATGGGCAACGGAAATACTTCCGGAGCTGGACGACTCGCGCTTCCGGACCTGGACGAGAATGGATCGTTCCAGTTTTAATTTCGTTCTTGCCCAAATCGAAGATCACGAGATCTTCATAGGCGGAAAGGGGTCGTTTCAAGCCCCTGTTCCCAATCAGCTCGCAATAGCACTTCATCGCCTGGGATCAAATGGAGTCGGCGATGCGATTCGCTTCGATGCTGGACTCTGGGGCGCCTCGGAAGGTCACATCTTCAATTGCACACGCCGCGTTGTAACTGCTCTGGCTTCCCTCGCGGCGACTTGGGTTAGATGGCCTGACTCTGCGGCACGTCAAAGTGAATCAAACGATGCGGACCGTCGATCAGGTTTGAAAGGCGTGGTCGGAAAGCTGGACGGGACCGACATTGTCCTCTATGAACGACCTGGTATGTCCCTCCCTGTTCCTTCATAAGTCTTCTGGTCTGTAGAAGCCAGCTTACACAGGCTGCTACACGCTCAAGCCTCAAATTGATCCCAGAATGAGTATAGCTGAATGCTGATCGTTGTGGTCTTTCACACAGGAGGGAGTCTGAACGGCGACGAGTTCTTCAATAGAAAGCGGCGGTATGCCATCAACCTCACCGCCATTTGCGATCGAAGCATGTTGTTCACCTACATGCTTGTAGGTTGGCCGGGCTCGGTGCACGACAGTCGGGCATGGTCGGTTTCTGCGCCAAGACGGAACCCAGAGCGCTTCTTTGACGAAGATCAGTTCCTTCTAGCGGATTCTGCCTACAAGAATACGGATACTTTGGTCACCCCTTACAAGAAGCCTCTCTCTAACCTGCTCCCCAATCGGCGCTTCAACCATCTCCTTTCTTCCGTGCGGATCGACATCGAACATGCGTTCGGTCTGCTGAAGGGACGCTGGGCGTCGCTGAAGAGCTTAAGGTTGAGATTGGTTAGTGAGGAGCAGCTGGGTCTAGCATGTAGTTGGATTACTGCATGTGTTGTTCTACACAACATGTTGGTCTCGCGGCAGGATGGATGGGATGATGTGGACCAGCCACGGGAGGAAGAGGAGGACCAGGCAGTTGAAGGATCGGTTGAGGCGGAGAACGAGGCTAGGAGGAGAAAGGTACAGCGCCGAGCACTGAGACGGATGTATGACTGCACGTAGTGTTGTCGGCTGTCGCAGTTACGCGTCTGTTCTGACTTCAGACGTTGTGTTGAGATATCGAATCTGCTCAATGAATGAAGATTGATCATCAGCCTCTTGTCGTTCTCAAGCGCGTGCGTCCATATGGCCATTCACCGCACTCACCGGCGCATGAACCTGACGGAGAGCGCGATGTCTCATGTCAGGCGCGTTAGCATCAAAGAAGAGAAACGTTGCTTGCTCTGGGCTCCTCCACGTGCGAGGATGTCGCAGTCTGCGTTGCCATAGCTTGGCCATCATTATTGCCAGCTGCAGCAGGAACAACCGCGGGTTGAGCGGATCCGAGGGCGCTGGTTGCCGCGAGCTGAGAGGTCGAGACGAGCTGAGCGGTCTGTGGGTAGAGGTGATGTGCCAAAAACTGTGGTGGAATGGGGAAATGTGGGGTCGCCATGAATTGAGGAGTGGCTGGGAACTGTGGGGGATGTGTTGGATAGTGGCCTAGACCAGCATGCACAAACCCCTGTGCAGGTGCAGGTGCAGGGGCGGGTGCGGGTGCGGGGGCAGGGGCGTAGTGCTGAGCGAATTGCAGGGCTGAACCAAGCTGACCGCCTTCCGCAGAACCTTTATTTTCATTCACATCAGTCGCGGACGTGGCTCCTGGAACCACCGGGGCAGAGAGACTGGTCGCAGGTTGGAGCAAACCGAACCAAGGAGGGTGAGATACACCCGGCATGGTTGTGTTTCCGATCGATGGTGAGCCCCACATCGAAGTGGGAGGAGGAGGTGGACCAACTTGCGACGAGGGATAAGCCGAGGGGAATGTCAAGGGGTATGCTGGAGGGTATCCCATGTACGGTGCTGGGAAAGGATGAGCATGGTGAGGCGGGTACGGGGCTGGCGCAGGGGCGAGAGCAGGGGCAGGCTGGCCGCTTTGCATAGCACGAATGAGCATCATCGTCCTCATTTCCCGCTCCTGACGCTCACTTTCCATCTGCAGTTGATGCTTCTTGTCGGCCAACTCCGCTTGCTGCTGGGCTTCCCTTTCCCTCCTCTTCTCCTCCCTCCTTTCCGTCTCCCTTCGTTCTTCCCGTTCCTCGTCGCGTCTCCGATCCTCGCGCCGCTGTCGTTCCCGCTCCCACTCCTTATCGTCTTTGCGCTCATCCCTTTCCTTCGCGTCAGCCTCCAGTCGTTGCGCCCGTTCCATCGCCTCTCGCACTTCGACTGCGCTGAGCTTGCGCTCCTCCAAGCCGCGATCTCGTTCGGCCTTCTCACGCTCCATCTCGAGGCGGGCGCGCTCAATGTTTTGACTGATGGCGAGGTTTCTTTCGTCCTGGGCACGTTCCTGCTGACGCTGACGATCCGTTGCTTCGGCTCTTTTTTCTTCAGATTTTTACCATCTCCTCCATCGCAGACCCGACCTGCGAGCCTCCCACCGCATTCTTCCGAGGTTTGAGCGTCCCTGGAATAGGCATGGGGATTTGAGCTGATGATCCGGTCGGTTTCTTTGCAGGCTGAAGCGTGGAGGCTGATTTCGCTGTTTCTTTGCCCTTCTCATTCCTCTCCTTCGTTGGCTTAGCACCGGCAGTAGGATTGACCGTGCTCGACGTTTCGACAGTGAACCTGCTTCCGGTAAACAAGCCTTCGATTCCCCCCACACCGCTCGCCTCCTTGTCCAGTAACGCGCTGGCAGAATCCGAACCCGGGACACTGCTCAACGAATCGTTGTCGCTGTCGCTGTCGCTGTCGGCAACTGGGATCGCCTCTGGTTTTTATCTGCGGCGGAGGAGCTTTGGAGGATGACTCCTTCTTCTTTCGATTTGTTTTTTTTGGTTGCGGTTCGCCCCCCCCCTACCTCAACCAGTGTCGGAGGCTTCACGCTGGAACGAGTTCCCATGATGTCGTCGAATTCGTAAAACCACGGACAGATTCTATCGAGGTAGGCTGGAGAAGCCCGGGAGTCCGTTCAGCAATCTCGCGACGACGGCATGCGACGAAGGATGAAGTGCTAACTCAGTACTCACCCTTGATGGTTTCCTTCTTTTTCCTCGCGCTCCCTGTCTTCTCCCAGGTCCAGGTTACGGTATCATGACTATCACGATCCGCCCCAACCCCTTCACCCGTGGAGTTGTCGAGTAAGTCGACCTGCTTCTTGTAGATGGTGATCATCCTATGTATTTTGTTGACGAGCTGTTCTATGGCGAGATTGGCGACATGCAGTTCCTCGTCTTTCTTCATGTCCGCAAGAAGCCACTGGCACTCCGCCTTCTTGTTCCGGAGGTACGATCGGTACCCACCCCCAGCTTCTCCGTTTCGTCCTGGTTTGGCGAACCATGCGCAGATGGCGCTCTCTTGATCCCGCGTCCACTGCCAGGCTGCACCGCCGTCTACGCCCTCGCCGCCGGGACCGGAATTGTCTTCGTTCGAAGTGCTTGCTCCTCTTGGAGCTCTGGAATTGGCTGCAGATTTGGCGCGCCCCGACGAGCCCGTTCCGTTGCCCGCCATACCGAAACTGCGTGAGTCTTGGTGCTTGCGATATGTGCCGTTGCGTTGCTGAAACTTGTCGGTTGCTTCAACGGTCAAGGGACTAAGGTGCGCGCAGGCTACAGGCTGCTGCTTACCCTTCTGAGCTCGGGCGCAGGCGTTCAGGACAGGCCACGCGTCCAATCATGAATCAACTGACCGAGCCCTTCCGCCACGGGCAATTCTTATTTCTCCCTTCTCTTTGCCTTCAGATACCATTGTCCGGATTGCGTGATAGGTGCAGCTTCATTTCCCCTGCGGCCCTGCTGTCCTTCTCGGCTTCTCGATGACCCCTCTCTTTGGACGCACCACCACCATATTCTTTTTTTCCTCTCATTCTTCTTCCGTCCCCTCCGGTACCGCTCACCTAACCCCCCCCCATGGGAGATGCGAACCATCGTCTCCAGTCCTAAGGTGAAGTAGCATCATGATGCCCCAGTCACCCTCTTACTCCGTCGTAGACTCGTAGTTTGCTGATTCTATCACCAGTCATCACTTTCCGACTTCCAGTATTGTACCGTAGATCCTCTGCTTCTTTGCCTTGAGCCTCGAGTGCTGCTTTGCCTTGAGCCTTGAGCCTTGAGGACGACAAGCGCGGCCCTGAGTCATCTCAGATGTGGTGACTGCTTATTGGTGAGTAGGCGACTGATTACTGTCCAGTGTCCGGCGTGGACCGTAGCCCCTGGGCCATCATAACCTCTAACACTTGTTGACTCCATCCTTAATCTTCCCTCACTCTCACCCAGCCTTCTCAGATTATTCATCGTCCCGCGTTCACCAGTCGTCCGCTGACCGCTCTCGAGAGTTGCGGCTTTGACAATGTGAGACTTTCCCGCTGCCATCTATCTGATCGCGACCGAGCACCAATGCTGAATGCTGAAGTTCTTACATACGCTGTTTTATCTTCGTTGGCCAGCTTCCCTGCATCTCAGGTTACGATGTGTGAACTGTGGCCAGGGCCACTCGGTGACTGGTGAGTACATGTGTTTGCTGCTGCCTAAGACTAGATGCATGGCTATCAGCATTTATTCTGATCTATGTGCGTCTCCATTATTACACATCCATGTTCTGCAGATCATCACACGAACAATTGAGCAAACATGCGCTCATCAATCATGATTTATGATCATCGCCCATCGGAGATAAACCCCCCCTAGACCCGAGGATATTTAAGGCAAGTGCCCGGTTATCCTCTCCCTCCCTAACCCTCTCTCCCGCGGCATCACACATCGGGCATAATCCTCCCTAACCCTCTACCAGTCATCTCACAGTTCACACGGCCACGCACTCACACCCTTAGCTCTTCCATTTTCTCACATGTAGGTAACATCAGACTGAAACGGCAACCAGGTGTCCAGGTCGATCCTAACCGCAACCCTCTCTCCCATTTGCTGGGAGCTTGGGCCTAATCGCATTGGCGGGCTGTGGCCTGTGATCTGCATCTGTGAGTTGTAACCCTCCTGCTAAGTTCCTCACAATCAACCCATGGCCTTGGCCCTTGGGGGACGGGGACCCTGGCTCATTGGTATGGCCGTAAACCCCCAGGCCCCAGGCCCCAGCTCAAGCGTACCCTGACCTCCTGATCGCTGCTGTATTTTTGCTATTACTGGCCTGGCTATTACCGATTTGCTTCGCTGCAACGCAATTTGATAAGTGCTGAGATCAAGCTCGCTTGAGAACTGTCTGAGTGGGATCAAGCGGTTTTGGAAGTGGATGGGAGCGAAGAGAAGTGGATGGGAGTGAGTGAAGTCGTACAAAACGACCCTCTCAGACACGCTCGCTCACTCCCGCTGAAGTTTGAAATGAGTGGGATCGAGCGGGTTTGAGATGTGATGAGCGGCGTTGGGTGGCACGCGTGAATTGCCCTAGAGGAAGACACCCGCTGGTCGAAGCGTGCCAAGGTAACCCATAGATCTCCTCTTTACTCTTCAGTGCTTCTCTGCTGGTTGTCTTGATTATGCTCATGCTCATCTCTTATGTTCTCTCTTTCCTACATTCCCTTCTTCTTCTGTCTCTTCTCTCTGCAGCTGTGCTATCCTTCATTGCAGATCCTGAAGAAGACCAAGCTACAGTTCCAGCCCCGTCCGCATCAGGTGGTGGCGTCGGATGCGATCCACCGAGGATGGGATGTCGTCTTCAAGTCCCCCACGTCTACCGGGAAGAGTCAGGTTATCGACTACCTCGACTGTCTCCTTGATGACGGGGTTATCATCACCATTGGACCCCTGCGAGTTCTGCTGAAAGAATACGTTCAAAGGTGTGTATTGATCAGTCATCGAGCACCGCAGCTTCCTCTGTTGATGTCTCTTACATGCGCCTCACAGATTTGAGGATCGAGCGACGCATGTGGACGCCAACCACAAAGAACCAGCGCTGCTGGCTTCAATTCGCGACGGGAACTTCCGGTTTGTCTTCACGACTGCAGAGTCCGCCACGGAAGGCGCCTTCCTCAACCAGGTCCTAATGCATGAGAAGTTCAGGAAGAAGGTCAAGGCATTTGTCTTTGACGAGGCGCATACACTCGATCAATGGGGCAGAGACTTCCGCCCAAAGTTCCTTCAGCTCGGTCATGTGCGCAAGCATCTCTCAGCGCCCGTACTCATCATGTCGGCAACACTCACCAAGTTTGCGCAGCAGCTCTGCGAGACAACCCTTCAGCTCTTCAAGCCCCTCGTTGTCGACGTTGGAACGGGCAGACCGAACATCTTCCTCCGAGTCCAGCCAATCATGCACGCGGAGAGCAGCTTCCTCGACATCTTGACGGCGTTGCCTCAGCTGTGGAGCCTTCCGGGGATGATAAGGTTGTCCCTGGAGTAACGCGGAGGACTCCGCCTCCGCACTTCCAAATTCCGCCGGAATTATGACTTTTTGAGGCGAGCTCCGCCTCCGCAGACTAAGACAGAGCTGAAAAAAAAAACAGCTCCGCGTTCCGACGGAATTATACAAAAGTTGAAATCCCAGCTCCGCGCTCCGCGTTTTTTCTGTGCGTTTTCATAATGCTCCTCCGTGCTCCGTGTATGCGGAATTCCGTCGTAGCGCAGTGGTGGTATAATTTGATCTCAGAATGACTCAACACAATCAGAGCTATATATTCACCATCCGACGTTGCTGCGGTATTGACTCAAGTGCTATTCTGAAGCTCTCAACGGACGATGACGCCTGTTTTATCCCCTGCGCGTGTCGGCCGATGCCTAAATTTCTGGGAATTCCGCAGATTTCCGCGGAACTTGGACGGAACTCCGGCGGAGCGCACCCAAAATAAGGTCACTTGACCCCTATTTTCGACTATCACGTGACCTCACAGCCCCGTCGGAATACCGCGGAAATTCCGCCGGAATTGTCACACCATTTTGACGACTCCGCGCTCCGTACTTTTGGCTAGTGGGCCCAGGATTGGGCTCCGCGCTCCGCGTAAATTCCGGCGGAGTCCTCCAGGCGGACTCCGTGCTTTTTTAAGATCAAAATTTTCCCAAAAGTGAGCTTAAGGATGAGCACGGAGTAAGCCCCGGAGCGGCTTTGCCGGAGCGCCCCGGTTATCCGGGGGAGCCGGGAGCACGGAGTGAGAATCGAGAGGTTACCTCACCGTTGCCGGAGTACGGAGCTGACGTTTAAGCAATGTAGGAAGTTCCCCGGAGTACGGAGCTGACCTCTGAGCGTTGCAGAAAATTCCCCGGAGTACGGAGTAAATACCTGTGAAATGTGACGGAGTACGGAGTTACCCCCGGAGTCCGGGGCGCTCCGGGGCCTCCACATTTTTCTCATAAGGAAGGTATTTTACTATAAACATGGGTATTATGGGGTCAGTTTTCACAAAATTATTTTCACAAATCTCATCTCGCAGTCTAAATCTCGCCAAAACAGCTTTTCAAGCGCTCTCAGGCTGTTCTTTTAAGCACAGCTGCTACAAGCTTGATCACGAGCATACACATTTCTGAAATCATGCCATATTTTGGGATTTGTGAGATCGTCTCCCGGAGTACGGAGCTCCCCCGGATTATCCGGGCTCCGTAGCTACGGAGTACGGAGTAGACTTTCTGAAACACTTCATAATCTGACGGAGCACGGGGTAAGTTTTCTCTGGTGCTCCTTATCGTGACGGAGTACGGAGTAAGATGCTGGTGTAACTCTGAAAAGAGACGGAGCACGGAGCAGCACAGAAAGTCAGCGGAGCGCCCCGGAGTATGGGCCCGGGAGTACGGGGCACTCCGGGGCGCTCCGTCGGAGGAGTACGGAGTCCGCAAAACCCCAGCTCCGCGTCAACTCCGGGGACAACCTTAGGTCGGAGAGGAGTCCACGGTCACCTGTGATGTGGTGAGTCGCTCCAGAGTCCAGGATCCAATCAACCGCAGCTGATTGATCTCCTGTCTCCTTGGGTTCTTCGGAACTAGTCGCCATATCGATCAAGGCTTCGAAAGGGTTGATCTGATGACGGATCGGCGAGAGATGATTCGCCGATGCGGTCTAGGAGGGAGCTGGGGCTGGCGATGGCGGCCGCGGCCGAGCCTTTCTGTGTCCCCGAGCGACACTCTGCCGCATAAGTATAGGCGCGGAGGGCCCCGGAGTACGAGGAACTCCGGGGCCCCTACTCCGGCTGACTCCGGCTAATCTTCAGATGCTTTTTCGCGCTCCGTACTCCGCTCGTTTTTAGGCAGTCGTCCCGACTCCACTCCGCACTCCGCACAAAATCCCCCCATCACATTGCGCCAGCTCCGTTCTCCGGCTAAATTTAGTAATAACTTCAAAGTTCACACTGTCATTTCCCCGGAGTACGGAGTGCGATGAGAGCTGGAGCAAACTCTTTGCCGGAGTACGGAGTTACGAGCTCAATGACCAGACGGAGTGCGGAGTTTTCCCGAAACTTCCGGGTGCTCCGGGGCCCTGTCCTTTCAAAATTACGTCGCAGTTTCTGAAAATCCAATCGGAATTCAGCGTATGCTACTTCGTTTTACAATAAAATTACCAGAAAAAAATTCAGATTTCTCCTTTGGGCTTCAAATTATGTTTGTGAGGGTTGTACACGGAGTAGGCTGCGGAGAAGGCTTGCATGGAATTCCGTGACACTCCGCCGAAATTCCGTAAAGATGCGGAGTACGGAGCAGGGTTTTGAAAATTTCTGCATTTTGGATTCCGAATTACCGCACACATAGCTGGCGGAGTGCGGAGCTGTTAAAACTGAGAATCAATCCTGACGGCGGAGTGCGGAGGTCAGAATGATGTGTGGCACTAAATTGACGGAGCACGGAGTTCTGCTTGAGCCTGACGGAACGTTTGCGAAAATTCCGCTCTCCGTAGCACTCCGTGGGTCGCGTGGCGTTCATCATTCAACATTAAATTGAGCCGAACAATGCCGTTTCCCTGGGCCGCCTACTCTCTTGCTCCCAGCCAGCTCTTATGTGCAGGTCCATCTCTATCTTACAGGTATTCAGAGAACCAGTGAAGGATCTGACCACATGCAGAACAGCAGAACATGAAATTCTCGAGAACAATGCAGCAGCTCAGTCTACCTGGCTATTGGTAGCTGTTTCTGCTTTTTGGCTCCATTCGAACTTATTAGGTGGAGCCCTAAGGTTGTCCCCGGAGTTGACGCGGAGCTGGGGTTTTGCGGACTCCGTACTCGGGTCCGCCGGAGGCGGAGCGCGGAGCTCACTTTTGAGAAATTTTTGATCTTCAAAAAGCACGGAGTCCGCCTGGAGGACTCCGCCGGAATTTACGCGGAGCGCGGAGCCCAATCCTGGGCCCACTAGCCAAAAGTACGGAGCGCGGAGTCGTCAAAATGGTGTGACAATTCCGGCGGAATTTCCGCGGTATTCCGACGGGGCTGTGAGGTCACGTGATAGTCGAAAATAGGGGTCAAGTGACCTTATTTTGGGTGCGCTCCGCCGGAGTTCCGTCCAAGTTCCGCGGAAATCTGCGGAATTCCCAGAAATTTAGGCATCGGCCGACACGCGCAGGGGATAAAACAGGCGTCATCGTCCGTTGAGAGCTTCAGAATAGCACTTGAGTCAATACCGCAGCAACGTCGGATGGTGAATATATAGCTCTGATTGTGTTGAGTCATTCTGAGATCAAATTATACCACCACTGCGCTACGACGGAATTCCGCATACACGGAGCACGGAGGAGCATTATGAAAAACGCACAGAAAAAAACGCGGAGCGCGGAGCTGGGATTTCAACCTTTTGTATAATTCCGTCGGAACGCGGAGCTGTTTTTTTCAGCTCTGTCTTAGTCTGCGGAGGCGGAGCTCGCCTCAAAAAGTCATAATTCCGGCGGAATTTGGAAGTGTGGAGGCGGAGCCCTCCGCGTTACTCCGGGGACAACCTTACCCGTGGAGGACCAGCTGCTGGCTTTCTCTCCCCCCTCCCTTTCTTCCTTTCTCCCTCCTTCTGCTGGTTGTTCTCCCTCTCACCTCTTCTTCCCGAATTTATGACCGACGACCAAGGATGAGCACGGAGTAAGCCCCAAAGCGGCTTTGCCGGAGCGCCCCGGTTATCCGGGGACGCACTCCGGGGGAGCCGGGAGTACGGAGTGAGAATCGGGAGGTTACCTCACCTTTACCGGAGTACAGAGCTGACGTTTGAGCAATGTTTTCGAGATTTGTGAGATCATCTCCCGGAGACGGAGCTTCCCCAGCGCGGCGGCACGTTCCTTTCAGTCTGGCCTCTGATGACACGGGTCCACGTTTCAGTCGGACTCGGCCTGGTGTTTCGCGTCGCCATCGGGAACGATTCCCTTCTGGAGGCCCAGTAGTGCCTTCGTCATCGCCGTGTTTGCTTGCACTCCGTAATACTCCGTCCCCTGTTCCGCCACCATGGCCAGCAACTTGAAGTGGTAGCCCCCCTTCCTAGCAATGTAGAAGAAGAAGTGATTGGCGTCGTGGGTCTTGTATTGGTTGTCCATGTATGGCTGGCATGCCAGGACACTCTCCTGCTGTTGGAGAGCCTCCGTGGGTCGATCGTCGGTCTTTTCCTCCACCTTCTTGAGGCATGTTAGGCAGAGATCTTGACCGCAGGCGGTGCATTGTTCACCCCCGATCATGAAGCACATGAACTGGGTGCATTGGGGCCACTTTCCCTCCTTCATCGTCCTTCCGAAGACGTGTCTGTCGATGCGATTAGCGTGGCTCTCCTCCTCACGCAGGAGAGGCAACACGTCCAAACTCAGTCTGCCTGCCTACAGGAGTTTACGACAAGGATAGGAGGGTTGGCCGTCTATAGCCCTGCACCGCCGTAGCTGTGAGACGTGGATATTACTCACCGCCAACGCGAATGCTTCCTTGAGTGGCTCTTCGTTCGGGAGGATGCGCCCCCCTCTATCTCTCCCCACGCGTCCTTGGGGGCCACCAAGGGCTCGTCGACAAATGCGTCCGTGACATATGCAACGCCGAGCGCGTCAAGCTTGAGGATCCGGACATAGCGGAAAGAGCATTCCAGTGCGCCATCCAGCCCCTCTCCCTTGCGCTCCCGGGCTGTCTGGTGGTGGCAAGCTCGGCAGGTGTGCTTGTCCGCAATCTTCGGGTCCAAATCTTTTAACAGTTGGGGGGAGGAAAGACCCGTGGGCGTGAGGATAGATGTGAGCAGCATGGATTGACACAAAGACCAGTGGTTAGAACATACCAGATTGTCGGCTGGCTATAAATCAGCGAGGAAGAGGAAGGGAGATGATTGCGTGGGAGAGACTAATCATGTCAGTTGCAGGCGACATGTTATGATGGAAGGGGGTTGGCTCTCAGTACGTACAAGGCTGACGGCTGCTATGCGGCGCGGAAGGGGGAGGTAGGGCGAAGTGTTGTATGTTGGTCAAGGTCAGTGGTCAAGTCAGTTCCTGACAGCTTGCAATTGCGCAAGGGGCCTCCGCTCAAAACATACCAAGAGTGAAGATCAGCACGCGCGCGGAGAGAAGGGCGTAGCCGTGCGGACGGGGAGGACAGGGACCGCTGAGTTGGGGTGGCTGTCGATGGTGGATGGAACCCTGAATGACGTGTAGCGATAAAAAGGAAAGTCGATTCGGTCTACAAGAGCATTGGCACGAAGAGGAATGAATTGAATGACGGGAATACATGTTCTAGACTACGTGTTACGCGTGAGGAGAGTGGCTCCGCCTTCATAAGCGGCTTCAGGGTGGTCGCACTCGTAAGTAAGCCACTCCTCTGAGAGAGCTGCGAGCCGCTGTCGCCAGGTTTCTCGCTTTTTGAGGGCCTCGGTGGCGCCCCAGAAGGTGGGATCCGGTGCACGAAGCGGGGTATTTGAGGGGTAGGCGATCCCGCACCCAGCCTTTCGATGAGATCAAAGGTTGATTGCGTAAGAGAAAAAATATGAGAGGAGTTTACTTGGTTGGAACTTGGAATGGGGTACGCACCAGGATATGCGAGATACAGGCCTCCGGATTCATACGGAACTTTTCAACGTAGTGAAGGAGGTAAAGGCCACAGTTGTAATCATTGGGCTGGACAGGAGCATCTTTCACGTGGATGATGTTCGGCTCCGGTATGCGTGCGTGCCCGGCCGACTACGACTGGCAATCTTTGTCGTCCCATGTGATGCCGGCGGCGTTGAGTTCCGCGCGCTGCTGGAGCATGACGAGCTGGCGGAGAAACGCAGCAATGGGATCGACGGTCCGGGAGTCGTAGCGGCCTAAGGAGTCAAAGAAGAGGAGCGTGGGCCGGTCCGGACGGTAGGATGCGTTGTTGGACTTGATCAGACTGGCGGTTTGGTTGTCGGGCACGAACAGAGGGAGAGGTCCGAAGGGGGAATACGTTTTCGTTGACAAAAAGGGGCACTGGATGCGGGCGCTGGAGCTGACGGGTGCGAGGGTTCATTGGCGCCGGGGGTGGAAAAGGGGGGTATCTGGGCTACTCGGTCGCGTTTCGTGCTCGCTTGGCCCCGGGCCCCGTAGGTACAGAGTACGGAGTAGACTTTCTGAAACCCTTCATAATTTGACGGAGCACGGAGTAAGTTTTCTGTGGTGCTCGGAGTAAGATGCTGGTGTAGCTCTGAAAAGCGACTGAGCACGGAGCACCACAGAAAGTCAGCGGAGCGCCCCGGAGTATACAAAGCACTCCGGGGCGCTCCGGGCTCATCCTTACCGAGCACCAAAGCCTACCAGAAAAGGCGATGCTGATGTCTTGGGCTGTTGTCTTGAACTTTGGAGGCAGGGGAGGCAGGATGGATTGTGGGCTGCTTGAATCTGGATTTGGTGAAGGATTACGGAGGACTCCTGAAAAGCTTGTGTATTTATTGCAGAGTACGGAGTAGTCCGTAAGTCATGGGAGATAAATCTAGCGGAGTGCGGAGCACGACGAAAACCCCCGAAGTGCTGCGGAATTTCGTACTCCGTAGATGGAATTCCGCAGCATCCTGACAGCTCAAAGCAGCAGAGGGCTCTGGGGGACCGAAACATGCGCGAACGTGAAGCACAAGGCTCGGCAAGCTACTAGAGATACCACTTTTCTGTGAAATGGTATAAACAAGTTATATTGAGCGGTCACCTCGGCAGGAAATAGTATAGTCAAGTGAGATATAGCTGCCATAAAAACTAATAGTTACTATTTCAGCCATGCGAAATTTTTGATGGTTTTTCGCTGATATACCACTATAGTCACTTCCAGTAGCTACCTGTGACCAGTTCAGCACAAAGAGAAATCGACATAGTCACTATATGTGGCTATGAGTAAATGATATAGTGACTACGTGACTATCAGTAGCTCGAGCTACTACATAGTGACTATCTAGTGGCTACCTCAGTCAAATGCGATTTTGCATAACTATTTCAACTATTAGTTACTCCGCGCCGATCTGAAAAAGTTATAGCTACAATCTTTTTTAGGCGGCTTCGCCGCTCAAAGTATAGTCAGGTTATCACTTTCATTTATAACTGTGTATTTATCATAGTTATCATAGTTACATAGTGAAGATATTTGCCGAGCCTTGGACTGACGCAACGTCGTACTGCTTCCTTGAATTCATTTGTAAACTGTAATTGAGAAAGCAATTGAGTAGCTAAAAGCAGAGTGTAGATGGTCAGGAACAAAAGTACACAATACATGCACCCCCAAGGTCTGAGGATGTTTTGAAAATATTCTGAAAATTTGGAGGAGTCTCCCCAGCCCAGTGGTAATCGAGGAAATAAGGGTGGAAATGTGCGAGACACAAGAAGTAAGGATAAGCACGGAGTAAGCCTCGGAGCGGCTTTGCCGGAGCGCCCCACCCAAGAGCGCGGTAGATGTCCTTCTTCCTCTTGATACTTGAGGACTTCTTGGACTAGCGGCTTGCAGCGAGGGTTGTACGTTCGTATCAGGCGCTCTCGCTCGCTGACGCCGAGTGCGGAGGAGGGTAACGACGACGAGGAGGAGGAGGAGGAGGAGGAGGAGGAGGAGGAGGAGAGCAGCTGGGCAGCGGCCTCGGGATCGACACCATACACCTTGAGAGGGTTGGGAATCATGCGAAGTTGCTTGATGAGATCGGACTCTTCGCGCAGATTCGTAGGCATGTCGGGGCCAGGAAACATGGGTCCATCATCATCATCTTCACCACCACTGTATCGTTGGTACATTCGATCCCCGAATTGACTATCGAGCCATTCAGCCCCTTGCTCCTGGTGCCAGTGGGCGATGACTCGCGAGCCGAGAAACGAGCCTGGGACGACCCCGTCATGCGGAAAGGTGTCGAGGCCCAAGGTGGCGGCGGTCTCGTTGACCCAGGTGGACGCTCGCGACGTCATGCAGCGTGCCCCGGGGATGCGGTCGAGCTCGGACGTGCCAACGACCGTAGTTTCCTCTTCGAACATCACAATCTTGCCAGGCTGGCACGATTTTTCCAGGTATTCGACAATCAGATCGTGGTCTTCGGGGATCGGCTCCCACAACCGGAGAACCGTTGTCTCTCCAGCGGCGAGAGACCCGGCTCTGTCCGGCGCCCTCGCCAACGTACTGTCAAAAGTCCAGGTAATTACAGTTTACTGCATTACTACTGCAGTAGTATTTGTCAAAGAAAACACAATCCAAGTATACGAAGTGTAGTACTGCAGTATGTCCACATTATACTTTACAGGACGATGTGTCCGAAAACATGCTGCAGGATAGTTCCAGTATACTGCAGCACCGTCCCTCGCAGTACTACTGCAGTATGTCCACATCACATTTTACAGGAAAATATGTCACGAAAGATACGGCAAAATAGTTCCAGTATACTGCAGTAGCTCAAGGCAGCATCCTTCAAGTATGCTGGCTGCTGTAGCATACAAAACGAAAGTTTACGGCATCGCGCTCCTTTTACATACTGCGGTATACTGCAGTATGCCGCCAGGAAATCCAAACAGAATACATTACCTTTTGGAAACCGCCCAAGTTTTCCGACAGGATACAGTATGTTTTAGCAAAAAGTAGTACTGCAACAGTATACTGCGACAGGATATAGTATGTAATATATCGAAACACTGACCGGCGTACCCAAGCATTGGTTCATCACCAACCTCTTTCTCCACAGTCCGCCCGGCTTTGCCCAACGCCGCCTCGGCTCAATGCTGCGCCTGCAGGCCGAAGGTTTCGAGGACCCTGAGCTCCGACGGGAAGCACACTAGTACTGCGACCTGTACGACGGGCCCGGCGGCACCAACCGCCTGATTGCGGTCGCGTCCCAGTGGGTCAACTTTTCGGTTCGCGAAGCGCCGCGCAAGAAGAACAGGTCGGGACGGGTGCACCAGCGACCCTACTTCTTCCAGCTCTTCCTCGTCAGCCCACTTACGCCTTAATTCACAGAGCGTCAGCCCGGTTGTATTTGGACCTCGCACAGTGGCATGGTCCCGGCCTCGGGCAGCTTCTGAATTCTCCCTCCCTTCCCATTTCCCTCTCCTTAAATCAAATTTTTATTATTTCTGGGAATCTTTGAAGTTTTTGCAGTTACTGTTATTCTGCACTGCGCCCGGGTTGACGTCCAACATGTCAGTCAAGAAAATAGTTAAGGATTACAAGGCGTTTGCGCAGATGACTGGCACGCGCGGATTCCGAAGGGCCTGTGCCTGCTGCACTATTCCAAATGACGAACGATACGCTTCGGATCAGCCCATCAGGCTGGAGTCGTGTGAGAAATGGGAGAGTCCCGAATTTTACCCATGCCACTTTACCCACGCGGGGGTAAAAAGTGGGTAAAACTGAATAGGCGGCCTCTAAGCTTCCATTTTTACCCACCGTTACCCATGCAGACCCCCAAATTTTACCCTGGAACTTTTACCCCACGTGGGTAAAAATGGTGCCGGAAGGGGTAAAATTGTTCATCTCACTTGCAAATCCTCACTTTTACCCACTGAGGAGCGGGTTTTACCCACAAGCGCTTTACCCCTTGAGACTGAGAGACCCCGAGTCTCGACCACGTGCTTGGGGGTCTTCCCTATATGAGACCCCTCTGACCACTTCCGCTTCTCCGAGCCAGCACTCGCAGGGCCGCGGCATATTTCCGGTATCCACGACGATGAGCTCGAGCACTCCCATCTCGACGAGGAGCCGCAGGGTGAACGATTTCTAGGCCGAGACGAGAAGGGAGGCAATCGTGGGGACCATAACTTCGATTTTAAAAGTAGTCACTGGGTAAAACTTGAATGGGTAAAATTCGAGGGCATGGGAGTGAGGAAATATTTTTTTTACCCCAAGACTTACCCACAAGGGGTAAAGACTTGTGGGTAAAAGTCAGAGTCCACATCTCAATTCAGCACTTTTACCCATTTCCTGAGCCATTTTACCCCGAGGGGTAAAATGAGTTGGGTAAATTTCGGCACCCTGCGTGGGTAAGAATGGGTAAAAGTGGAGGTTAAAAAGGCGCATGGGCAATTTTACCCCCGAGTGGGTAAAACCTGGGGGTAAAATTCATGGGTGCCTGAGAAATGGTGATCGATTAAGGTGCGTTACTTCCCTCTCCATCCAGCGCGCTTCTTGAGCTGTGCTTTTTTATTATATTTTTTTATTATATTTTTTTATTATATTTTTTTATTATATTTATATAAAACAAAGAAAGAATCGGCGGAGCCGTAAAGTAGAGGGCAGTATAGACTATAGAGGGTTAAAAAGATAGAATAATAACGTAAGAAGGAAGATTAGTATTTGGCCCATTGTCCTTTGTCCTCTTATCCCTTTGTTTATTTGTCCCTTTGTCTGGTGATGAGAAGTAGCCGATAAAAACGGTAGGCTCTGGCGATGAGGTAAATTTGTCGATTAGTTTTATATAATTATTTATGAATAATACTCCTAGGGGTGGCGTTTTTATCCTTATCCCCGCTTTTATATATATAAAGTACGATGTTATACTTTACTTTATTATAGATAATAAAATGCAAAAAACACGTAGAGTCATAATGAGTATATCTTATATGATTACCAAATAATTATAAGTATATCACCATTCATATATCAGAGATTAGTTGAGTGGTTTAACGTCAGTGTTACATACTGAATACACTAGTTCGACTCTAGTATCTCTTGTCAATAATATAATGTAATACTTGCTAGGAGTAAAATGCGTAGTCCTTCACATGTTAACTTTGACTTTTGCTTTCAGAATGACTCTGATACAATCAGAGCTTTAATTTCACCGTCCGACATTGTCGCGGTATTGGCTCCAGTGCTATTTTAAAGTTCTCAACGGATGATGATGCCTGTTTTATCCCCTGCGGGTGTTCAGTGTTGAACATTATACTATAGTATGCTGTTTTCAGGGGCTCGGGCAGTATACTCCATACTACCTTTGGTCGTCGGGAGGGCGAAGGTAGTATATAGAATAGGATAGGATAGTAGAATTTCCTATAATACCACTATACTCCAAGGCCAAAAAGGGCTAGTACTATAGTATCATGATCTTACTATTATATAGTATGCGGAAATTTTCCATAATACTGTAGTAGTATTATAATACTTATATACTTCCTTCTCAAACTCAATCCAATAGTAATCGGATATGCATACTATAGTGCTACTGTATACTATCGTAGAAGTATAGTATAACTGGCAGGTAGTATAGTATGCTGATGAGTATATGTATACTATAGTAGGGTTGTCCCCGGAGTTGACGCGGAGCTGGGGTTTTGCGGACTCCGCACTCTTCCGACGGAGGCGGAGCGCGGAGCTCACTCTTGAGAAATTTTTGATCTTTAAAGAGCACGGAGTCCGCCTGCAGGACTCCGCCGGAATTTATGCGGAGCGCGGAGCCCAATCCTGGGCCCACTGTCCAAAAGTGCAGAGCGCGGAGTCGTCAAAATATTGTGAAACTTCCGGCGGAATTTCCGCGGAATTCCGACGGAGCTGTGAGGTCACTTGATAGTCAAAAATGTGAGAGATACTATATGGAACTCCACCCAAGGTCTCTAGGAGATCGGTCTACCTTTTTGGCTCAGTGGTAGTTTCCACACAAAATAGGGGTCACGTGACCTCATTTTTGGGTGCGCTCCGCCGGAATTCTGTAAAATTTCCGCGGAAATGTGCGGAATTCCGAGAGAAAAGGCATCGTCGAGAAACGCTGATGGGATAAAACAGGCATCATCATCCGTTGAGAACTTCAAAATAGCACTGGAGCCAACACCGCAACAATTTCAGAAGGTGAATGTATAGCTCTGATTATATTAGAGTCCCCTGAGAGCAACTTAACCCACCACTGCGCTGCGACGGAATTCCGCGGAATTCCGAGCCAGGCACGTTGATGACACTGCCCTCCCTGGGCCCAAATGAACTCGAATAGGTTACACAGTCACAAAGTTTGGGAGCGTGTCGGGTCGCCGCGCGAGAAGAGTGCGAGTGTGCGACGAATGGAGAACCGATGCGAGATGCGGTCCGCGCCGGGACCAGAAGACTGCGAGCGAGAGACATGGTTGTTGAGACCTGTTGCCAGAACGAGAGACGAGATGCGATCCGCGCCGGGAACAGAACAGTGCGAGCGAAGATGAGTGAGAGATTATGTTGCTCGGGCCAGGTCGGTGAGGCACCAGACCCGGCCCTGCAGGAAGATCAGTTTCGCCTCGGCGAGGTCTTGCAGATACCTGGTCAGAAGTTTCGTTGGGAAATCCGGTTTTTATGCTTGGGCGCTGCTGGTGGTGCTGCCGGTGATACTGGGGCTACTGCTACTGGTGTAGCCGCTGCTGATGGTGCTAGGGCTGCCGTTGCGTTTGCTGCCGCCGCGCCTAGTGGTGCTGGTGCTGCTGCTGGCGGTGGTGCTGCCGCTGAAGCTTCCGCTGCTGCAGGTGCTGGTGGTGGTGTTGCTGCTGGAGCTTCTGCTGGCTGTGGTGCCGCTGCCGGAGGTTCTGCTGCTGCTGCTGCTGTCGCTGATGGTGGTGCCGCTGGTGATACTGGGGAAGTTGCCGCGGCGACTCTAATCTGGATGACGCAAGCCCAGCGTGCGTTCGAGTCCAAGATCAAGGTACTCCGCACGGACAACGGCACGGAGTATGGATTACGGAAGCAAGGCCTTCCATCGCTCGTGACGAAAGGACGCTGTGGGAGCACGTGTACAAGAGACGGGCAGACGCTACCCACCTTCACCCCTTTGGAGCCGAAGCCTGGGTACGTAAGGTTGTCCCCGGAGTAACGCGGAGGGCTTCGCCTCCGCAGACTAAGACAGAGCTGAAAAAAAAAACCAGTTCCGGGTTCCGACGGAACTATGCAAAAGTTAGTTGCTCGCAGGGGACTCTAATATAATCAGAGCTATACATTCACCTTCTGAAATTGTTGCGGTGTTGGCTCCAGTGCTATTTTGAAGTTCTCAACGGATGATGATGCCTGTTTTATCCCATCAGCGTTTCTCGACGATGCCTTTTCTCTCGGAATTCCGCACATTTCCGCGGAAATTTTACAGAATTCCGGCGGAGCGCACCCAAAAATGAGGTCACGTGACCCCTATTTTGTGTGGAAACTACCACTGAGCCAAAAAGGTAGACCGATCTCCTAGAGACCTTGGGTGGAGTTCCATATAGTATCTCTCACATTTTGACTATCAAGTGACCTCACAGCTCCGTCGGAATTCCGCGGAAATTCCGCCGGAAGTTTCACAATATTTTGACGACTCCGCGCTCTGCACTTTTGGACAGTGGGCCCAGGATTGGGCTCCGCGCTCCGCATAAATTCCGGCGGAGCCCACCAGGCGGAGTCCGTGCTTTTTTAAGATCGAGAATTACCCAAAAGTGAGCTCCGCGCTCCGCCTCCGCCGGAGCCCTCCGTCGGAGGAGTGCGGAGTCCGCCAAGCCCCAGCTCCGCGTCAACTCCGGGGACAACCTTATGAACCTGTGTTATGTGAAGCTCGCACCGAAAGGGATTGAGGTCGGCAGTCGGCACTCACGATACGGAAGTCGCCGACAGGGCCAAGCGACGATTTTGAGTGGATTGATCCGACTTCATGCAGTCTCCGGACGCGCAGCTCAACCGCACTGTTCTTAAACGGTTTACTCCGGGGACAACCTTACAGGGTTATAAAGATGCTGAGATGGGTCCGAAGGGAAGTCCACGTCGTACATCTTCACGTTCACGGCAGCATTTTTGGAGGAACAGAGACCGGCCTGATTGCAAGCTAACAACTTGCATTCCATACTCGCATCATTCTTCCATCAAGTGTCTTTCACGTCGTGCTCGGAATTCGCCCTGTCTTTGGCCTCCGCTCTCGCCTGGCTCTCTCGGCTACCACTCGCCTCGTCCGGTACGGGCGCCTCTGTCGTCGGGTTTGAAGTAAGGTCAGTATTGATACGGTCCTTCGCTGTCTGCAGCTGCGACTGGACCCATTCCCGCAAGACGCTGACTTCATGGAGGTAACTGTCCAGGCCCGATTTCCCTGATGCAGAGACAAGAGACAATGCCAACCCATCATGTTTTCCATCAAAGACAGGGAATAATACCAAATACAGTGAGGAGTTGAGAGGAAAGATGTGACTTAAGGATGAGCCCGGAGCGCCCCGGAGTGCTCCGTACTCCGGGGCCCATACTCCGGGGCGCTCCGCTGACTTTCTGTGGTGCTCCGTGCTCCGGCTCTTTTCAGAGTTACACCAACATCTTACTCCGTACTCCGTCAAGATAAGGAGCACCAGAGAAAACTTACTCCGTGCTCCGTCAAATTATGAAGTGTTTCAGAAAGTCTACTCCGTACTCCGTAGCTACGGAGCCCGGACAATCCGGGGGAGCTCCGTACTCCGGGAGATGATCTCACAAATCTCAAAATATGGTATGATTTCAGAAATGTGTATGCTTGTGATCAAGCTTGTAGCAGCTATGCTTAAGAGAACAGTCTGAGAGCGCTTGAAGGGCTGTTTTGGTCAGATTTGGACTGCGAGATGAGATTTGTGAAAATAAATTCTGGAAATTGACTCCAGAATATCCATGTTTATAGCAAAATATCTTCCTTATGAAAAAATGTGGAGGCCCCGGAGCGCCCCGGACTCCGGGGGTAACTCCGTACTCCGTCACATATCACAGGTATTTACTCCGTACTCCGGGGGATTTTCTGCAACGCCCAGAGGTCAGCTCCGTGCTCCGAGAAATTTCCTGCGATGCTCAAATGCCAGCTCCGTACTCCGGCAACGGTGAGGTAGCCTCTCGATTCTCACTCCGTTCTCCCGGCTCCCCCGGAGTGCGGCCCCGGATAACCGGGGCGCTCCGGCAAAGCCGCTCCGGGGCTTACTCCGTGCTCATCCTTAATGTGACTATCCGCGAGCAGCGTTGTTTGACCAGAAGTCTGGGTCCGCAGTTGATCCCGAGTACTTTGCAACGCTTTAATAAATACCGGCCACTTCTTCACGCTGCCAGCACAATACGTCTGGTTGCCGTCTGCGGAGCTCAGCATGACGATGTCGTGCGTAAACGGCTGAAAGGTACTCCGCTTCACAAGCCTTGGGCCATCCAAATTCGAGATTGCGTCGGTCTTGACGTTCCATCGGCAAATCCAGTCGATCGATTCCAACAAGAGCTCGCCGATGTCCGTTTGATCTGGCTGACATCTGACGTAGTACGCGGCTAACCGCGGCATTGCGTATTCAGAAATGCCCTGCGTCCGCGCGCCGTATAGACTCGCGGCGGAGAGTGGTAGCGTATGCAGGTCGTGGTGATTACAGAGTGTGAAGGCCGTGAACAGTTGATTGTATGTGCTCACTGGGGTCGGCAGGTGCTGGTGGTGTGTTGGCGCGTGGTCCCTGCCGCTATGATAGCGTATGCAGGTCGTGAGGCTATGATCGCCTGTCGCGGAGTACGGCTGTACCTGGGCGGAAGCGTGCTTTCCGACGGTTGGAAGTGGTGCCTCCTGTATGTGGGTGGGCGGCAGCTATACTGGCGTCAGCTGTGACGTGAAAGGGAAGGGAGCGCAGAGCAGGGGAGGTAGATCAGAAGTCGATCGCGCGCCAGCCATGGTCGCTACAGAGGCGGCAATAGAGGGCTGTAGTTGGCGCCTGTTTGTATTTGACCAAAGGTGGATGCCACTGGATGGACGCGCTTTGACACCTCCGCAGTCAAAATTCTGCCCGGGCCATAAATCGACGGCGAAGCGCAACGTGCGAGTCTAGACGGTAGAGGCACCATGCTTCAGTGCTGCTGTTCTTTTTCCTCCCTTTCTTCACTGCAACTTTCCTCTTACTTGGTAACTTTCAGCAGAACTTATTGAGGAACCTTCAATCAAAAACTGCGCAACAAGGGCAGATTGGGTCCGTCAGAGCCCAGAGGCCCGAATAATGAAATTCTAGATCATGAACCTCGTGATAAGGGGTATTCAGAAATATTTTGGACACGTCCAGAGTTCGTGCTTTTTCGGGTATATTTTGAACACCCTCCAAATCTCACATTCGTCCAGAACTCCTTCGCAGTCAGAAATCGTGCTTTGGCCATCGCCGGATCAAGGCAGGTTTTCAATGGTTTAAGTCTGCCAATATAGCGCATCGCCTGAAAAAAGGTCACTTCCAACACGATAACTGACCAACAACATTACCAATCGTTGTACTTGGACCTGCAGTGGGTACCTGAACGCAGCACCGTCTCTCCATTGAAATTTTAGTGCTGTTCGTTATGTATGATTTGGTGCCATGGTGCGAGAAGTGAAAAAAAGTCTGGTAGAATCAACAAAAATCGACGAAACCATCCGAAAAAAGGTCTTCGAGCTCTTCCACGAGAGATACCACGAAAGCGTGTCAGTAAACCATACTCAGAGCAAAAACAGTATGGGTAGAGCGTTCTGCGAAGAAGAAAGTGCGCTTTGATTGAAGAGAAATGGTTGAGATCCCATTGAGCTGTGTCGGTTTGGGTGAGAGGGGTCATTTTTTCCCGCTCGGTGGAAAGGAAGAGTTCTGGACAGAAGAGGTTTCTACTCGCACGATTTTGGCCGAGGAAGAAGTCTGGAGGGTTTTACTAATAGAGCTCCAGAACTTCCACTTTTAGACCTCTCGAAAAGCACTAGTTCTGGATTTCTGAATACCCCTGTAGGGAATTTTTCCCACTCACATCTAGCCGTGTGCCGCCTCCTGATCATTGCCATCAACAATTATATAATAGAAGTTAGGCTGTTTTAAACTTTCAAAGTTCAATCGCAGGCAGATTGGCAACCCGAAGCGTGTGCTCCACTAAGTAGAAAATAATAGCAAGTCAGTGCAATGTCCGCTTGTATTTCGACTCGCCCCATAATTTTTCCGTTTACCCGCTTGAGGTTCACTCCGTTTGCCCTGTAACGCGGGTACGAACATCCCTTTGAGATGGTACATTCTGTCTCATTTCTTTTTCATAAAAATCCCTTCACTTTGCCCCTCAAGAGCTCCGCTCCCCCGTCTGACAAAGAGCCAAAAACAAAAAGTTCCAAGGCGCCACACTCAAATAGTGGTGGTCTGGGCTTGGGCAGGGTAAAAGACCCGGTGTCTTGAGTTTTTGGTCACGGGCACACATTTTCATTGGCTGGCTACAGAGAGTCTCGTGGTGATACACATTGAGTTTGCTGTCTGAGACTGACCCCAGTAACTTTCATTTCGGTGGTTTAATGGTGCCTCAAACGGGGGAGCGGAGTGAATTAGCGGGTCAAAGAGGGTGTCCCCAGGGGGCAAACGGAGGGAATCTCAAGCGGGCAAATGAAAATGATCTGGGGCAAGTTGAGAAACCCGACTGACGTTGCGTAGTTTTGCAAAATAATAACAGTCACACCGACGGAGAACATGTCGGCGCCGTAGCTGAAATGAGAAGTTCGGAATGGGACTTCTGGCGGGCGGTATGGCTCAGGATGAGCCCAGAGAGCCCCGGAGTGCTTCGTACCAGTGATCATTATGATGCATATATGACAATTTTTTGGGCGATGTCATATATCTGCATTATGACAATCTAGTTTTGGGAAGGCGATGTCATATATATGCATTATGCAAATGTCATTTTTCTGTCATATGAAGTCATAAAATTGTCATATTTCTGTCATATTACGTAAGCAAACTTTCCGCCTCTGAGTTGACCGTAATATCGCGTGGCGAAGCGCGTCTCGCCATGTGGTGAACCGCGAAGCGCGTCAAGCCGCGTCGCCGCGTTCCCTCTTTCAGGTTGGCGCAGTTTTCACCTCATATCCAGCCATCCAGAACAGGCGCGTGAAGCTTGCTGCGGAACATGTAACATGTTGGGACTTGGGAGCCATCTTGAGCTCCGGAGCGTTTTTTTTTTTGTATCGGGAGAAGGGGCAGGGCCCAGGGTGATGTCGGAGACACGGAAGATGCCAAAACGCTTAATTTTATACTGAAAATTCCAGGCACTCGGCGCCTGAGCGGTGAGCGTGACCAGAATTTAGAGCTCAGGTCATATAAAATGTCAGATTTGCCAAGAATATGACATGATTGTGCACGACCATATGACAGAATTATGCATCTTTTCGGCCCGGCTGTGGACGTTTTGTCAGAATACTGTCATACATAAGGCATATGTTCTGCATTGTCATATGACAGAATATGACAATGTTTAGGGTGGGAAAATTATGTCATATTTCTGTCATAAAGCTGTCATATGACAGCCACGGGAGGCATTATGGCCATAAATATGACAATGAGACTTTGTCATAAACCTGTCATATGACTATGACAATTTTTTTGTCATAATTCTGTCATATGCATAATATGACTTCATATGTATGACAAAGGTGATGATCACTGCTTCGTACTCCCGGGCCCATACTCCGGGGCGCTCCGCTGACTTTCTGTGGTGCTCCGTGCTCCGTCCCTTTTCAGAGTTACACCAGCACTTACTCCGTTCTCGGTCACGATAAGAAGCACCAGAGAAAACTTACTCCGTGCTCCGTCAAATTATGAAGTGTTTCAGAAAGTCTACTCCGTACTCCGTAGCTACGGAGCCCGGATAATCCGGGGGAGCTCCGTACTCCGGGAGATGATCTCACAAATCTCAAAATATGGAATGATTTCAGAAATGTGTATGCTCGTGATCAAGCTTGTAGCAGCTAGCAGCTTAAAAGAACAGTCTGAGAGCGCTTGAAGAGCTGTTTTGGTCAGATTTAGACTGCGAGATGAGATTTGTGAAATAAATTCTGGAAATTGACTCCAGCATACCCATGTTTATAGCAAAATACCTTCCTTATGAGAAAAATGTGGAGGCCCCGGAGCGCCCCGGACTTCGGGGTTAACTCCGTACTCCGTCACATATCACAGGTATTTACTCCGTACTCCGGAGAATTTTCTGCAACGCCCAGAGGTCAGCTCCGCACTCCGGGGAACTTCCTACATTGCTTAAACGTCAGCTCCGTACTCCGGCAACGGTGAGGTAACCTCTCGATTCTCACTCCGTGCTCCCGGCTCCCCCGGAGTGCGACCCCGGATAACCGGGGCGCTCCGGCAAAGCCGCTCCGGGGCTTACTCCGTGCTCATCCTTATTCTCCTCCCCCTCCTTCTCTTCCCACTGCTTTTCCTCTCCTTTCTTCATGCCTCTGCGCTCTCTGGCCTCGTTGTTTGCTGGTTCGGGACTCGGGAGGCGGGATCTGAGCTTGCATGGTTGGAATGCATCCGGGTTCGGGGTCTCTCTCTGAAGTCCGCTCGTCCCCGCTTCAGACTGATCACTGACTGGACCCATGCGACATAGTAGCCGCGCGTCAGTCGTCATAGGCGGTGGAAATTGGGCCTCTGGCTCTATTTGGTGATCTATGGCAACTAACGAATGACACTGACAATAGCATTTGTTGTTTCATTCTGTCGCGCTCCTACTGTAGTCAGAAGACCGGTCGAGGAATGCAGCATCTTTACTGTGAGGCGAGGAAGGAGTTGAAGATCACGGGAAACGGTGTGAAGTCCGCTTGAAGGCCGAGGCAGACGGTCTAAAATGCTCGACGAGACTGCCTCGGTCGTTTGGCTTTACAAAAGATTTCCACGAGGCCCGTACGAAATCGGTCGGCACGAACGATCTGAGCTGACCTCCTCTCCACGTTGACCTCCTCGCCGCGTCTGAATTCTCCACCACCACCTTCTCCACCTTCTTCATCCCTGTCCCTAGCCTCCCAGGCGGTCCCAGGAACACAGAAGGGATCCTCTTCCGCCTCTCCTTTCTCAATCCACCTGGCCGTCTGATGGAGAAGGATTGCGGCGCGGAGCCACGAGTATGCGTACTGTACTCCTTCCTGTGAGCGCATGAAATTCGTATGATCAGAGTCAGAACGTGTTTACTACTTGCGCTGACTAGTTTGCAGCTGACGTGCAGTCTGGTTACCCGCAGTCCTTTCATACTAACCTCATCCTTGATTCGAACCTGCAGCTCCTTGAGACACTGAAATTTTCCCTTCAACCATCCGATGGTATGTTCAGAACTAATTCGAATCTTCGACAGGTGATAGTTGAAGTGCTTGTGCCTCGTCGGGTCCTTCAACGGTCTCGTATAAGGTGTGACCTGAACGCAACAGAGAGTCGGATTCAGTATTGATAGCCTCTGCATTCCCTCAATCCCTTCACAGTCTACTAGCCAGCCAATCTTGTCTTTTATAACCCGCATCAGCCCAGCACCACTCTCCATCATCAAGCAGATGACCGTGGAGCTGTGCGAGGCGCGTATCCTCGAAGGCTACTGAATCACATCGACTTCCTGTCCTCCCCACAGAGAAATCCATTATGTTCATTTGATGGTCGTTGACGATCTGAGAACAGAGAACCGTCAGAGTTGGGACTGATACGCTGGCATGCTGATCTTCTCTCGCACACTCACCTGAACATTCATACTGTACCTTCTTTTCCTATTATACCAGGCAGTTTCATATAGACTTGGTTTTTCTGCCAGTGGTACCGTGGTCCCGTCCACACCACACCACCCCCCTCTCCACTACGGAATAGATCTCTCCCCAGCTTCCCCTTTCGATTCCTCCCTCGGTGTGCCGCTGGCCGGCCAGCGAACACTGCCTTGAAGCGTTACCGATCGCAGGACAGCCTGCAGGGTCCTGTTGGTGCACTTGACAATTGTTCCCACAGCTAACCCAAAAATAGCCGCGACCTGAACCTCCCCTGCTCCGTTCCCGTAGTGTCCAAGTCGCCATAGGAGAACTGCAAGCTGGATCTCCACCGCAACCTGAACCTTCTCAGGGCCACAATAGAAAACGTCGTCATCTTGAATTGCGTTGAGGACGTGATCAAATGCGGGCCCCGAGATCCGCAGCATGTTACGAAAAGCCGCAGGACGACTGCACGTAGCAAAATGAATTGGGAAGTAAGAGTTCAACGTCAGCATCGATGTGCCAATGGCCCCCAAAAAGAAAGAAGAAATAGGGGACAGGTAATCTCACACTTGTTTATTCTCAAAGATAATGTCAGTCAGGGCGTCGGTGCGAAGCACTGGCTGTCGCGGATTGAGATAGCGATGCTCGCTGGTAAAAATGTATTCCTCCATAAAAGCGTTCCTGGCCTGCTCGAGCAGCGTAGGCTGGCGGTCGGGGTCGCCCAAGGAGGGCAGAGATAGGAATATTGGGAAGATTCATTGGGTCACCATCGCCCGCATCGTCGGAAATCAGGACGTCCATTGCTTCGACTGCAAGAAGCGCTTCCTCGATGTCGGCATACGCAGCATCGTGCAGCGAGCGCCTTGGCATTCTGGCAGCAGATCAGAAGAGAGAAAATCATATCAATTGAGCATGCAGTGAAAATTTATGCATTACGACCCCTAGCCCGAAGGCGTACAACTCACTCCCTGACGTTGGCGACGACACCTAACATAGCCAAAATATAACTAACATTAAGCCTGAAATACACCAGCGCACACTTGCACGGGCAGCAGTCTAGGTGCTGCACGCTTGTGCACTCACGGGAGATAAATCGCAGAGTACACAGGCACACCACCAGAGCACCACTCGGACAGGGGATGAGAACAATGAGGTGTGAATGTTTATCTATAGAGGACACAGAACGAGCGGTGAAGAAGCGCGTCGACGGAGTAACGAACAAGTCAGCAAGGAGGTAGATACTGCACGGAACGTCTCGACCATTACTTACGGATTGCTCTTGGTACCTTGGCCAATAGTGAGAGAGATAGGAAGGGCCACCTAGACGCGTCCAGACGCGTAAGGCAAAAAAAAAAAAATCCTTTTTTGCGGATGATCTTCTCATCGGATGGGGCTTGTCATGCAGTCGAGATCTCCAAGCCACATTCGAGCTCTATTTCCTAACCTTTTGATTATAAAACGTGGCATTCTTCTTGGTCTCGCCGTCTGCATGACAACCCCTATTGGACGAGAAGGTATGGAGATGTAGAGAGATTGGAGCGAAGATGACTGCGACATCTACGATCCGACGCCAAATATTGAGAACTTTCCGGAGAAGGAAGAGGGGTGGCTCAGTTTTTTTGAGCTGACTTCAATTGTATCGCGTGGCATTTGCGATATGTTCAGTGATTAGGGTATCCACCATCATTTGAGCCATCCTGATATTCAAAAAACGTACGGTCCAAGGCAAGAGGTTGGTTTTTGATGTAAAAACGCGTGGAGAACGTCCGAGGCCCTCATTGATAAACGCCACGCACTCACGCAACAACAGTCCATCAGACGTTCAAAGCAATGAGACCGGTGCATTGGGGCTTTTGTCTCATGTTCTGGCCTGGCTCCTCAGTTGCAGTTTTGTATCCAATTCTGGGCTCCAACAAATCAGATGGTAGGATTCGCCAGATATCTGTGATTATTACGTTGTCTAAAGCACTGATAATGAGCATTATGAAGGCAGTATGAGTGTCGTAACATCATATAATTGACGTAATAGATAAGGATGAGCACGGAGTAGTCACGGAGTAGCTCTCTACGGAGACGACGAGTCCCCGTCGAAGTACGCCTCAGGTTTGGAGTACGGAGTGAATTTTTGATGATTTTAGAGATGGTTTCTGGTGGAGGAAGTACGCAGCTAATCGTCAAACATTCAATGGAGCACAGTGTAAGTATAGGACGGCATTGTGTTTTCGTTCGGAGTACGGAGCAGCTGGCTTCGTAGTAAAAGGAGCGCCAAGTTATCCGTGGATTAAAGCTACTCCGCAGCCAAAAGATATTTGACGCATTATGCCAATATTGTGCCCGGTTTTTGACATGTTGAGGCCATGAAGAATGCCACGCTTTGTATTCAAAAGGGTAGCAAATCCAGTTCGAATGTGGCTTGAAGATCCCAACTGCAGGAAAATCCCCATCAGACGAAGATCCTCCACGAATTAGGTGACGTTCAATACTGACTAAAAGAAATTCATAAATTTGTCGAGATCTCACTCTTTGCTGACTCTTTCTTTACCCCGCCGGCGCGCTTCATCGCCGCTCATTCTGTGTTCTCTACATAGAAGAACATTTACAGCTCAATGTCATCTAAAGATGCACTCGATCTCCGCCGCTGGTGGCGGAAACTTTGGTTCCCCCCCCCCTTTTTTTCCGGAGATGACATTTCCGCCGCGTGAAGGGGAGATGTGGCGGAACTCCGGCATATCTCCGTCTCCGGCGGCGGAGATGGCCACTGAAACGGAGGAGGACGGGGGATTGCTCCGCAATGAATAAAAACGGCGGAGTAGCGGAGATGGTTTTCAAAAAAAGTATCTCCGCCACATATCCGCCGGAATGAGTTAGTGGTCAAAATCTAAGAAGTGCGTTCTTCCTTAATTAGTAGCATCAGAAAGCTCCGCTTACTTCTTCCGCCTGACTACCATCATGATGTCCGGTACAGCGGGAAATGGGAATGCATGACATTTTGTGATTCGATATATGAAAAGTTGCCGAAGCGCCTCGGCTGCTTCTCGCTATTTGGCACGCTATGCTTTGTAATCGACTTCCGTCCGTCATGAAGTCTTGAGGCTTCCGTGTTGTCCTCGGACTCGCCGCCGTGTGTCCCAAACAACGCGGTGTGAAGCTTCTCCCTCAGTTCTTTTCTGCGTCTTTTTGTCGTTCTATGACCTTTGCATGCTGGCCTATCGCTTGCTCCTCATTGCGATGCCGTTTATCAAGAGGCAGCTCTTCGTTTCCTTCATTGAACCGCTCTCGTTCTCAGGGTATTGCCAACACCTTCAACCACATTGTCTTTGCTCCCGTCTTTTACCGACTCTACTCATGGGCCGGCTCACGCAGCAATCGAATATGGGCGAGCCTTTGCCTATGTCACCTCATTTCTCTGACGAGTACACTATCGGACGACCCGAGTCTTTTTGAAAGACTTCAGAAACTTCGCAGGAAGACTCAGGGACAATCTAGAGCACATATGGCTCAGGAAGGGTTTCTCAGATTTTCTACACCCTTCCGGAATACCTCATGAGTGAAACCCTCTCAATTCCTCAGGAGGGCTCTGCCCAAACGGTCGATCCGCCTCCTTCATTACGTCGGCATAATGTCGAGCCCATCGGTACCGGTTCGAACCTGCGAGTACGAGAAAAACCTCGGAGTCGATCGCCACAATCCGTCGCTAGCCACATTCGAAGGATCTTTGTGTGACTCCCCCTCGCCAAGGCACTTTTGAAGACGCAGGTATGCTGTAGAGTTGGGTGTCGCTGACGAAAAGGGACGCCGCCCACTCGTATTCGCGGGCAATCTTGTCTAGCATAGCCATCGTATAGCAAGGGTGACTGGCTGTCTTGCATGCGTTGAGGTGTTGAGTTGAAACCGGAAAAGTGAGAGCGACACTAACGGGAACGGGCGGGATGATGGCTCCGGCTTTGAGCATTGGCTTTTCTGGTATAACTTCCGCTCATAGCCGAGCTGACCCACCATGTTGCGACTCTGAAGGACGGGCAGCTCGAGCTGCTCCTCCGACCAGAATACGCGGAAGCGTGTCTATTTTGGGCCGTAATGCAGCCTGAAGGTTTAAGAAGCTACAAAGTATGTGCAACGTGCGGCTTGTCATACGACAGGTCTAACAGACTCCGACGGTCCGCTACCCAACACGCAGGTTTCGATCGTAAGTGTACATTCGAGCCTGATTCGAGCCTGTATGCAGCGTTCAATCTCGGAATGGTACATGCAGTGTTCAACTCAGTGAATAGCACTGACTTCCATTAGCTAATAGCTACCTTTATTGCCGCTGACAAGGAGATGGTATTTTATACCCTACGAAGAATGGTGATCAGCGCGATTATCCGCGCCGCGGTCACGACGGAGAGCGCTCATCTCGTGGTCGGACACAAGCCAAGGACTGCAAACGATTCGTAAGTTGTCAGAATGAAGACATCATAGCACCAATTCGAAACTCTGTAGCTGACCTCATTCAATTCATAGCGCGCATAGATGTCAGGATTTCGGACTTCAACGTCCAGGGGATTGTTCTGTTTGGAAGGGAGAAGAAATATGTCATTGTCATTGCAGTCGACCATGTTTAAGGTGCCGACTGCCGTGGGAGCCCTTGATGCCGAAGGAGATCGCACAGGCAGGAGCATAGGACCCGAGCCTCAGGACGACGGAAGCGGCATCTGAGGAGGCATCGGACTTAGCGTGGAATCGGCTGTAGCTGGCGTGGATGCGCAAGTATACTTCCACTGGCGCGAAAGACCCATCGCCGTCAACTACTCAAACAGAACCCTGCTATTACAGCGAATCTTTCAAACGTCGGCTACCTCAAGAATGTGATTGCGCAAGACCACGAGAGAAAGAGAAGAGCACAGCGGCTGAAGCGAAAAAGGAGATGAGGCCGAGTACGGGGACGAATCCAGTGCTTGAGCTTCGAGCTGCATAAAACAGTACGAAAGATTCAACCTTTTTTAATAGTATTTGTATCTGTGCGGCTCCTGGGTCGAGCTTAATGTTGCCACGACTCCACTAACTAGTTGGCGCATTTCCACTCGCTCAATAAAGCTCTGCGATTAGGCACTCGCTCAGCTCACTGACTCTACATCCTATCGGTTCTCGGCTGATTCAAAAACCCTGACCCGCACTCGCTACTCGCTACTGTACTTTGTTCTTGCTAGCCGTCGTTAATCATGTCCCAGCTTCCGCCAAAAAACCATGCTCTCCAAATCAATATGACGCTGGGGATTGTCTTGAGCAGTATTTGGTCGCAGTTTTCATATAAGGTATATTGAACTCTTGACCGCATAAGCAGTGAGGGTAGTGACTTGACACTTGTATCAGAGGAGCAGGCGAGGCGAGGTGGATTGAAGCGTGCATTTTTCTTTGGCAATCAGATTTACGGCTAGGATGCGAACGCCGCAGCACGCATGACTGATTTCCGGTTCAAAAATTATGTTGTACAGATTCAAAACAAGCAGCGCCTAAAGAATACATTCGTATTGTGGCTGGTATGCTCAAACGGTACCTGTATTGAGAAATTTAAAAACTTATCTTGCGACTTGCTTGTTCGTGAGGAAGGACTGAACCTCGCCGCTGTCGCGGCGGCGCTACACAATAAACACTGCGTGCCTCTCCGCTGCGCAGGTTGACACGCGTGAATCCAAAGCGTTGGAGCATGTCCATCGCGATCTCGCCGGGGGTGAGGAATAGGGCAAATTTTCATCTGGACTGGCCACGCTTAGGATGAAGGCCAATTAACGTTCGCGACGCTGCTTCACTCGTGTCTTTGTCCAGCTTTCGCTCCGCTGCCAGCATTTATGGCCACCATGCATCGAGCGACGGCCAACGATGGTCATCATAGAGCGTGGAGCCGAGCCTAACCCCTTTCTCTTTCTCCTCGGATCTCGATCTATGGTACTACTTTTTCTCTTTACGCGTCTTTGAGCGAAACGGAATCCGATCAGCTGCCCGAGCTTTCTGAAACCAAGTCCGAGCATACAATCAACCCTGCCTTGTTTCCTCGCCCCTCAGAGACTCTGAGCACCAGAGAGATCTTGGCGGTGGAGCACTTGGAAACTCGTATTCAAAAAGGGATAAAGCGAAAGCGTTTGTGAATCGTCCAAGAATGCTACCCATTTGTATGCACTTTTTATGGGGACAAATTAGACCGTTACGCTTTGTGCTCGAATCCCATCATACCACCCAATATGAGCCTCAACACACGGTGACCGATGCTGCTCCGAACATACTTATAACAGTAATCATGGTTGTCCCTTCAGAGCCACAAGAAGACTTTCCGAACGCAAGCTCGCGTACACGAGTGAATCTTTGTCGAGATCCTCTAAAAATTTGCGTCAGTTCTGCTTCAATCACGCGGTGACTCGCAGCTTACAGGAGATGAAAGCTTCGTTGTGATGGCGGGCGGATCTGATGGGTTTGGCGGAGGAGGAGAAGCTGGCAGGAGTTCGTGAGTGTTTTGTGTGGCATCGTGTTTGCATCATGAATGACGAAGTATGAATGTGGAATGCCAACGTGTGATGTGGGATGGAAACGATCTGCAAAAACAGAACCAAATTTTTACGTTATCACCACAACAGTCACTGCCGGCCAACAGTGATCAAAGTCGCGCCAGAGGAGCAAAAACAACGATGAATCGAACCTTCTTTCCCGCCCACCCTCACCCTCTCCAATACAGTCGGTGCAGTGTAAGGATTATGGTCGAGTGTGCTGATCACTCGCAGCCACTCTTCCATATCCTACAGTTATACAAGATTACTACTTTTCACATATCCTATTAGTCTCCCTCAATGTTCATACTAGTGTGGGCATCAATGATGAATTGTTGTTGAGCCTTCACTTAGTGAATAGTGGGTTTGAGCATGGTGGTCTATAATGACCAACCGGTTATTGTTTCCAACTTATGACTGCGTAGTCTAGTTGGTATTACTCGGGCCCAATGGTGCCAACTTCGTTGTCAATTTTAGCGTCACTAAAAATGCCCTCTCCGCAGGAGAGGGCTTCCGGGCTCAATGCACACTACAAGCTCAATGCACAAACACGTCGCGTCCTTCCCCGTCCCTTTATCTCTGACCATCACATCGAATCAAGCAGACATCATGTCTTCAACATACAAGGAAACAGAGGAGCAGCTCGAGTGCGCACTGGAAGAGGTGCGCGCCTGCAAAGGAAAAACCCTACTTCGCAAAGATAGCGAAGAAGTGGAAGGTTCATCGCCAGCGCCTGTCTCGTCGCTTTCAAGGAAAGACCCACAGCAAGTCGACGCGTCCACCCACAAATCGTAAACTCAACAGCGCACAAGAACAGGCTCTGATGGCCTACGTTGCAGCACTGGACCGCTTGGAGCTATCTGCGCGCCCAGCATTACTCGTTGCGTCGGCAAATCAGCTGCTGGCAGCAGCTCATCAAGGCTCTGGTCCCCCTCCTGTTGTCGGCAAGAACTGGCTGGGAAGCTTCGTCAAGAGGCATCCACAGCTTCATCGCGTCAAGCAAAAGTCTCGGGAGCTGTCGCGCATGCTTCAAGATCGTCCCACCCTCAAGAGGTTCTTCGGAAAGCTCAAGAAGACGATGGACGAGCACGGAATCACCCAGGACGACATATGGAATGTTGACGAGGTCGGGTTCCGGATTGGCGTTGGTGGAAAGCAATGGATTGTCACGTTGAATCCCTTGAAGGATGCGCATCTCGCCAGCGAGACCCGTCGTGACTCCGTGACATGCATCGAAGCTGTCAGTGCCGCTGGTCAACACATTGCGCCTTTGATCATTTTTGCAGCGGCACAGCATTCGGAGTCCTGGAGCAATAACGATCTCTCGGACGATACCCTCCTCGCCGTGTCTGCCAATGGATACACGGATGATATTCTCGCCCTTCGCTGGATCAAACACTTCAACGAGCTCACTCTCAAGATGACAAAAAGGGAACAAACGCCTGCTCATCTTTGATGGGCACGGATCCCACTGTACGAAACAGTTCCTCGAATACTGCGAGCAGTCCAACATCATCCCCTTCAGCCTGCCACCACACTCCTCTCATATCCTTCAACCTTTGGACGTATCGGTTTTTCAGCCCATGAAACACTGGCACCGCGAGGCGATTGACAAGGCGACCAGAAGCGGCTGTACGAATTTCAACAAAATCGAGTTCCTGGCAGCGTTGACGAGCATCAGAAAGGCAACGATGCAGCCAAACACGATCAAAGCCGGATTCCGACTCACTGGCCTGTTCCCGTTTAATCCTGAGATGATTTTGGTCAAATTTCCGGAGCACAGCAACGATTCTGGCCCAGCGACTGGCTCATCATCTCTGCCAACTGCGACAATTTCGACGCCAAAGACGTTGCGCTCACTGTCCCGGACTGTGAACGTCCTCGAGCGCAGGAACGACCTTTCTCCCACAGTCATCAAGTGCATTCGAGGTGCTCACATTCAGGCGCAGGCGGGATCATTGGCGGTCACAGCATTGGAAGTTCAAACAGCCGCTCAGCAAGAACAAAACGCACGCGCAGAGCGACAGCGAAAAAGTCGTCCAATCTGGTGGAGTTCTGTATTCCGGACAAGCTCGATCAATCACGCAGGAGAAGCTCCAGCAAGAAGAAGCAGAAGAACGTCGACGTGAGTTTGTCAAGGTGCGCAGAACCGCGAACAAGTCCAAGGCCGAAGGGTGGAGACAAGTCTTTGCGCATATGCGCAAGGTAGTCAAGGCACGCGCAAAGGCCAAAAGCGGAGTCTCAGCAGCCACTACGGACGCTTTGGAGGACTTGGATAACGATGCAGATGAAGGGGACAATGATCTGGACCTGTTGTTGCTTCCTTAAGTATTTTCATGATATCCAAATGAAGTGTTTGTGCATTGAGCTTGTAGTGTGCATTGAGCCCGGAGGCCCTCTCCTGCGGAGAGGGCATTTTTAGTGACGCTAAAAATTGACAACGAAGTTGGCACCATTGGGCCCGAGTATGGTTGACTAAAATCTGTGTCGACAAAAGGTCGTGTGTTCGAATCCTTTTGTCGGAGACTTTTCGGTTATCAGTTCTTTTTGCCCCACATTTATTTTCTCACCCAACCCGCGACGCGCGTCGTGCGTCCGTGCACCACCCGCACGTAAACTGCAGGGCGCAATGCCGCAATCACCGTTTCATCTTCTCTCACTGATTCGCCCCTATCTCTGTCTCTCTCTTCCGTGCACCACCCGTACGGTAGCCGTAGGGCGCAATCACCATTCACCGCTTCATCCTCTCTCACTCTCTTTCTGCCCACTCTGACTCTCTCTGTCTCTCCCTCTTCCCCTTTTTTGCTCTGTCGACACTCGCTCTGTCTGTACTCTGTCCCCCTTTTTCACTATCGAGTATCGACTACCCCCGTTCCTAGGTCACTTCTTTTTGACTGTGTCTGTACTTAAATAAGGTTGTGCCGACAGAGTGACTGGCGCAGTGACACCACACAGTGTGCTGCGCACTGCTGCGCACCAGGGAAGCCTGAAAGGTATAAAAGGAGCGCCCCTCTCGCCCTTTCCTCCCTTTCTGTCCCCCCAGCTCTATACTTTCACACACCTTGACACCTAACTTGGCAATCACATAACATTGCAGAGTTAAGTCAAACGTGTGAAGTCTGAGTCTCATTAAGTTTCAACAAATAGTCTCATACACTTTATTACCTTTTATACACCACAACTCCTGTAGGACTACTAACATCCAGATCAGTGATCAACCCAGTAGACATAGGCCAAAGTTCTAGCAGCGTGTCACTTCTGTCTCTATACAACGAGCGGTACTACACGTAGACTGTCCAACTCCAACACCGAATCTACTAGGTCGATTACTCTCTTGTAGTTGGGAAACCTTACATGCAGGTAGCTTTGAGCACAGAAGTATCTCTGAGGAACTGCCGACGAATACACACGAAACAGCACCAGAGACAAACGAGGTTCCTGCGTGGTCCGAGCTTCTGCTCCTGAGTCTGGGCCACTTGATCAGAAGCGTAGAGATTCAAAATAATCAAAACGTGGGTGACTGGATACTTGTGTGGTCTGTAGTGTCGATTCCTTATGCTGACGTCTGACTCTCATCACGTGCGACTCATTTTCTCAGTCGCCAGTAGCCAGTAGAATTCAGATGCCGGTCAAGACACAATTTGTCGTCTTGGAGGCTCGAGGCTGCCTGGTGCACCTGCGGCTATCCTCTCGCAATGTACTTGCCCTGCGCGCACGTGCTGGAGACTGCTGGCAGCAGTGACCGAAGGTATCCCACACTCATTGTGCTGCGTCGACATTCCTAATGAAAAACGCATCAGCAATCAGGCAATTGTCTTTGGTCTAACCCTGAATTCAATTAACTTACCTTGCAGCTGGTACAGTTTCCTCTCTCGTCTCACGTCGCCGGCGGAGTTCTGACTCGTTGCTACTGAGGTAGACCTTGTCTGCTTCACATAAGCTCATCAGAAGCTTGCTCACCTTCCCGAGAGCGCGTTCACGACCATTGTCACCATCCATTCTCTCATGGAGCGGATGCTACGCTCGACGACGATTGTTCTTTACGGTCCCACGATCAAACAATGCCGCGCTGAAATCATGCCTCACTTGGCTAATCTTCTCCTTCATTAGCCGCAGCCGCTTCCCTCTCTCACGCCTCATTTGTATATATGCCACTGGGCCTCACTTCTTCCTCTCGCTCAGAATCAATCCGTTGTTGCATTGTTTTACTTTTTTTGGTTTGCTCTTGAAAAAGGTAAGGCCTTCTTTCCGAGCTTAGTGTTCGCATGTCGTAGGGTTTGCCGTAAGAGGCTGATGTGCCGAATTGCGATGTCGAGAAGGTGAGAGCTATTGGGTTTTGTCGCAAGCCGGAGTTTTGCACGCCTGATAGTATTTGAGGCCTTTTCGCCCGTTGTCAGGACATTCGCACTGCTGTACTCTGTAGCGGGCGTATTTTGTTGGAGAAGTTCACGGCGCCAGCTTTTTGGTGGCTATAACGGAATCTGGCTAAGGTGCGTTGCGACTACAGCGGGCGCTGACTCATGACTGTAGATAAGTATCAGCTTTAAGCCGTAGTGTTGGTGGAGATAAATCAGTGCCAATCACAGATGTAAGGCCAAGCGTACATCCACCTAGCGACACCGTGATTTGGAATGGTGCAGAGAATGACCATAATATTGAGATCTATCATGACTAACAGGTATGTTTGCTTGGTGGGATTTTTTGATAGATATCGGCATATCGAGAGGTAAAAGTTAGGCCGAAATCGCACCCAGCTTCAAGAAACCCCGGAACTAGAGTCTGACAAATCTTATTCTCTGTTTGTGCGACCCGGTAATCGTGTTTTCAAGGGGAGGAGGTTTGAATGCTGAAAAAAGGCAGATAATTCGGATTCCAGTGTCGTCAAGCCAAGAGCGACTGGCGTTTTGCCGAAAGCCCGGAGCACGCTTGATGAGATCTGAGGTATTACGGCCCGTCGCCAGGGCCTCCCTATTGCCGTGGAATGCTTTGTCGATCACCAATTGATACGCATTCTTGTTGCTCGCGGACCAGCGCCTATTTCCGAGGGCAGCTGTTTTGTTGTATCCTGGTCCAAACGTCGGAGGGAGAAAAAGCGATCGGATGGAGTCCATCGCTTGACTTCGGAATGCTCTCAGAACAAATATGAAGAGAGCCTCGTACAAAGCGTCAAGGTACGATAGCCCCAGGCTATGAGCACAGGCACTTCCTAAGCTTTTTGATCGACGATATCGATGTGAGCAATTTGAGTATGGAAGCTTCGAGGCTCCGAGCCTCCGGGCCTCCGTCCTGTATGTCCCGCACCGCAGAGATATGCATCAAGTGGAACTGGATTCCACCGACAACATCACAGCTTTCTCCACGTGGACCCCCCGTACTCGTTAATCGTCACCCACCGCCAACAGCACGTATACCCCCCCTCCCCGACATGCTCCCACAACTCTGTTGTGTTGAACTTTGTGATGTCCGCATCGTCGCCCTTGACCGCGCAACGAAGTAAGCATCGCACTCCACCGGTCAGAACGCTGTTGGTATCGGGTAGCTCGCTTTACAGGAGGAGTATATCGTTTGGTCGAAGCCTCCGGAGCAAAGCGAGCGAAGGGACAGAGTAGGGTTCGACCCTAGCATGCGTATGAACGGAATGAACAACTTGATGATGACTTCCAACGCTTGTTCCGCTAGGGCCCCATTTCTGCTCCATGCAAAGTCCCAGAGGGAAGCAGAACAGTTCGTCTATCGTCTATCGTCTTTGTCTCGGCTCCGTCCATAGCTCTCTCCGGGAGGCGTGACTGGTATGCGTCTATGGGAGTTTTGAGCTGCAGCTGTCTGTCAGAAATGACGACGTCTGTACCTGCCACAGAAGCTGGTTGCGCGCGTTCGGACGCAAGGGATGGAGATGCACTGCGTTGGCCGTTGAATGCACAACCACTACGGCGCTTTTGACGACGAGAGGGTGCAAGTCCCCAGCAAAGAGTTGATATTCACGTGTTTCCTCGATTACAGAGATGAGGATCTGGATCGATGCAAACTTCGCCCATATCTCCTGTGTCCACTCAAACCCGACTCAAGGAAGGACGCAGACATCGAGCTACTCGACAAAGACGCCCTCGAACTGGACAATCGCCCAAACCCGTACGCCTGAACTCTTGACCCCCGTATCCGTACTGATGTACCCTCCTCCAGGTCCATCCCCTTCCTCCCGGCTTCAACAGGACTAAATTTTGGTTTGCTGGAGTACCGCAGTTTGAGCGCAATCTCATCCGAGAAACAACCGACGTCGCCCATCCACTTGCGCTCGTACTCGACGCGCGTAGCAGCGGGCAGACCGACGAGCTGTGCGAAGACCTTGATGGCGAGTAGACGAGTTGTTGGAAAAAATTTGAGCGGTCCTCTCAGATCGCGGGCAGTCGGTCGGAGAGAATGGGGAAGCCAAGGTAGTACTTGAGTGAGGGGGAGGCATAGAAGAGTCTCCAGGTGGAGATCAGAATTGACTGGGCGCTTTGTTCGTCTGTAATGGCAGCAATGATTTGCTTTCCTCCAAGCGCAGGATGGATGATGAAGAGATGCAGGCAGCTGAGTGAGGTCAAAGTTAAAATTCCAGTAGAAACAAAAAAGCAGTACTGATGTGCAGGAAACATATCTGAGTAAGAACTCACTCTTTATATCTTTTCTTCATTATATTAATAGAATTGAAAACCAAGTGGAGCACCGCGGACGTTTAAAAGAACTGAGATCAACAAAACAAAAAAGGGCATTGAACGACTGACATAAATTATTTAGTAAAAAAATAAGAATGGCCCACAGCTGAGGGTACGATTTTTCGCCTTTCTGGCTCTTTGTGCTTTCGTCTGCTATGTACTTAGGCGGTCTGGTGTAGAACGTAAGCATACTATCTATGTCAACGCCTCTGGGTCAAATTGCGGTTGCACGGAGGTGATACGAGGGGAAGAAGACGATGTTGGACTTCTTCTTTCTTTCTGAAGAAAAATCTTTGCTTTCCTCACCTCCACTTCTCGCAAGGCCGCATGTTACTCTCATTCTCTCGCCAAACTCATGATACTTTGAGCACATAAAAAACAGAGAGACGATAATAATTTGTTTTATTCTCTTTGAAGTTCTTGTTGGCTGTATCCCAGTTTTGCGCTGTGGAAAAACGCATGACTTACTAGATAAAATAGCGCAATATCATATTGGCTGACCCTAAAATGCATCTTTGGAATTTGCAGACCACCTCGCAAAATCGTCGCCAGGGATGGCACCTCACAAGAATCCTGACCCTGACCCTCGAGGAGAATGCGACTGCGGCCGATGAAATGAAAGCTGCAAGTACCAATAAGCTCAGTCGCACCTTCTTTGTTAATCAAATTCCAAACTAAAAGCTCGGACAATGGACAGATGTTTTGTCTGGGCGTGTAAATCTGCTTCTTGCAAAATGAGGCGAAGATGAGCCTCATCGACTGAGGCGACGTTGATGAGCTTCAACCCCGAGACGTGGCCATCGGCCATCCAAACTTTGTATACTGCTCCAAAAGCGCCGCGTCCCAGAGCACTCCCGGTGCTTCTTGTGCTTTTGAAGTTTGAGTCATTGCGTGTCTGTGGGCTATGGATGGGGTTGGCTGAGGAATGTGGTTGGATTATACACCCATTCGGATGCCCGCTGCCCGTTTGTGCGGGAGCCGCATGCATGAGCAAGGTACTGACGAGCAACAACACAAAGGACCGCGAGCATCATTTGTTCCCCTCCCCAGCCCTGTCCGGTATCCATCTTGCTCGCATCCGCACAAAGACGATGACTAATGCTCCTCCCCGTCCATCAGCGCTCGATGTATTGAATACATCTCTATGTCTGACTTCACCCGGCCTTTGCCAGCTCGGTCACACAATGGCCTACTTTTAAGTTCCGAACCATGCCGCGTGAATGGTAATTAGGTCATTGAGTCGAGGTTGAGGGCTTCAGCGAAGAGGCGGGGACCGGTGCCGGGGAGCTGACTGCTACCGCGCTGCCGCCTGGGTGGGCTCACCTTCCTGCCTTCGGTCAAAGTTACATCTCGGTCCCGAATCAAGGACTCATCTGCCCGATAACTCACGTCAGACATGAGACAAGAGATAGCCGCCGCATTGAAGTGTCAAAGCGTGGAGCGCTGAACAATCTCATATCTCAGGCATCAGGACTGCAGTCTATAGGTCTCTTGTATGTCGACCATTACGTTGACCAGCGCCCAGAGGTCAGCTTAATTTGTCTAAGCTTTGAATCTCAGGCGAGCATGCACCATGCAGCAGGCGGTATGCCGTCACAACAATTTCTCCGCTACGTAACTTTACATGATTTCAGCAATTAGACAACGTGTGAAAACAAGTACATCTTGCGGGGCGCGTGTAGTGGCCCTGTCTGATGCGTAGCTGAGCATTGAACTCGCCCTCCGGCCTCCATGTTCCACCACCATGCATCAATCGCCATCGAATCTTCCGTGTTGAGACGTGATGCGTGATGCGTCATGCTTGAGGCATGAGGCGTTGAGGCGGAGTAGTAATAATTATAAGATCTGGGATTGTTCCCTGACACGCCCGACACATCGTTCTCAAATAGGCGCAGTCTTCCAAAGCTAAAGTTCACTTCTCAAACACTGACACATTTAGATAAGCATGTAAATGAATAAGGTTGTCCCCGGAGTCACGCGCAGGGCTCCGCCTCCGCACTTCCAAATTCCGCCGGAATTTTGACTTTTTGAGACGAGCTCCGCCTCCGCAGACTAAGACAGAGCGGAAAAAAACCAGCTCCGCGTTCCGACGGAATTATACAAAAGTTTAAATCCCAGCTCCGCGCTCCGCGCTCCGCGTTTTTTCTGTGCGTTTTCATAATGCTCCTCCGTGCTCCGTGTATGCGGAGCTCGGAATTCCGTCGGAGCGCAGTGGTGGTATAAGTTGCTCTCAGAATGACTCTAATACAATCAGAGCTATACATTTACCATCCGACATTGTTGCGGTATTGACTCCAGTGCTATTTTGAAGTTCTCAACGGATGAAGATGCCTGTTTTATCCCCTGCGCGTGTCTCGACGATGCCTATTTTATCCCCTGCGCGTGTCTCGACGATGCCTATTTTCTCGGAATTCCGCACATTTCCGCGGAACTTTTGCGGAATTCCGGCGGAGCGCACCCAAAATGAGGTCACGTGACCCCTATTTTCGACTATCACGTGACCTCACGGCTCCGACGGAATTCCGCGGAAATTCCGCCGGAATTTTCACACAGTTTTGACGACTCCGCGCTCCGCACTTTTGGCTAGTGGGCCCAGGATTGGGCTCCGCGCTCCGCGCAAATTCCGGCAGAGTCCTTCAGGCGGGCTCCGTGCTTTTTTAAGATCAAAAATTTCTCAAAAGTGAGCTCCGCGCTCCGCCTCCGGCGGAGCCCTCCGTCGGAGGAGTACGGAGTCCGCAAAACCCCCAGCTCCGCGTCAACTTCGGGGACAACCTTAGGGCGCAGGGCGCAGGCGCCAAGGGCATGTCGCGCGCTACTACCGTGCGCGTCGTACCCAGCCTCCGCCTCCCCCTGCACTCTGCGTCCTAACCCAGCTCGTCTCACCTTATCTCATTTTTCCTCAGTCTCTGCTCTTCTCCCGCAGCGCGTCGCCAGTCCCTGCGCAACTGCCTCCGAGCTGCTGACATACTCTCTCCCCTCGCTGACCCCGTTTCTCTGCTCACTGATGCTTCCTGCTTCCCACAGTCATCTAGCCTCGTCTCACACTCAATCTCTTTCCACTCTTTTCCATCTCTCCTCACGCAGTCACGCTCTCTAGCATCCTCACCTTTCCTTCTCTTGCAGCTTCCCACGTCCGACATCAATAGCTTGCGCTCTCCGTCTTCCTCCCCCTCCCTCCTTCTCTCCCTTCCCCCTCATGTCCGCCAACTTCTCGGCTCTCGCCCATGTCATGTATTTTTTTCCATCATCACATCCACACAAGGCTCGGCAAGCTACTAGAGTTACCACTTTTCTGCGAAATAGTATAGTCAAGTTATAGTGAGTGGTCACCTCGGCGGGAAATAGTATAGTCAAGTGAGATATAGCTACTATAAAAACTAATAGTTACTATTTCAGCCATGCAAAATTTTCGTTGGCTTTTCGCTGAAATAGCCACTATAGTCACTTCCAGCAGCTACCTGTGGCTGGTTCAGCACAAAGTGAGATCGACATAGTCACTATATGTGGCTATAAGTGACTGGAACTACTGTATAGTAACTATCCAGCAGCTGTCTCAGCCAGCCTCTGTCCAACACAAAAAGTTACATTTCGGCGAAATAGTCACTATATGTGGCTATGAGTAACTGAGATAGCGACTATATGTGACTAGGAGTAGCTGGAGCTACTACATAGTGACTATCTAGTGGCTATATCAGCCAAGTGCGATTTTTCATAACTATTTCAACTATTAGTTACTCCGCGCCGATCTGAAAAAGTTATAGCTACTATTTTTTCTACACTGCCAGTCGGCCACGATCATCCTGATCGGCCGTGAGGATCACGTGGGATGATCGCGGTGAGCAGTGAGGCTCACTTGAGTGAGGATTCCTCACAATCATTTTGGGCTTAATCGTCGAGAGTCCTCAGATACTTGCATTGGGGGATGTCGTGGGATACCCTCAGGACCTCGTCAGCACTCGCTGAGGACCGGTTCCGACGCCTTACGCCTTATGAATTCACTGCAAATAATACCAGCCATTCAGGACTTGAAAAACCCGGTCAAAAAACGCTCAGTATAGGTGCATGATTGAGTGGTATTGCTGCCAAACATTGGGGTCGCTAATCCTTCTGTCTACTCGTCCCGCTCTGATCTCCACTCTTTCTCCATTCCTATTCCGACCCACGCATCCTGTTCCATGCTCTCTGCCCGCTGTGAACCGTCCTCCTTCCTCCTTCCTCGGACAACGTCACTGGTCGCCCTTCGATCTGATCGCTGCCATGCTCGAATATCGATCCACCCCGCCCTATGTCCTCCGATCCTCCTAAACTGTGGAATGTGGTCATGTGGATGTTGAATGTTCTTCTTTCGAAGGCCGGTTGAATACTTGAATTTCGATCGATCTGACAGTTGGCTCGGTTTTGATGTGTGCAATGGTTGAACTACATGAAAAAGGGAGATGACTTGTCAGCCAGCAGCCTTGAAGATGGAAAGGGTCAGCCAACTGGAAGCAAAGGCATGCGTCTCTCATTTCAGTGAACAGTGAAAAGCGGATGATCGGTGCCAAATGGGGTGGCCTAGAATCAGTCAGCAGTCTGTGCCCTGTGGTATGTGAATCGAGCAAGGAAAGGGTTAGCATTTAATGATCAGTCGACTTCATGGAGTGCAGTTTTTAGTGAAGTGGCGAAGAGTGTCAGCTTATTCTCCCTCTCGTCCACGGCGAGGCAAAGTCCTCTTTGTGCGCGGAACGATGAACGAAAACGGGAGAGCACGAATCTCGGCCCTTCATCGACGTTTGCAACAGCAGAAGGAGACAGGGATCACGCAAACAAGTAACAACTCACCTCCTCGTTCATATCTTCCTGTTTTTTTTGTCTGATCAAAAAAATAAAAAAATAAAAAGCGTTCAACATGTACTCTGGTCAGTGTTTATTGTTCCGAAGCCAGAAACCTGTACACACGAGTACGTAAATATATGAGTAGAGACCCGCCATCAAAAACCTGTTCAGTTATCAGTATCGAGAAGCATCAGCGTCAGAGGCCGCAGAAGGGTATACGGACATACGGTATACCGAAGTCAGGATGTCAGCAGAAGGAAGCCGCACGAGTTACGTTACTTGCCTCCCACGGGCCATGCGCTTCATCTCGTTTATCCCCGTGTCTCGAGAACGAACGGTAATGACTGATGGCGGTCTGGAATTGCGATGCGAGACAATGTGATGAGTCAATGTCCAATGAGAGATCGTTCCTACTTTCTGAGGCTGGAAAGAAGCTACTCACAATCGCGTCCTTGGAAGAGTGACATGCAGCTCAGTATCTCCGCGAAAGTGCAGCCGACCAAACAGGCATCTGTGGAGTCTAGACGGGTGCGTGGCGGCAAGTGAGCGAGGTCAGTCCTCTGGACTGTTTCTTGAAGTGGCATACTCTGTAGCTGACAGCTGTACACGCACCAATGTATCAGAAGCTGTGGATTGAAGAATGAAAAATATTTGAGCGTTGCAGTCGGAAACTTGGAAAGACTAACGGAGCTACACGACGTTCACGAGGCCATAACGCATACTTACGTCAACAGAACCCGGTCCTCTCCGCCTCTGACGCGGCGAATATCGGTCTCCATGGGTTCCTGGGTCATGAGTGGTACGCAGAACGGAGGCGGGAAGAGACAGTGGTAGGCATCGACCACCCGTTGCATCTGGGTTCGCTGTTGTCTCATCTGTGGAATGTCAAGAGCTGAGAGCGGCACAGTCAGAGATCAATGCGGAACTTTGGCAGGGCTGAGAGGTCAGTACGCTGACGCAAAAGTGTACGTTGTACGAGGGCCGAGGCAGAGACTGAGACTCGCCTTAATTTCGAACTGATGGCTACCTGTGGCGACAAAGAGAAAGCCGAACGAATGGGCGGCCAAGGAGAGGGACAGGACAAGGCCAAGATGACGCTGTATGAAGAAGACGAAATGGCGAGGGTGAGGACCGCAGTCCGCAACTCCCTTCGATACGAATGGGTTCTGATTGAGCCAGAAGGTAAAAGAGCAAGGGAGAAGAGGGAGGAAGACCGAAGAAGAGGAAGGGAGAAGAATTACTCACAGCCTTCGACGTTAAGTCGTTAACGCATCCTGGTATCACGTTCACGGTCGCTCTTGAGTCTTGCCTCAAAGGATGAGAACTGAGCGCGAGTGGCTACGTGCGAGTCTTTGCCTTTGGGTCTCGACGCCGTTCTGTATCTGTTTTCTCTCGTTGCAAGAAGTGGAAATCGTTGCAAGAAGTGGAAATCTTCAGCAGTGCAAGGATGAAAAAAGGAGTTAGAAAGTGAACAAAGAGCAGTTCAGGGCGCGGGAACACGCCGGCCGTTTGGCTCAATGACTCGATCACGAGATTGTAGCCAACCAACGAGGAGGAAATGATAGATGTCGGCGTGCAGCAGGAGAGCGTGCGTCGAGGACGCGAGTTTGTGCGATTGACCAAACGAAGAGCACTGAATGACGATCGTCAGGCCCCGGCGCCCGGCCTGAGGAGACTGAGGTTTGGCGTCATCGTTGAACAGTGAACTGCAATGAAAACGTTCGAGCACAGAGCAGAGAAGAGGAGAAGAGAGAAGGGGTGCTGGGGAAGCAATGAACACACCATGAGATCGGAAAAGCTGGTGGCCGATGCAAGGAGACTGGAAGACTGGGATGCTGGTGCCTGGTGCCTGGTAGAAGCATGCGAAGATCTACCTGGCCCGCATCGCGTTAAAGAGGGCTTCCTCGCGCTTAGCGTCGGCCTTCTTCAAGGTCAAGTACTCGAAGGTACCGAAGCGCTTCTGGTCGTTTTTCCAAATGGCTTCGAGCTCTCTGTCAAACGTATTCGATGAACTTCAGCAAACATCTTACACCTCTTCATGGGACGGCTCTTGTGCGTGCGGGGTGCTCACTTGGTTGCGGCCTCGGAGTCTCGTTCCTGCAGGTGGCGGAAGGCTTTTAGGGTCTCGTCTATCGTCTCCCAAAAGTCCCCAACTGGCCTTCCGTTCTTCTCGCGAGGATGATGTCGCGTTGCAATGTAGCGCTAGGGAACGAGAGGGAACGTATAGAGTCAGGGACCTGGGTTATGGGTACGCAAGAAGAGAAACTCAAAGCTCGACCAATACTGTTATTCTCACCATGTATATGAGACGCATTCCACGCTTCTTGGTGAAAGGAATACTGTAGCCGGTGCAGATGGCGCCCCACAGCTCATGACCGCTCTGCCGCTCCGTTCCATCGTCAATTCCCAGGGACTTGTGAAGCTTTAGAAGTAGATCACCAGCATTAGCAGAAGTCAAACGATAAGAGGTTAGAATTGGAGCAGGCAGAAGTTTAATGTTGCTTGGTGGGAGTATGGGATATGGCAAACTCACTCTGGTCGCACCCATGTCTCGCATACGGTTGACCAACTGGCGGACCTTGGGCTCGATATGACTGTCGCAGACATCCGCATCCTCGATCAGCTCTTTGAAATGAGCGGTCACTTGTTCGGGACATTCCTTGAGGAATCTCTGCCAAAGCAGAGAGCCAGATCGTGTGTGAGTTGAAACTGGAGAAATTGACATGCATGTAAACAGGAAGGAGGGTATTGTCCACTGGCAGCAGGTCTCACCATCGTTCGTCCGACAATGTTGGAGCTGGCGCTGTACTCAGTGATGAGATCACTGAAGAACACAAAGGCAACCTTCTTGCCAAGCTCCCTCTGTAAAGCAATGGGCGACAAGTGTGGTAAGAATTGAGATCGACGAGACGATACTTTGAAAGGAGAATGGCCAAATTGACTGTACTTACCAGATCTACTTTCGTCATAGTCATAGTTTCCTTCTTCAGGCCACGTACCTCCTCTGTAAGTTCATCGATACTGTTCAAGGCCTGCTCAAGATGAATCTTGACGTGTGCTGCTTGATCCCATGTTGCTAGATCTCGGGCCCAGTCAAAAATGTCTGCCGACGAGGGAATGGCCCCGTCATCCTTTGTGAGGAAAGATTGATCAGAATCAGGTCCACGCCTCAAACTTTCGTTCTCTGAACATTTGGTTACGCACCTTCATACTCATTGCAAGTTGGTATCGGTCCTCCAGCAAGTCTCTCGCGTCAGGTCCGAGCTCAAATCGATCTGCCCATCTCTGCAGCGTCGGGGGCAAAGGTTCCCGATACTCCGGGCGAGCTTCGTCTGAATTAGACCGCTTCCGTTTGTCGCCACGCGCTCCAGCATTGTCCAACGACTCATCGCGGTAATCATCGAAGTCGTCATTGAGGTCGTCAAAGTTGTCATCGTTGTTGTCGAGAAAAGAGAGGTCGTTAATGGCAGGCAATGATCCCCTGGCCCTTGCTGCTGGATTAGCACGTCGTCCCTGACCCGACAGAGGAAGTTCATCGTCCTCATCTTCCTCGACGTCGTTGTCATCATCCTTGCTAGCATCTTCGTCAACATCAACATCAACATCTTTGTCATCGGCGTTGCGCTTGTCGACGTCGTCTCCATTATCGTTTTCGATGTCGATCCCGAGGTTATCGCGGCTGCGGGCGTCCCTATCTGCGTTTGAGGATTGCGGTGCAAGAGCGTTCCGTGTACCAGAGCCCAATGGCGTGCGCGTAGAAGCGTTCGCGTGTCGTGGCGTACTGAACAACGTGATGGAGGGAACCGCAGCTGCTTGAATCTTGCGCCTGCTCATGTTGCGATGGCAATGAATGGAGACAAGCAGGAACTGTGAGTGGAAGAGAAGTGGTGGTTGGGTTGTGGAAAGGGAACGAAACGTCACGTCGCTCTTGACGTTTTCGACTCCGTGCAACGTGATTATGAACGCGTCCACAAACGCGTCCACCAGGGTCCTTTTCCAGCACATTCTGCGACGCGTCAACACGTGCTGTCTGGCAACGCTGGTTCGATATGCAGCGTCTCATTTCGTGACGCGTCGTTCGTCACGTCCACGTTGCTCTGCGTGAGCTGTGAACGCGTGCGTTGCGTCGAGCATCCGAGTTGACTTGGTCACTCAGCTTCTGCAGCCGCCATATCAACCCGCAACGAGGTCCAGACCAGAATGCCTGCATATCGAAAGACAAGAGACGAGGTGCAAGTGACACTTGGTCGAGGTATGGATCATTACTGTGCCCCTGAACTGTCTTCGTGCGCTGACTGTTGTTGCATTATTCATCGTCTCGTGCAGGTTTCCAGGTTTTGGAAGGGGAATCGCTTCAGATCGTGTGCTTGGTCTGCGATCCAGAAGGACGACGACCGTTCGCATCGAAGCATCACCTGCGGCATACTTCAAGCGCTAGACACCAGAGTAACCGTACGGTGCGTATACTTGTGAATTCAGACCACTGCCTTAATCTTGCGATCACTGATGAGCACACTTGTGATTCTCTACGATCTGCATGCAGCTGGAGAACGATGAGCACAACGTTTTCTTCGACTCAGGGGAAGATCATCTGCTGCCTGTTGACCCAGATGACCATGCAAAGGAGAGCTTTTTCCGACGCATGAACCAGGATGACCAGATGGCAGCCCTGACGGAGGAGGCATAAGGATTGCAGGCGGAAGATGACGCTTTCATCTCAAACCTGAGTAAGGATAATGATGCTGCAGCGCATAGTCGCTACAGCGAGGAAGCGTTCCCTTTTCTGTCGAGAGAGGCAAGTATTCCCCCTCCTGGTCTTCTACTTGCTCACGATTCTATATTTTGCTGACAGTCAATTATAACAGACGTTCATCGCACTGTCTTTGAAGAATTCTCCTCAGCACGTCCTATCAGAACAGTCGTTGAGCTTAGCGCTAGACGTTGCTGAAGCACTGGACGCACGCGGGACACCCTCCGCATACACGTGTTCGCAGTCAATGAAGAGGGTGCGAGCGGAGGTTTGCCCACCGCTTCACAAACATACGACGTCGGATGGCAAGATCTTCTTCTCTAGCAGTATTCGAGACAAACTAACTCAGGTGAGCCGTGAGCGGATAGCGTGTCCTTATAAGCAAACATGCAGCGAGAAAGGAGGATCCATTCATTGAGATCCACTCTCGTTTCCTTTAGGACTTCTCCAACCCTTTGATCCGCCGCCAAATGACGCTTCTTCCCTCCCGGAAATCCTTGGTACGAGAGGTCTACGAGGCTAATGAAATGGCCTTTCAGACCAACACGCGCAAGACACCACCGTGCTATCGCAGTGACGGAATGATCTTCACCGACGAAGTCGTTCGGATCGCTGATGGACGCTTGCTACGACCTTTCACATTCTTCACTGACGAGCAAGGCAGAGAACGAGGCGAAGGGTGGGCCGTGATTACACGTGGGGATCATTTCGAGGTTCATATGGGCAACGCTCGATTTGTGTTTGATCCCGAAGAAGTCGACGTACGGGAGCTTCGGGAGCTACATAAGATCAACGTATGTTAGTATCCGCACTCTTGTTACTGTCTTCTTCGCTTCGTAGTTGTTTACTATCTCTGACAATGTCCTGCGCTGGTGACAGTCGACCAAAAACGGAAACCAGCTACCAAATTTCAATCCTTTACGCGTCAAAGCCGCCGGCCGCATCGTGTACCAGGTTCCCGTCATAGTTTTCGAGGACGAAACATCCGGGTCCACGACAAAGAGGTGGAACGAGCACGTTGCCATCTACTTCTCGAACGCATCATTACCACGCTCTGAACTAGACAAGCGTGCCAACGTCAAACTTCTGTCAGTCAGCACCAAGGTGGACGCTCACGCTCTCATGGACGTCGTGGTAGATGAGTTGATGTGAGCAGATCCGTTTGTCTTTCGCATGTTTACCCGTTTCTGTGATCTGTGTCTCCATCGTATTGATCATGCATGCTCTCCTATGCAGCCGTTCACACAAGGAACCTTTTCCAGTTTACGACTGCTATTTGCAGGAGGAGGTTCTCGTCCGGCCGCTTCTCGTCTTCTGCGTCGCGGACAATCCTATGGCGGCCATGCTTTCTGCGTCAATCGGCATGTCGGGTTTATATGCGTGTCGAGTTTGCAAAGCTGGAGGACCACGGAAAGCAATGCGAGAAGTGACAGGCTTTGCACAATTTCTTCAGGTGAGATGCTCTCAGTCAAAACAAGTCTGCTCCGCTTCGTTCTTATTCGATAATGATTGACACTACCACTTGTTGCTTTGAGAAGCAAGGAGTGCCAAAACACGGCGCAGACATCATTGAGGAGAATCGGAGACAGATCAGGGTGGCGGCGAAAGGCATTGCGACCACCCTGTCCAAGCGTCAAACGAAGACAGGAATCAAAGACGTTGTGACGACGCGGTTTTGCACCGAGCTTCTCGGGCTATCGAAGACTAAATCTGAACGGCACAAGGACGTAGAGGTGAAGGCGCGTCGGAAGGAGGTGTTCGAGGGGAAATGGTACTCACCACTACTGAGACTGTACGGTGAGTCGGAGGAGCGACTAGCGTGGGCCGTGGGCCGTGGCAACTGAAAACGATGTGACAACGTTTCCTTGCTGAAAGAAGCACACTTCCCTTTACACCAGAGCCTATCGGCTTTGACGTCTGCGCCGCTACACCAGTCGAGATTTTGCACACCTTTCAACTCGGTGTGGTCAAGTATCTGTGGAAGTATACGACAGATCACATCGGAGGCACTGCGAAAAACACACGAGAGCGCGACTTCGTAGCTCGACTTCAAGCTGTTCCTCTTACGGGCATCGCGAATGCCAGGAATCTCCCGGGGAAGTGGCTGGTCGACAATGCTGGAGGACTTATTGGGAAGGATTTGAAGAAGATCGTTCAAGTTGCTTCGATTGCCTTCTACCCCTTGATGAAGGACGATACCATGTCGTTGGAACTGTGGGTAGCATGGAGTGCGCTAGGTGTCTTGGGGCGGCTGCTGTTTGCGGAGGAGATCACACGAGAGGAGCTCGTGCAGTACAAAGTGAGTGCTCGATCTTGCAGTTAAATACAAGAGTCTGACACTCGTCAATAACTGTACCTGTTACCCGCGCAGAACGATCTCAAAGCAGCGCTTTTGGTGTTTTATGCGGCAGCAGCAGTGGTGATTCCTACGAAGATGACCAGCAAGCCGAAATTTCATATCTTGCTACACGTTATCGACAACATCGAGGCGTACGGACCGGCCAAAGGATTCTCTGCCGAACGTTACGAGTCGTTTAACGCTGCGGTACGCGATGCGTCAATCAAATCGAACCGATCGGCCCCGTCCAAGGACATTTTGCAGCGCACTATGGATCAAGAGACCATCCGTCACTTAGCATGTGGTGGCAGCTGGTCCAGGGACGGGGTCGTGTGCAAGCCGGATCCCGACTTATTTTCAATGATGCCACCCAAACTGAGGCAGCTTTACGGTCTGGAAGCTTCGGACTCCGATCCACCATCATCTCTGAGCCACATCATCACGGAGTCAGGAGATCGAATCCGACCTGGCGAGTTCTCGACCGTGTGGTACGACCGCGAGGCTGGCACTGGCGATGTTGTGCGTTTGGAACGCATTTTTCGGCTTGAAGACAAGCCCGATAATGAAGTTCAAGTGGAAGTAACGCTCATGAAGTGGAACAGGGACGTGCAAGGGCTTTTACCGATCATTTTGAAGGAGGGGGGAACGGGAGATTAGATCTATCAATGTGAGTTGCCACTTGTCAGCAGAATGCTGATGCGTCCATCTGTGTTCTCGAACATCATCGATCGGTAAGGACGGTAACATCTTCTCTAATCCCTTTGCGTTTACAGGGTTTCGACCGACTCTTGAATGTGGCACACGACTGCCATCACCATAAGTGTCAGGTTAAAAGTGAGGCACGGTCGGTCCGAATGGAGCGTGAGGAGACCCAGCACAAAGTTGCTGGCGTGGTTCACGAGGAGGACGGCCAGCAACAATATCTACTCAACCACTGCCTCTTCCGATCCGCACTTCAGCTCGCGGACATGTATCCAAGACTTGCTGAGCCACCGACAGAGCAAAACATTGCTAAATTGGCCGTGGAGCTGATCACAGGAGAGTCGGCGGAACATGCACTCGACGACGATGGAGAAGGTGAACGAGCAGCACCCGGGCGATCTGAACCTGTCCGACGAGCAACCGCTAGCGATATCGACGGCGACTCTGACTTGTGGACAGAATCGAGCGACGACGAACATCCTGGAGACAGTAGAGGCGACGAGTCCGACATTGACGTCGAGGACCACTTGTAGCTGTGAGTGTTACCAATAATAAGCGAATGATGGGTTAATGATTTGACTTCTGAAACGAGAACGTATCTGATGATGCCAACAGGAACAATAAACAAGGCGCCCCAATGAATCTTCTCCCGCCTTTCACTTGATCCAAGGGCCAAGGCTTGAAGAGCTCGTGACATTGATTCTGATACATGTGATGATGTTGCCTGCAACTCACATTCACGCAAGACATTGACAGAGACACCTGCCTCCTCTGATCTCCCTTATGCGTCTTTCAGCTTTCTCCTTACACACAGTCATCCTCGGACCTCGATCACCGCTCTGGGTCGTAAAGCATGAAGCACGACGACGTGGGTCAACCCCATTCCCATCTGCCACTGATCTAGGGTCCGACGGTACCCTTCTTCTCCGTTCTGTTCCCGCTCATTCTGATCCCCCTCCGCTTCTGAAATTGATTCCTAATATTCTCCCTCTCTAGAGAAACCAGGTCGGAGACAGAGTGGCAGACTACACTCCTTCGCTCTTTCTTTCCGTATGTCGGATCCTTTTCCGGATCATTCTCGTTCACAATGGACTTAGCATACTCCCCATCTTCAGCCGCAGACGCCCGCTTGCGCTTCCCACAGCACCCCGATGCTTTCATTGGCCTTAGAGTGAGTCATATGCCCTATACTTAACCGAATCCTCCTCCCGTCGGTATGCTCATCGCGCCTCTGTCATTCACTCAGCGTCAACACCGTCGCTTCCGATGGATGCAGGCTGCAGCCAGTTTCTCTGGCGAAACGGCATACCCGTTTTTGCGCCCGAGTCAGCCTCTGACCAGACTCTCTCCTCTTCTCATTCTTGCTATCTGCAGCTCACGCTTCTCTTTCACTGTTTCTTCTCCCCACCTGCAGTCGTTCTCCATCATTTCTTTTCTCTCCCTCCCGTCTGCTCCCTCGTCCGCTCGCTCTAGCCGCGCTTGCCTTGAGGTCATCGGGTCCTGCCCCGCACGCTCCACTCCCGGGACTGTGAGTCATATGCTGTTTTCCCGTCGCTGACTCGACTAGCTTGGTTATCTAACCCTCAGCTCATACACCAGGCACATAGCATCAGCAAAAATGGCCGCACGATTCCAGCAGATCCAACTGGTATGATTTTTCTCGCACCAGGCGCCATCATAGTCGAGCTGTCACTGACCTCTTCTCTCCCTTTACACGGACTCACAACAACAGTTCGACAAGGAGGGAGGATTGGGCGTCGGAGAGACACGCGCGACAGCGGCTTCGAAAGAAGGAAAGAGCGGGAGTGCTGGCTCTGGACCGCGGTCGTTGAAGTGGACTGAGGAATCAGGAAAGCCTAATCAATCCAGTCCTTGCTACCGATGGGTTCTTCTGGCTCATTGTCAAGCCTTAAGTGGAGTCATGACCCTTCTTTCTTTCTAGCTTGCTGCCTGCTCTACCATTCAATTTCCTTCGCTCATCGCTGACCGCGTCTCTTTCCCTCCCTTCTTCCTCCTCTCTTTCCCTTTCCCTCGTTTACCGCCAGCCACCAAATCCAGAACTAATTCCGACGCAATAGCCGACTTCGCTCATCCGTCAACTCCATCTCATTGCCATCGTGCTCGCCAGCATGGGACCTCTGCTTTTTGTAAGCTTGCATTATATGCATTATGCACTCTCGACTTGGAACGAGACTGATTGTCCTATATTCCCCTTCAGTAATCGTCAAATGGTTTCGAAGTACTGTGAGCAGATGCAATGCCGCTTCGAGTCAGATATTTTTGCCCAGGTATTTTTGCTGAACTTACCCATTTCCCAACCTTCAGTCGCGTTCTTGCTCAGCGCCAGGTCCAGCGGCGTGGGCTTGAGCCTCATCGGCGCCAATTGACTTATTCTGTAAATTCTCTTGGCTCTGCCATTTCGCTATCCATTTTGCTACATCTTCTTGAGCACTCTTTGCTGACAACAATGTATGAACATCCATCTCCTATCAGGCTTGACAGCGACTGGAACCTTCCAGTGAGGGACAGTCGATGACCAGAATTGTGAGCAATACGAATGTCCATAAGAGGAGGACCACCCACTGATCAAATCTTTCCTTTGCACAGCACCGTGACGGGCAGAAGGTGTTTCATCTACCGCATGCTCACCTAAGGCACGGTGAGTAGTCGCGAGAGATGGAGTTTCCCGAATACGGTTGCTGATGACCTTGTGTGCAACAGATGGACGAGAATATCTTCTTGAGACAGCTCAGCAAGATCGGCTTTGGTGATGCTTTGATGGTGAGCAATCCAACTCAAGCGCTGTGACTCACACCTGAACGCGACTGATTGACATTTGACTGAGCAACAAGAGGGGGGCCTACAATGCCACGAAGAAGGACTCTGATTTCTTCTCCGTCAAAGACGTAAGTCGCCGCAATGCCTTTGGCCGACTGGGCACAATCTGTCTCTACTTCCTGGCTGACATGCCCTGTTCTCCGTTCTTCAGCTGCAAGACATCTTCCGAATTCACACCGATTGCCCGCAAGTCGTGCTCGGTGCGGCTGCAGCGGGAACGGGAACGGCGAACTGCCTGAGTCTGGTCGAGCTGGCCGTGGTTCCGGAGGCGGGCGATACCACTTCTGGCCCGTCGCCTCGTTCCTCCAGCTGGACATCGGAACGGCTGCTGCCCCTGGCCCCTGGAATCGCCCAAGATACTCATAGACGGTGTATCATTTCCAGCATAGCAACATGATCCATCAAGCGATTTCTGACGCTTTTGGAGCTTGGACAGCAATGGGATTGGGAATGTACTGTCGTTATTGTCAATTGTGTAGTGTGAATTGTGATGCGGTCAGGATCGTCGCAGGATGCCTCAGCCCTGACGATATCACACGAAGTCCTGAGGAGTGTCGCTCATACTCGTGACCCACGATTGAGTACGAGAGAGACCACGATGACCGCCAGAACCCCTCCACGATCATCCTACGAGCTCGCAGCTGCGATTCCCCTGAGCTTTTCGTGGACACTTGGCAGTGTAGGCGGCTTCGCCGCCCAAAGTATAGTCAAGTTATCACTATTAGTTAAAACTATATAGTTATCATAGTTACATAGTGAAGATAGTTGCCGAGCCTTGATTGTTTGTACGCTTTTCGGCGCATGCTTGGGCCTGAGGATGAGACCGAACACAGTCTGGAATCGATTCATACGCTCGCTCCTCAGGTTCAACGCGATTGAAAGGCAAACAACGACGGCCTGTATGTTGAAGAACAAAGGTTTATGAGCTATGTGACATAGCTGCATACACCAGTCACCACTCAGTCACTCACATTATCTGATTTCAGTGACCATGTAGCACGCTCCTCCGTACTGATTTTGCTCCGCTGTGGACCATACGCGGATGCATCGCCAACGCCGCAAAGACATTCCATGATGCGGACTGTGACAGGTAGATGTTGTTCCATTAGGGTGCGCAGATAAAGGAGTTGATCTGTTTCTGGAGCACTGGCATCTCCCAAGAAGTCGGAAGCTCGGAATCCTGGCTCGTGGGACGCCTGATCTTTTTCCACAGTGATCCAATCGAGTATCGAGCAATATATCGGCCAAACCCTTGCCGTATGTGATCGCCGCCTCGTCCTCAGTGCTGAATACCGCTCTGCTCAATAGCCGAGCGCATCGTAAAGGGCCGTATTGCCGGCCGGGTCTGTAGAGAAGCCAGTTGGAGCGCTGGCGCTGGAGACTGACGTCCGAACTTGTGAAAAACTCGTCCAGAAAGTCGGAAAGCGAGAGTCCACATCTGCCATGGTATCATGGACGGCCAGAACCCTCTGAAGGCGTGACATGCGGGCCCTTCTGTTGACCAAATGTAAAGGTGATGTCGGTCGATTGGATCATGTACCAAACTGCACTTGCAACCCTCCTCCGTGTGACCAATACTGCTGGCGGCAGACGCCAGACGGACAAGACAAGCTTGGCTGTAAAGGATGTGCGCCATATTCACGGGAGATGATCTTCTTGCGTCGTCATGTCTGTGTGGATAACTCAATGGTTGGAAGGGAAGAGTAGAGAATTGAGGGCTTGGACAGGTTTTGCTCGACCACTTCCACTCAGAATCGGGTCGAGTGCGCCCAGACCTCGTACGCGGTATAGTGCTTTAGCTCATTTGAGAGTTACAAGGTCTGGTGTGACCAGACTACGTTGTCGAGTTCTGATCGAATATGTGGCTCGCGCGCAGGGGCAGGCCTCGGCAACGACTAATAGTCGGTACTTTTCTGAAATCCTTAGTCATAGTCATAGTCACATTGACCCGGACCGTCCGTTAGTCTAGTCTAATCGGGACTAATAGTCACTTAAGTTTCTTAGTTTGGCTTAGTCGGAAGCGGACCTGACTAGCGTGTGACTAACATGTCACTAACCGACTATTAGTTTCCTTAGTTAGACTAAGTCCGACTATGAGACTATTGATCGACAAATAGTCTTGAGCCGTTCTCACACTGTTTTGCAGCCGTTTTCAGACAGACAGTACTATAGCACTGCTATAGTATCTCCCATAGCACTCCTATAGCACCTACTATAGCAATTCTGTCTGTACGAATGTAATACTTACTATCGCAATGCCTATAGCACTGGTACTATAGTCCTACTATAGCACCGACCACTGGTACTATAGTCCTCCTATAGTCCTAGTATAGTACTGGCCACTGGATACTGGTAGTCTGGTACTGAGATCGTCGTATAAAGAGTATGATTTCCGTACCTTTCGCAAATCGCAAGCGGGCGTGCAGAGGTGGACGTGGTACCAGACCCGGAAAGCTGTGTACATAACACATTATGTAATAGAGACTCAACTAATGCAAATGTTAGTCAGATGTCGTTGTCGGACTTCGGACACGTCAAACTAATTGTCGGACTAATCCGACGAATCTTCGGATGTTAGTTTGATTTTTCTGTCAAAATTATGTGTTCCTACTAATTCGAAATGCACGACTCGAAATAGTTTGTGGATACAAAGGAGAACCTCCCAAGCATCTCAGCTTGGACGAAAACCCAAAAAAAGGGTCTGACTAACAGACTAAGACCGACTATAGTCGGACCTGGCGGGGCCTTAGTCATAGTCATAGTCGGATGCCAAAAGCCCTTAGTCATAGTCTAGTCGAGTCGGGACTAAGGCTTAGTCGGATAGTCTTAGTTTCTTAGTCGCCTTAGTTTTGCCGAGCCCTGCGCAGGGGTACTAAGTAGCCGCCGAGTTTGTACTATAGCAAGATGCGAAATGTTTGAAACGAGATAAAAATTTCGTTTCCACACGTTTGCACGTTTGAAAATGCGATTTTGGATCCAAAATGCCACTGCACCCACTCAACACTCACTCACTCAGTCACAAGGGCCTGGGCGTATCCATCAAGCTTAACAAGCAACAAGCAAGGGACGCCCTCGGCGCCAATGACAACAGCGAGCTCGGGATCACACTGCGACGCGTGCCAAATGATGCGCGACACGCTTGCTGGATGCCTTCTCTTTTCTTCAGACCTTCTTCAAACCTCCCCAGCTACCTCTCAAAAAAAACTAGGGTGCAACACCGTGTCGCGAAAATCGGCTGGGGGGGCCAGCCCAACCTAACTCTTCGATGATGACAACCTTTCTGCTCTGCCTTTATGATCACAAAGATTAGAGCTCGCGCGAAAGAAAGAAAGATCAATCAATGATCAAGATCATGATCATCGTCACCCTAGTTTTTTTGAGAGGGAGCTGGATCCTTCCCTTCTTCAGACCTTCTTCAGCGCTCATCGTTCTCTTTCTGCACCCAGCTTTCCCCCCTTCACTATTCTTACAGCTCTTTCAGCAGAATAGCAGTCAACATGGCAAACTTGTCGTCTCTGTGCCTTGTGACTTGTCTTTGCTGGAAGAGGCAGGGCTTTGGTCTTGCGTGTGAGAGTGTGTGCAGTGTGAGTCAGTCAGTGAGTGAGCGGAATTTCGATTTTGAGTTTCAAAATACTCCCAGCTCCGGAGGCTTTTCCTCAGTATACCTAATTCTTATAGTGCAACTTCGAGAATTCCCACCGCGATCCTTCACACCACTCCCACTCCTCTTTTCACACCTCAACACCTCAAAAAAATTCGCTCATGCAACGCCATCGTTCCAGACCTTTACAGCGCATGTTCTTTGACTCGATTCGAACACCTGTAGCGGAAGTTATCGTGTTTAAACAGGTTTTGGTGTGTCAAAATGGTCACGCTCGAGGCACTAGAGCTGTCAAAGATGTCAAAATCGTGTCACAAACTTTGAGAGCATGCTGCTCCTCAACATCGCAACGTATCGGCTCGCTCAAAGCTGCTGCCGGTGCGCATGTCCATTGCCATCAGTTCATTGAAATCTGTACTTCTCTGCGTCAATACTGAGCGAGCAGACAGCGCATGAAGTAGAGGCTCGAAACAGGTATTGTCACATGTTGGGGCCACAACGGTACCGAGAACGGGTGAATGTCCCGATCTATGGTCGGTTCGCCCCAAGCACCCCGGCACTGACCCCGATCTATGGTTGAGTGACCCCATAAAGATGGTCATGTGACCCATAAAGATGGTCGATTGAGCCCGTAAAAAACGCAATTTTGGTGCATTGACCCCGTAAGATTAGTACATTGAACCCATAAAGATGGTCGATTGGCCCCATAAAGATGGTGGACAGAGCCCATAAAGATGGTGGACAGAGCCCGTAATGTCTATTTCAGCCGGATAGAGCGGTAGTGTGTACTAACACTGTCCAAACGACCGGTCGGGCCTTCAGGTATGTAAGAGGGTTCAACTCACATACAAGTCGAGCTTCTGTGAAGCGTTTCTGCCCGTCGACGAGCTCTCAAAGTGAATTACGTCGCCGAAGACCGCCATCCCGGCCCGACTATGACCGGATATGACCCTGGAAGCTCAGTACAGTTACTTCAGGCACCCTGGCCGCTGTAGAATAATTTATCTGGAAGATTTGGAAGCAGGGAAGGTCGCCAAAGGCGATTTGAGATTTTTATGGGGCCAGTGCCCTGCCTTATGGGGCCAATCGACCATCTTTATGGGCTCAATCGCCTTTGTTTATGGGTTCAGTCGCCGATAATTACGGGCTGAATCGCCTCATCTTACGGGCTCAATTCAAAAAACGCTTACGGGGCCAATCGCCTCATGCTCGGGGCGAATCGACCATAGATCGGGACATTCAGGTTACTTGCCAACGGTACTGACCATCGGTAATTAAGCGGTTCCACTCGCACATCAACAATTTCACGTCAACGTCAACTCCAGCGCCTCATCACAACGTCAATGTCCTTTTCGACGTCGCATTGAACGCAGCCAGCTTCCTGATCGAGCTCATAAAAACGTCCCTGTACATCTCTCAAGTGGTCGTTGTTCGAAAAGGCTGTGAGGTTTGAAAATAGAAAATAGAGGGAGAGCTGCCACGCTGCCAGTCAGTCCGCCAAGATATCTAACACCCAGGGAGAAGATTCTCAGCAATGCGCCGACACGCTGCCAACGCGACGTCCACAGGCTGCTTCGCCTTAACTTACGCCCCACGCACTCTTTGTCTGGACGCTGCTGATACGATGCTTCAAGAGGACTTTACGTGGACATGGTACACACATACGCTCAAATAGAACTGGCTGACCCGCTAGAAAGCTGAAAGTCTGAGAGTTGAGACGCTGCTGAGACGCCGAGACCACGACATCCGCACGCTCCTTCAAAGCAACTGACCTGTTCTCAGCGGTACATACTGAGGTACTTCAGCGAGGGTATACTAAATACTTGCGCGTCTGGGAAAAGAACGTAGCTGTGCAAGCAATAGCTTCATTGTGCGGTTGGTGTGCTGCGCTGACTGCAGTTGAATGACATGTGTTCAGACGCTACTTTGAGCGAGGTGACCACAGCGTCACAAAAGGTCTCATGGGATACATCAACATCAGCAGTCCCGCGCGGCCGCAGGCAATAACATGATCACTTGTCACACAGAAAATTTCTATCTCGTTTCAAACATTTCGCATCTTGCTATAAGCAATCTCGCTCAATTCTGGCTCAATCTCTTTGAAACCTTGACATTCATGACCAGAAACACTGTAGCTATCATTTCCATTGATTGGACGGCCTTGTTTCCCCGAAGCGACAAGGCGGCGACAAACCGCCCCGAACCGGAGGTTCGGCGATTAAGCGCGATCGGGGCGCGCTCGGGCGCGATTTGACTACTATCTTTAGCACGCTCACGTTGGACGTGTTCATATATTGCAATAAATTGAGACCGACATCAACTTTCCCTCATAGTTCAGCGGTTAGTGATGCAGCTTGCTATTGTACAAGTCTGTGGTTAGATTCCCATCTCGATCATTCTTTTTTCCCTTTTTTCCTCTTCTTTCGACTTGGTCGCTAAGTTAGGATAACAGTCACCATTTTTTTTGCGGGTTAGAGTTAGCGCGTAGCGGGCAGGATTAGACATGATTGCAATGGAGACGGACAAGACTGTCCTTTTGGTTGGGGGGGTTCCGGGGGCAAAGCCCCCCCGCCGAGCTGGAAGTGGGGTCACGTGTACCAGGGATTGGCACTGTTAATCGCCGAATCACCGCTCAGGATTCGGGGAAACAAGGCCGTCCCCATTGATTGAAATAAATAAAAAATGACATAGGTTCCCCTATAATCGGACAACATGGTCGTGGTCGGGCAGAGGAAGTGATCGGACCTGTCCGAGTCTACTAAGTAATGTAGATTGCATTTCTCAGACCTAGTTACTATTATAGAAAGATGCATGATGGTATGATTGAGCTGTGTGTGAAGTGAGAAGCTCGTGGGCAGCGTCGTTGTCGAGTGATGGCGAGATATAGGACTCGCGCTGAGCCGATGTTCCTCGGGACCTGAGCCGATGTTCCTCGGGCCTGAAAAACCGACAGTACTCGCTCAATTCTCCCTCAATCTCTTTGAAACCTTCACATCCATGTTCACGAAGACTGTATCTATCATTTCCATCGATCCAAATAAAAATGACATAGGTTCCCCTTGCAGTCGGACAACATGGTCGTGGTCGTCCGGAGGAAGTGATCGGACCTGTCCGAGGCTACTAAGTAAGGTAGAATGCATTTCTCACAGATGATTACCATTACAGAAAGGTAGATTAGCGTGTGATAGACTAGGGCGTGACGTTTGAAGCTCGGGAACAGCGTCGTTGTCGAGTGATGGCGAGATATAGGACTCGCGCTGAGCCGATGTTCCTCGGGACTGAAAACCGACAGTACTCGCTCAATTCTCCCTCAATCTCTTTGAAACCTTGACATCCATGACCAGAAACACTGTAGCTATCATTTCCATTGATTGAAATAAAAAAATAAAAAAATGACATAGGTTCCCCTATAATCGGACAACATGGTCGTGGTCGGGCAGAGGAAGTGATCGGACCTGTCCGAGTCTACTAAGTAATGTAGATTGCATTTCTCAGACCTAGTTACTATTATAGAAAGATGCATGATGGTATGATTGAGCTGTGTGTGAAGTGAGAAGCTCGTGGGCAGCGTCGTTGTCGAGTGATGGCGAGATATAGGACTCGCGCTGAGCCGATGTTCCTCGGGACCTGAGCCGATGTTCCTCGGGCCTGAAAACCGACAGTACTCGCTCAATTCTCCCTCAATCTCTTTGAAACCTTCACATCCATGTTCACGAAGACTGTATCTATCATTTCCATCGATCCAAATAAAAAAATGACATAGGTTCCCCTTGCAGTCGGACAACATGGTCGTGGTCGTCCGGAGGAAGTGATCGGACCTGTCCGAGGCTACTAAGTAAGGTAGAATGCATTTCTCACAGATGATTACCATTACAGAAAGGTAGATTAGCGTGTGATAGACTAGGGCGTGACGTTTGAAGCTCGGGAACAGCGTCGTTGTCGAGTGATGGCGAGATATAGGACTCGCGCTGAGCCGATGTTCCTCGGGACTGAAAACCGACAGTACTCGCTCAATTCTCCCTCAATCTCTTTGAAACCTTGACATCCATGACCAGAAACACTGTAGCTATCATTTCCATTGATTGGACGGCCTTGTTTCCCCGAAGCGACAAGGCGGCGACAAACCGCCCCGAACCGGAGGTTCGGCGATTAAGCGCGATCGGGGCGCGCTCGGGCGCGATTTGACTACTATCTTTAGCACGCTCACGTTGGACGTGTTCATATATTGCAATAAATTGAGACCGACATCAACTTTCCCTCATAGTTCAGCGGTTAGTGATGCAGCTTGCTATTGTACAAGTCTGTGGTTAGATTCCCATCTCGATCATTCTTTTTTCCCTTTTTTCCTCTTCTTTCGACTTGGTCGCTAAGTTAGGATAACAGTCACCATGCGGGTTAGAGTTAGCGCGTAGCGGGCAGGATTAGACATGATTGCAATGGAGACGGACAAGACTGTCCTTTTGGTTGGGGGTTCCGGGGGCAAAGCCCCCGCCGAGCTGGAAGTGGGGTCACGTGTACCAGGGATTGGCACTGTTAATCGCCGAATCACCGCTCAGGATTCGGGGAAACAAGGCCGTCCCCATTGATTGAAATAAATAAAAAATGACATAGGTTCCCCTATAGTCGGACAACATGGTCGTGGTCGTCCGGAGGAAGTGATCGGACCTGTCCGAGGCTACTAAGTAAGGTAGAATGCATTTCTCACAGATGATTACCATTACAGAAAGGTAGATTAGCGTGTGATAGACTAGGGCGTGACGTTTGAAGCTCGGGAACAGCGTCGTTGTCGAGTGATGGCGAGATATAGGACTCGCGCTGAGCCGATGTTCCTCGGGACTGAAAACCGACAGTACTCGCTCAATTCTCCCTCAATCTCTTTGAAACCTTGACATCCATGACCAGAAACACTGTAGCTATCATTTCCATTGATTGGACGGCCTTGTTTCCCCGAAGCGACAAGGCGGCGACAAACCGCCCCGAACCGGAGGTTCGGCGATTAAGCGCGATCGGGGCGCGCTCGGGCGCGATTTGACTACTATCTTTAGCACGCTCACGTTGGACGTGTTCATATATTGCAATAAATTGAGACCGACATCAACTTTCCCTCATAGTTCAGCGGTTAGTGATGCAGCTTGCTATTGTACAAGTCTGTGGTTAGATTCCCATCTCGATCATTCTTTTTTTCCCTTTTTTTTCCTCTTTTTTCGACTTGGTCGCTAAGTTAGGATAACAGTCACCATTTTTTTTGCGGGTTAGAGTTAGCGCGTAGCGGGCAGGATTAGACATGATTGCAATGGAGACGGACAAGACTGTCCTTTTGGTTGGGGGGGTTCCGGGGGGGCAAAGCCCCCCCGCCGAGCTGGAAGTGGGGTCACGTGTACCAGGGATTGGCACTGTTAATCGCCGAATCACCGCTCAGGATTCGGGGAAACAAGGCCGTCCCCATTGATTGAAATAAATAAAAAATGACATAGGTTCCCCTATAGTCGGACAACATGGTCGTGGTCGTCCGGAGGAAGTGATCGGACCTGTCCGAGGCTACTAAGTAAGGTAGAATGCATTTCTCACAGATGATTACCATTACAGAAAGGTAGATTAGCGTGTGATAGACTAGGGCGTGACGTTTGAAGCTCGGGAACAGCGTCGTTGTCGAGTGATGGCGAGATATAGGACTCGCGCTGAGCCGATGTTCCTCGGGACTGAAAACCGACAGTACTCGCTCAATTCTCCCTCAATCTCTTTGAAACCTTGACATCCATGACCAGAAACACTGTAGCTATCATTTCCATTGATTGAAATAAAAAAATAAAAAAATGACATAGGTTCCCCTATAATCGGACAACATGGTCGTGGTCGGGCAGAGGAAGTGATCGGACCTGTCCGAGTCTACTAAGTAATGTAGATTGCATTTCTCAGACCTAGTTACTATTATAGAAAGATGCATGATGGTATGATTGAGCTGTGTGTGAAGTGAGAAGCTCGTGGGCAGCGTCGTTGTCGAGTGATGGCGAGATATAGGACTCGCGCTGAGCCGATGTTCCTCGGGACCTGAGCCGATGTTCCTCGGGCCTGAAAAACCGACAGTACTCGCTCAATTCTCCCTCAATCTCTTTGAAACCTTCACATCCATGTTCACGAAGACTGTATCTATCATTTCCATCGATCCAAATAAAAATGACATAGGTTCCCCTTGCAGTCGGACAACATGGTCGTGGTCGTCCGGAGGAAGTGATCGGACCTGTCCGAGGCTACTAAGTAAGGTAGAATGCATTTCTCACAGATGATTACCATTACAGAAAGGTAGATTAGCGTGTGATAGACTAGGGCGTGACGTTTGAAGCTCGGGAACAGCGTCGTTGTCGAGTGATGGCGAGATATAGGACTCGCGCTGAGCCGATGTTCCTCGGGACTGAAAACCGACAGTACTCGCTCAATTCTCCCTCAATCTCTTTGAAACCTTGACATCCATGACCAGAAACACTGTAGCTATCATTTCCATTGATTGAAATAAAATAAAAAAATGACATAGGTTCCCCTATAATCGGACAACATGGTCGTGGTCGGGCAGAGGAAGTGATCGGACCTGTCCGAGTCTACTAAGTAATGTAGATTGCATTTCTCAGACCTAGTTACTATTATAGAAAGATGCATGATGGTATGATTGAGCTGTGTGTGAAGTGAGAAGCTCGTGGGCAGCGTCGTTGTCGAGTGATGGCGAGATATAGGACTCGCGCTGAGCCGATGTTCCTCGGGACCTGAGCCGATGTTCCTCGGGCCTGAAAAACCGACAGTACTCGCTCAATTCTCCCTCAATCTCTTTGAAACCTTCACATCCATGTTCACGAAGACTGTATCTATCATTTCCATCGATCCAAATAAAAATGACATAGGTTCCCCTTGCAGTCGGACAACATGGTCGTGGTCGTCCGGAGGAAGTGATCGGACCTGTCCGAGGCTACTAAGTAAGGTAGAATGCATTTCTCACAGATGATTACCATTACAGAAAGGTAGATTAGCGTGTGATAGACTAGGGCGTGACGTTTGAAGCTCGGGAACAGCGTCGTTGTCGAGTGATGGCGAGATATAGGACTCGCGCTGAGCCGATGTTCCTCGGGACTGAAAACCGACAGTACTCGCTCAATTCTCCCTCAATCTCTTTGAAACCTTGACATCCATGACCAGAAACACTGTAGCTATCATTTCCATTGATTGAAATAAAATAAAAAAATGACATAGGTTCCCCTATAATCGGACAACATGGTCGTGGTCGGGCAGAGGAAGTGATCGGACCTGTCCGAGTCTACTAAGTAATGTAGATTGCATTTCTCAGACCTAGTTACTATTATAGAAAGATGCATGATGGTATGATTGAGCTGTGTGTGAAGTGAGAAGCTCGTGGGCAGCGTCGTTGTCGAGTGATGGCGAGATATAGGACTCGCGCTGAGCCGATGTTCCTCGGGACCTGAGCCGATGTTCCTCGGGACTGAAAACCGACAGTACTCGCTCAATTCTCCCTCAATCTCTTTGAAACCTTCACATCCATGTTCACGAAGACTGTATCTATCATTTCCATCGATCCAAATAAAAAATGACATAGGTTCCCCTTGCAGTCGGACAACATGGTCGTGGTCGTCCGGAGGAAGTGATCGGACCTGTCCGAGGCTACTAAGTAAGGTAGAATGCATTTCTCACAGATGATTACCATTACAGAAAGGTAGATTAGCGTGTGATAGACTAGGGCGTGACGTTTGAAGCTCGGGAACAGCGTCGTTGTCGAGTGATGGCGAGATATAGGACTCGCGCTGAGCCGATGTTCCTCGGGACTGAAAACCGACAGTACTCGCTCAATTCTCCCTCAATCTCTTTGAAACCTTGACATCCATGACCAGAAACACTGTAGCTATCATTTCCATTGATTGAAATAAAAATAAAAATGACATAGGTTCCCCTATAATCGGACAACATGGTCGTGGTCGGGCAGAGGAAGTGATCGGACCTGTCCGAGTCTACTAAGTAATGTAGATTGCATTTCTCAGACCTAGTTACTATTATAGAAAGATGCATGATGGTATGATTGAGCTGTGTGTGAAGTGAGAAGCTCGTGGGCAGCGTCGTTGTCGAGTGATGGCGAGATATAGGACTCGCGCTGAGCCGATGTTCCTCGGGACCTGAGCCGATGTTCCTCGGGGCTGAAAACCGACAGTACTCGCTCAATTCTCCCTCAATCTCTTTGAAACCTTCACATCCATGTTCACGAAGACTGTATCTATCATTTCCATCGATCCAAATAAAAATGACATAGGTTCCCCTTGCAGTCGGACAACATGGTCGTGGTCGTCCGGAGGAAGTGATCGGACCTGTCCGAGGCTACTAAGTAAGGTAGAATGCATTTCTCACAGATGATTACCATTACAGAAAGGTAGATTAGCGTGTGATAGACTAGGGCGTGACGTTTGAAGCTCGGGAACAGCGTCGTTGTCGAGTGATGGCGAGATATAGGACTCGCGCTGAGCCGATGTTCCTCGGGACTGAAAAACCGACAGTACTCGCTCAATTCTCCCTCAATCTCTTTGAAACCTTGACATCCATGACCAGAAACACTGTAGCTATCATTTCCATTGATTGAAATAAAAAAATAAAAAAATGACATAGGTTCCCCTATAATCGGACAACATGGTCGTGGTCGGGCAGAGGAAGTGATCGGACCTGTCCGAGTCTACTAAGTAATGTAGATTGCATTTCTCAGACCTAGTTACTATTATAGAAAGATGCATGATGGTATGATTGAGCTGTGTGTGAAGTGAGAAGCTCGTGGGCAGCGTCGTTGTCGAGTGATGGCGAGATATAGGACTCGCGCTGAGCCGATGTTCCTCGGGACCTGAGCCGATGTTCCTCGGGCCTGAAAACCGACAGTACTCGCTCAATTCTCCCTCAATCTCTTTGAAACCTTCACATCCATGTTCACGAAGACTGTATCTATCATTTCCATCGATCCAAATAAAAATGACATAGGTTCCCCTTGCAGTCGGACAACATGGTCGTGGTCGTCCGGAGGAAGTGATCGGACCTGTCCGAGGCTACTAAGTAAGGTAGAATGCATTTCTCACAGATGATTACCATTACAGAAAGGTAGATTAGCGTGTGATAGACTAGGGCGTGACGTTTGAAGCTCGGGAACAGCGTCGTTGTCGAGTGATGGCGAGATATAGGACTCGCGCTGAGCCGATGTTCCTCGGGACTGAAAAACCGACAGTACTCGCTCAATTCTCCCTCAATCTCTTTGAAACCTTGACATCCATGACCAGAAACACTGTAGCTATCATTTCCATTGATTGAAATAAAAATAAAAAAATGACATAGGTTCCCCTATAATCGGACAACATGGTCGTGGTCGGGCAGAGGAAGTGATCGGACCTGTCCGAGTCTACTAAGTAATGTAGATTGCATTTCTCAGACCTAGTTACTATTATAGAAAGATGCATGATGGTATGATTGAGCTGTGTGTGAAGTGAGAAGCTCGTGGGCAGCGTCGTTGTCGAGTGATGGCGAGATATAGGACTCGCGCTGAGCCGATGTTCCTCGGGACTGAAAACCGACAGTACTCGCTCAATTCTCCCTCAATCTCTTTGAAACCTTGACATCCATGACCAGAAACACTGTAGCTATCATTTCCATTGATTGAAATAAAAAAATAAAAAAATGACATAGGTTCCCCTATAATCGGACAACATGGTCGTGGTCGGGCAGAGGAAGTGATCGGACCTGTCCGAGTCTACTAAGTAATGTAGATTGCATTTCTCAGACCTAGTTACTATTATAGAAAGATGCATGATGGTATGATTGAGCTGTGTGTGAAGTGAGAAGCTCGTGGGCAGCGTCGTTGTCGAGTGATGGCGAGATATAGGACTCGCGCTGAGCCGATGTTCCTCGGGACTGAAAACCGACAGTACTCGCTCAATTCTCCCTCAATCTCTTTGAAACCTTGACATCCATGACCAGAAACACTGTAGCTATCATTTCCATTGATTGAAATAAAAATAAAAAAATGACATAGGTTCCCCTATAATCGGACAACATGGTCGTGGTCGGGCAGAGGAAGTGATCGGACCTGTCCGAGTCTACTAAGTAATGTAGATTGCATTTCTCAGACCTAGTTACTATTATAGAAAGATGCATGATGGTATGATTGAGCTGTGTGTGAAGTGAGAAGCTCGTGGGCAGCGTCGTTGTCGAGTGATGGCGAGATATAGGACTCGCGCTGAGCCGATGTTCCTCGGGACCTGAGCCGATGTTCCTCGGGCCTGAAAAACCGACAGTACTCGCTCAATTCTCCCTCAATCTCTTTGAAACCTTCACATCCATGTTCACGAAGACTGTATCTATCATTTCCATCGATCCAAATAAAAAAATGACATAGGTTCCCCTTGCAGTCGGACAACATGGTCGTGGTCGTCCGGAGGAAGTGATCGGACCTGTCCGAGGCTACTAAGTAAGGTAGAATGCATTTCTCACAGATGATTACCATTACAGAAAGGTAGATTAGCGTGTGATAGACTAGGGCGTGACGTTTGAAGCTCGGGAACAGCGTCGTTGTCGAGTGATGGCGAGATATAGGACTCGCGCTGAGCCGATGTTCCTCGGGACTGAAAAACCGACAGTACTCGCTCAATTCTCCCTCAATCTCTTTGAAACCTTGACATCCATGACCAGAAACACTGTAGCTATCATTTCCATTGATTGAAATAAAAAAATAAAAAATGACATAGGTTCCCCTATAATCGGACAACATGGTCGTGGTCGGGCAGAGGAAGTGATCGGACCTGTCCGAGTCTACTAAGTAATGTAGATTGCATTTCTCAGACCTAGTTACTATTATAGAAAGATGCATGATGGTATGATTGAGCTGTGTGTGAAGTGAGAAGCTCGTGGGCAGCGTCGTTGTCGAGTGATGGCGAGATATAGGACTCGCGCTGAGCCGATGTTCCTCGGGACTGAAAACCGACAGTACTCGCTCAATTCTCCCTCAATCTCTTTGAAACCTTGACATCCATGACCAGAAACACTGTAGCTATCATTTCCATTGATTGAAATAAAAAAATAAAAATGACATAGGTTCCCCTATAATCGGACAACATGGTCGTGGTCGGGCAGAGGAAGTGATCGGACCTGTCCGAGTCTACTAAGTAATGTAGATTGCATTTCTCAGACCTAGTTACTATTATAGAAAGATGCATGATGGTATGATTGAGCTGTGTGTGAAGTGAGAAGCTCGTGGGCAGCGTCGTTGTCGAGTGATGGCGAGATATAGGACTCGCGCTGAGCCGATGTTCCTCGGGACTGAAAACCGACAGTACTCGCTCAATTCTCCCTCAATCTCTTTGAAACCTTGACATCCATGACCAGAAACACTGTAGCTATCATTTCCATTGATTGAAATAAAAAAATAAAAAAATGACATAGGTTCCCCTATAATCGGACAACATGGTCGTGGTCGGGCAGAGGAAGTGATCGGACCTGTCCGAGTCTACTAAGTAATGTAGATTGCATTTCTCAGACCTAGTTACTATTATAGAAAGATGCATGATGGTATGATTGAGCTGTGTGTGAAGTGAGAAGCTCGTGGGCAGCGTCGTTGTCGAGTGATGGCGAGATATAGGACTCGCGCTGAGCCGATGTTCCTCGGGACCTGAGCCGATGTTCCTCGGGCCTGAAAAACCGACAGTACTCGCTCAATTCTCCCTCAATCTCTTTGAAACCTTCACATCCATGTTCACGAAGACTGTATCTATCATTTCCATCGATCCAAATAAAAAAATGACATAGGTTCCCCTTGCAGTCGGACAACATGGTCGTGGTCGGGCAGAGGAAGTGATCGGACCTGTCCGAGTCTACTAAGTAATGTAGATTGCATTTCTCAGACCTAGTTACTATTATAGAAAGATGCATGATGGTATGATTGAGCTGTGTGTGAAGTGAGAAGCTCGTGGGCAGCGTCGTTGTCGAGTGATGGCGAGATATAGGACTCGCGCTGAGCCGATGTTCCTCGGGACCTGAGCCGATGTTCCTCGGGCCTGAAAAACCGACAGTACTCGCTCAATTCTCCCTCAATCTCTTTGAAACCTTCACATCCATGTTCACGAAGACTGTATCTATCATTTCCATCGATCCAAATAAAAAAATGACATAGGTTCCCCTTGCAGTCGGACAACATGGTCGTGGTCGTCCGGAGGAAGTGATCGGACCTGTCCGAGGCTACTAAGTAAGGTAGAATGCATTTCTCACAGATGATTACCATTACAGAAAGGTAGATTAGCGTGTGATAGACTAGGGCGTGACGTTTGAAGCTCGGGAACAGCGTCGTTGTCGAGTGATGGCGAGATATAGGACTCGCGCTGAGCCGATGTTCCTCGGGACTGAAAAACCGACAGTACTCGCTCAATTCTCCCTCAATCTCTTTGAAACCTTGACATCCATGACCAGAAACACTGTAGCTATCATTTCCATTGATTGAAATAAAAAAATAAAAAAATGACATAGGTTCCCCTATAATCGGACAACATGGTCGTGGTCGGGCAGAGGAAGTGATCGGACCTGTCCGAGTCTACTAAGTAATGTAGATTGCATTTCTCAGACCTAGTTACTATTATAGAAAGATGCATGATGGTATGATTGAGCTGTGTGTGAAGTGAGAAGCTCGTGGGCAGCGTCGTTGTCGAGTGATGGCGAGATATAGGACTCGCGCTGAGCCGATGTTCCTCGGGACCTGAGCCGATGTTCCTCGGGCCTGAAAACCGACAGTACTCGCTCAATTCTCCCTCAATCTCTTTGAAACCTTCACATCCATGTTCACGAAGACTGTATCTATCATTTCCATCGATCCAAATAAAAAAATGACATAGGTTCCCCTTGCAGTCGGACAACATGGTCGTGGTCGGGCAGAGGAAGTGATCGGACCTGTCCGAGTCTACTAAGTAATGTAGATTGCATTTCTCAGACCTAGTTACTATTATAGAAAGATGCATGATGGTATGATTGAGCTGTGTGTGAAGTGAGAAGCTCGTGGGCAGCGTCGTTGTCGAGTGATGGCGAGATATAGGACTCGCGCTGAGCCGATGTTCCTCGGGACCTGAGCCGATGTTCCTCGGGCCTGAAAACCGACAGTACTCGCTCAATTCTCCCTCAATCTCTTTGAAACCTTCACATCCATGTTCACGAAGACTGTATCTATCATTTCCATCGATCCAAATAAAAATGACATAGGTTCCCCTTGCAGTCGGACAACATGGTCGTGGTCGGGCAGAGGAAGTGATCGGACCTGTCCGAGTCTACTAAGTAATGTAGATTGCATTTCTCAGACCTAGTTACTATTATAGAAAGATGCATGATGGTATGATTGAGCTGTGTGTGAAGTGAGAAGCTCGTGGGCAGCGTCGTTGTCGAGTGATGGCGAGATATAGGACTCGCGCTGAGCCGATGTTCCTCGGGCCTGAAAACCGACAGTACTCGCTCAATTCTCCCTCAATCTCTTTGAAACCTTCACATCCATGTTCACGAAGACTGTATCTATCATTTCCATCGATCCAAATAAAAAAATGACATAGGTTCCCCTTGCAGTCGGACAACATGGTCGTGGTCGGGCAGAGGAAGTGATCGGACCTGTCCGAGTCTACTAAGTAATGTAGATTGCATTTCTCAGACCTAGTTACTATTATAGAAAGATGCATGATGGTATGATTGAGCTGTGTGTGAAGTGAGAAGCTCGTGGGCAGCGTCGTTGTCGAGTGATGGCGAGATATAGGACTCGCGCTGAGCCGATGTTCCTCGGGACCTGAGCCGATGTTCCTCGGGCCTGAAAACCGACAGTACTCGCTCAATTCTCCCTCAATCTCTTTGAAACCTTCACATCCATGTTCACGAAGACTGTATCTATCATTTCCATCGATCCAAATAAAAAAATGACATAGGTTCCCCTATAATCGGACAACATGGTCGTGGTCGGGCAGAGGAAGTGATCGGACCTGTCCGAGTCTACTAAGTAATGTAGATTGCATTTCTCAGACCTAGTTACTATTATAGAAAGATGCATGATGGTATGATTGAGCTGTGTGTGAAGTGAGAAGCTCGTGGGCAGCGTCGTTGTCGAGTGATGGCGAGATATAGGACTCGCGCTGAGCCGATGTTCCTCGGGACCTGAGCCGATGTTCCTCGGGACTGAAAACCGACAGTACTCGCTCAATTCTCCCTCAATCTCTTTGAAACCTTCACATCCATGTTCACGAAGACTGTATCTATCATTTCCATCGATCCAAATAAAAAAATGACATAGGTTCCCCTTGCAGTCGGACAACATGGTCGTGGTCGGGCAGAGGAAGTGATCGGACCTGTCCGAGTCTACTAAGTAATGTAGATTGCATTTCTCAGACCTAGTTACTATTATAGAAAGATGCATGATGGTATGATTGAGCTGTGTGTGAAGTGAGAAGCTCGTGGGCAGCGTCGTTGTCGAGTGATGGCGAGATATAGGACTCGCGCTGAGCCGATGTTCCTCGGGACCTGAGCCGATGTTCCTCGGGCCTGAAAAACCGACAGTACTCGCTCAATTCTCCCTCAATCTCTTTGAAACCTTCACATCCATGTTCACGAAGACTGTATCTATCATTTCCATCGATCCAAATAAAAAAATGACATAGGTTCCCCTTGCAGTCGGACAACATGGTCGTGGTCGGGCAGAGGAAGTGATCGGACCTGTCCGAGTCTACTAAGTAATGTAGATTGCATTTCTCAGACCTAGTTACTATTATAGAAAGATGCATGATGGTATGATTGAGCTGTGTGTGAAGTGAGAAGCTCGTGGGCAGCGTCGTTGTCGAGTGATGGCGAGATATAGGACTCGCGCTGAGCCGATGTTCCTCGGGCCTGAAAACCGACAGTACTCGCTCAATTCTCCCTCAATCTCTTTGAAACCTTCACATCCATGTTCACGAAGACTGTATCTATCATTTCCATCGATCCAAATAAAAATGACATAGGTTCCCCTTGCAGTCGGACAACATGGTCGTGGTCGGGCAGAGGAAGTGATCGGACCTGTCCGAGTCTACTAAGTAATGTAGATTGCATTTCTCAGACCTAGTTACTATTATAGAAAGATGCATGATGGTATGATTGAGCTGTGTGTGAAGTGAGAAGCTCGTGGGCAGCGTCGTTGTCGAGTGATGGCGAGATATAGGACTCGCGCTGAGCCGATGTTCCTCGGGCCTGAAAAACCGACAGTACTCGCTCAATTCTCCCTCAATCTCTTTGAAACCTTCACATCCATGTTCACGAAGACTGTATCTATCATTTCCATCGATCCAAATAAAAAATGACATAGGTTCCCCTTGCAGTCGGACAACATGGTCGTGGTCGGGCAGAGGAAGTGATCGGACCTGTCCGAGTCTACTAAGTAATGTAGATTGCATTTCTCAGACCTAGTTACTATTATAGAAAGATGCATGATGGTATGATTGAGCTGTGTGTGAAGTGAGAAGCTCGTGGGCAGCGTCGTTGTCGAGTGATGGCGAGATATAGGACTCGCGCTGAGCCGATGTTCCTCGGGACCTGAGCCGATGTTCCTCGGGCCTGAAAAACCGACAGTACTCGCTCAATTCTCCCTCAATCTCTTTGAAACCTTCACATCCATGTTCACGAAGACTGTATCTATCATTTCCATCGATCCAAATAAAAAAATGACATAGGTTCCCCTTGCAGTCGGACAACATGGTCGTGGTCGGGCAGAGGAAGTGATCGGACCTGTCCGAGTCTACTAAGTAATGTAGATTGCATTTCTCAGACCTAGTTACTATTATAGAAAGATGCATGATGGTATGATTGAGCTGTGTGTGAAGTGAGAAGCTCGTGGGCAGCGTCGTTGTCGAGTGATGGCGAGATATAGGACTCGCGCTGAGCCGATGTTCCTCGGGCCTGAAAACCGACAGTACTCGCTCAATTCTCCCTCAATCTCTTTGAAACCTTCACATCCATGTTCACGAAGACTGTATCTATCATTTCCATCGATCCAAATAAAAAAATGACATAGGTTCCCCTTGCAGTCGGACAACATGGTCGTGGTCGGGCAGAGGAAGTGATCGGACCTGTCCGAGTCTACTAAGTAATGTAGATTGCATTTCTCAGACCTAGTTACTATTATAGAAAGATGCATGATGGTATGATTGAGCTGTGTGTGAAGTGAGAAGCTCGTGGGCAGCGTCGTTGTCGAGTGATGGCGAGATATAGGACTCGCGCTGAGCCGATGTTCCTCGGGACCTGAGCCGATGTTCCTCGGGCCTGAAAACCGACAGTACTCGCTCAATTCTCCCTCAATCTCTTTGAAACCTTCACATCCATGTTCACGAAGACTGTATCTATCATTTCCATCGATCCAAATAAAAAAATGACATAGGTTCCCCTTGCAGTCGGACAACATGGTCGTGGTCGTCCGGAGGAAGTGATCGGACCTGTCCGAGTCTACTAAGTAAGGTAGATTGCATTTCTCAGACCTAGTTACTATTATAGAAAGATGCATGATGGTATGATTGAGCTGTGTGTGAAGTGAGAAGCTCGTGGGCAGCGTCGTTGTCGAGTGATGGCGAGATATAGGACTCGCGCTGAGCCGATGTTCCTCGGGCCTGAAAACCGACAGTACTCGCTCAATTCTCCCTCAATCTCTTTGAAACCTTCACATCCATGTTCACGAAGACTGTATCTATCATTTCCATCGATCCAAATATGACATAGGTTCCCCTTGCAGTCGGACAACATGGTCGTGGTCGGGCAGAGGAAGTGATCGGACCTGTCCGAGTCTACTAAGTAATGTAGATTGCATTTCTCAGACCTAGTTACTATTATAGAAAGATGCATGATGGTATGATTGAGCTGTGTGTGAAGTGAGAAGCTCGTGGGCAGCGTCGTTGTCGAGTGATGGCGAGATATAGGACTCGCGCTGAGCCGATGTTCCTCGGGACCTGAGCCGATGTTCCTCGGGCCTGAAAACCGACAGTACTCGCTCAATTCTCCCTCAATCTCTTTGAAACCTTCACATCCATGTTCACGAAGACTGTATCTATCATTTCCATCGATCCAAATATGACATAGGTTCCCCTTGCAGTCGGACAACATGGTCGTGGTCGTCCGGAGGAAGTGATCGGACCTGTCCGAGTCTACTAAGTAAGGTAGATTGCATTTCTCAGACCTAGTTACTATTATAGAAAGATGCATGATGGTATGATTGAGCTGTGTGTGAAGTGAGAAGCTCGTGGGCAGCGTCGTTGTCGAGTGATGGCGAGATATAGGACTCGCGCTGAGCCGATGTTCCTCGGGACTGAAAACCGACAGTACTCGCTCAATTCTCCCTCAATCTCTTTGAAACCTTCACATCCATGTTCACGAAGACTGTATCTATCATTTCCATCGATCCAAATAAAAATGACATAGGTTCCCCTTGCAGTCGGACAACATGGTCGTGGTCGTCCGGAGGAAGTGATCGGACCTGTCCGAGGCTACTAAGTAAGGTAGAATGCATTTCTCACAGATGATTACCATTACAGAAAGGTAGATTAGCGTGTGATAGACTAGGGCGTGACGTTTGAAGCTCGTGGGCAGCGTCGTTGTCGAGTGATGGCGAGATATAGGACTCGCGCTGAGCCGATGTTCCTCGGGCCTGAAAACCGACAGTACTCGCTCAATTCTCCCTCAATCTCTTTGAAACCTTCACATCCATGTTCACGAAGACTGTATCTATCATTTCCATCGATCCAAATAAAAAAATGACATAGGTTCCCCTTGCAGTCGGACAACATGGTCGTGGTCGTCCGGAGGAAGTGATCGGACCTGTCCGAGGCTACTAAGTAAGGTAGAATGCATTTCTCACAGATGATTACCATTACAGAAAGGTAGATTAGCGTGTGATAGACTAGGGCGTGACGTTTGAAGCTCGGGAACAGCGTCGTTGTCGAGTGATGGCGAGATATAGGACTCGCGCTGAGCCGATGTTCCTCGGGACTGAAAAACCGACAGTACTCGCTCAATTCTCCCTCAATCTCTTTGAAACCTTGACATCCATGACCAGAAACACTGTAGCTATCATTTCCATTGATTGAAATAAAAAAATAAAAAAATGACATAGGTTCCCCTATAATCGGACAACATGGTCGTGGTCGGGCAGAGGAAGTGATCGGACCTGTCCGAGTCTACTAAGTAAGGTAGATTGCATTTCTCAGACCTAGTTACTATTATAGAAAGATGCATGATGGTATGATTGAGCTGTGTGTGAAGTGAGAAGCTCGTGGGCAGCGTCGTTGTCGAGTGATGGCGAGATATAGGACTCGCGCTGAGCCGATGTTCCTCGGGCCTGAAAAACCGACAGTACTCGCTCAATTCTCCCTCAATCTCTTTGAAACCTTCACATCCATGTTCACGAAGACTGTATCTATCATTTCCATCGATCCAAATAAAAAAATGACATAGGTTCCCCTTGCAGTCGGACAACATGGTCGTGGTCGTCCGGAGGAAGTGATCGGACCTGTCCGAGGCTACTAAGTAAGGTAGAATGCATTTCTCACAGATGATTACCATTACAGAAAGGTAGATTAGCGTGTGATAGACTAGGGCGTGACGTTTGAAGCTCGGGAACAGCGTCGTTGTCGAGTGATGGCGAGATATAGGACTCGCGCTGAGCCGATGTTCCTCGGGACTGAAAACCGACAGTACTCGCTCAATTCTCCCTCAATCTCTTTGAAACCTTGACATCCATGACCAGAAACACTGTAGCTATCATTTCCATTGATTGAAATAAAAAAATAAAAATGACATAGGTTCCCCTATAATCGGACAACATGGTCGTGGTCGGGCAGAGGAAGTGATCGGACCTGTCCGAGTCTACTAAGTAAGGTAGATTGCATTTCTCAGACCTAGTTACTATTATAGAAAGATGCATGATGGTATGATTGAGCTGTGTGTGAAGTGAGAAGCTCGTGGGCAGCGTCGTTGTCGAGTGATGGCGAGATATAGGACTCGCGCTGAGCCGATGTTCCTCGGGCCTGAAAACCGACAGTACTCGCTCAATTCTCCCTCAATCTCTTTGAAACCTTCACATCCATGTTCACGAAGACTGTATCTATCATTTCCATCGATCCAAATAAAAAAATGACATAGGTTCCCCTTGCAGTCGGACAACATGGTCGTGGTCGTCCGGAGGAAGTGATCGGACCTGTCCGAGGCTACTAAGTAAGGTAGAATGCATTTCTCACAGATGATTACCATTACAGAAAGGTAGATTAGCGTGTGATAGACTAGGGCGTGACGTTTGAAGCTCGGGAACAGCGTCGTTGTCGAGTGATGGCGAGATATAGGACTCGCGCTGAGCCGATGTTCCTCGGGACTGAAAAACCGACAGTACTCGCTCAATTCTCCCTCAATCTCTTTGAAACCTTGACATCCATGACCAGAAACACTGTAGCTATCATTTCCATTGATTGAAATAAAAAAATAAAAATGACATAGGTTCCCCTATAATCGGACAACATGGTCGTGGTCGGGCAGAGGAAGTGATCGGACCTGTCCGAGTCTACTAAGTAAGGTAGATTGCATTTCTCAGACCTAGTTACTATTATAGAAAGATGCATGATGGTATGATTGAGCTGTGTGTGAAGTGAGAAGCTCGTGGGCAGCGTCGTTGTCGAGTGATGGCGAGATATAGGACTCGCGCTGAGCCGATGTTCCTCGGGCCTGAAAACCGACAGTACTCGCTCAATTCTCCCTCAATCTCTTTGAAACCTTCACATCCATGTTCACGAAGACTGTATCTATCATTTCCATCGATCCAAATATGACATAGGTTCCCCTTGCAGTCGGACAACATGGTCGTGGTCGGGCAGAGGAAGTGATCGGACCTGTCCGAGTCTACTAAGTAATGTAGATTGCATTTCTCAGACCTAGTTACTATTATAGAAAGATGCATGATGGTATGATTGAGCTGTGTGTGAAGTGAGAAGCTCGTGGGCAGCGTCGTTGTCGAGTGATGGCGAGATATAGGACTCGCGCTGAGCCGATGTTCCTCGGGCCTGAAAAACCGACAGTACTCGCTCAATTCTCCCTCAATCTCTTTGAAACCTTCACATCCATGTTCACGAAGACTGTATCTATCATTTCCATCGATCCAAATAAAAAAATGACATAGGTTCCCCTTGCAGTCGGACAACATGGTCGTGGTCGTCCGGAGGAAGTGATCGGACCTGTCCGAGACTACTAAGTAAGGTAGAATGCATTTCTCACAGATGATTACCATTACAGAAAGGTAGATTAGCGTGTGATAGACTAGGGCGTGACGTTTGAAGCTCGGGAACAGCGTCGTTGTCGAGTGATGGCGAGATATAGGACTCGCGCTGAGCCGATGTTCCTCGGGACTGAAAACCGACAGTACTCGCTCAATTCTCCCTCAATCTCTTTGAAACCTTGACATCCATGACCAGAAACACTGTAGCTATCATTTCCATTGATTGAAATAAAAAAATAAAAAAATGACATAGGTTCCCCTATAATCGGACAACATGGTCGTGGTCGGGCAGAGGAAGTGATCGGACCTGTCCGAGTCTACTAAGTAAGGTAGATTGCATTTCTCAGACCTAGTTACTATTATAGAAAGATGCATGATGGTATGATTGAGCTGTGTGTGAAGTGAGAAGCTCGTGGGCAGCGTCGTTGTCGAGTGATGGCGAGATATAGGACTCGCGCTGAGCCGATGTTCCTCGGGCCTGAAAACCGACAGTACTCGCTCAATTCTCCCTCAATCTCTTTGAAACCTTCACATCCATGTTCACGAAGACTGTATCTATCATTTCCATCGATCCAAATAAAAATGACATAGGTTCCCCTTGCAGTCGGACAACATGGTCGTGGTCGTCCGGAGGAAGTGATCGGACCTGTCCGAGGCTACTAAGTAAGGTAGAATGCATTTCTCACAGATGATTACCATTACAGAAAGGTAGATTAGCGTGTGATAGACTAGGGCGTGACGTTTGAAGCTCGGGAACAGCGTCGTTGTCGAGTGATGGCGAGATATAGGACTCGCGCTGAGCCGATGTTCCTCGGGACTGAAAAACCGACAGTACTCGCTCAATTCTCCCTCAATCTCTTTGAAACCTTGACATCCATGACCAGAAACACTGTAGCTATCATTTCCATTGATTGAAATAAAAAAATAAAAAAATGACATAGGTTCCCCTATAATCGGACAACATGGTCGTGGTCGGGCAGAGGAAGTGATCGGACCTGTCCGAGTCTACTAAGTAAGGTAGATTGCATTTCTCAGACCTAGTTACTATTATAGAAAGATGCATGATGGTATGATTGAGCTGTGTGTGAAGTGAGAAGCTCGTGGGCAGCGTCGTTGTCGAGTGATGGCGAGATATAGGACTCGCGCTGAGCCGATGTTCCTCGGGCCTGAAAACCGACAGTACTCGCTCAATTCTCCCTCAATCTCTTTGAAACCTTCACATCCATGTTCACGAAGACTGTATCTATCATTTCCATCGATCCAAATAAAAATGACATAGGTTCCCCTTGCAGTCGGACAACATGGTCGTGGTCGGGCAGAGGAAGTGATCGGACCTGTCCGAGTCTACTAAGTAATGTAGATTGCATTTCTCAGACCTAGTTACTATTATAGAAAGATGCATGATGGTATGATTGAGCTGTGTGTGAAGTGAGAAGCTCGTGGGCAGCGTCGTTGTCGAGTGATGGCGAGATATAGGACTCGCGCTGAGCCGATGTTCCTCGGGACCTGAGCCGATGTTCCTCGGGCCTGAAAACCGACAGTACTCGCTCAATTCTCCCTCAATCTCTTTGAAACCTTCACATCCATGTTCACGAAGACTGTATCTATCATTTCCATCGATCCAAATAAAAAAATGACATAGGTTCCCCTTGCAGTCGGACAACATGGTCGTGGTCGTCCGGAGGAAGTGATCGGACCTGTCCGAGTCTACTAAGTAAGGTAGATTGCATTTCTCAGACCTAGTTACTATTATAGAAAGATGCATGATGGTATGATTGAGCTGTGTGTGAAGTGAGAAGCTCGTGGGCAGCGTCGTTGTCGAGTGATGGCGAGATATAGGACTCGCGCTGAGCCGATGTTCCTCGGGACTGAAAACCGACAGTACTCGCTCAATTCTCCCTCAATCTCTTTGAAACCTTCACATCCATGTTCACGAAGACTGTATCTATCATTTCCATCGATCCAAATAAAAATGACATAGGTTCCCCTTGCAGTCGGACAACATGGTCGTGGTCGGGCAGAGGAAGTGATCGGACCTGTCCGAGTCTACTAAGTAATGTAGATTGCATTTCTCAGACCTAGTTACTATTATAGAAAGATGCATGATGGTATGATTGAGCTGTGTGTGAAGTGAGAAGCTCGTGGGCAGCGTCGTTGTCGAGTGATGGCGAGATATAGGACTCGCGCTGAGCCGATGTTCCTCGGGACCTGAGCCGATGTTCCTCGGGCCTGAAAAACCGACAGTACTCGCTCAATTCTCCCTCAATCTCTTTGAAACCTTCACATCCATGTTCACGAAGACTGTATCTATCATTTCCATCGATCCAAATAAAAAAATGACATAGGTTCCCCTTGCAGTCGGACAACATGGTCGTGGTCGTCCGGAGGAAGTGATCGGACCTGTCCGAGTCTACTAAGTAAGGTAGATTGCATTTCTCAGACCTAGTTACTATTATAGAAAGATGCATGATGGTATGATTGAGCTGTGTGTGAAGTGAGAAGCTCGTGGGCAGCGTCGTTGTCGAGTGATGGCGAGATATAGGACTCGCGCTGAGCCGATGTTCCTCGGGACTGAAAAACCGACAGTACTCGCTCAATTCTCCCTCAATCTCTTTGAAACCTTCACATCCATGTTCACGAAGACTGTATCTATCATTTCCATCGATCCAAATAAAAATGACATAGGTTCCCCTTGCAGTCGGACAACATGGTCGTGGTCGTCCGGAGGAAGTGATCGGACCTGTCCGAGGCTACTAAGTAAGGTAGAATGCATTTCTCACAGATGATTACCATTACAGAAAGGTAGATTAGCGTGTGATAGACTAGGGCGTGACGTTTGAAGCTCGGGAACAGCGTCGTTGTCGAGTGATGGCGAGATATAGGACTCGCGCTGAGCCGATGTTCCTCGGGACTGAAAAACCGACAGTACTCGCTCAATTCTCCCTCAATCTCTTTGAAACCTTGACATCCATGACCAGAAACACTGTAGCTATCATTTCCATTGATTGAAATAAAAAAATAAAAAAATGACATAGGTTCCCCTATAATCGGACAACATGGTCGTGGTCGGGCAGAGGAAGTGATCGGACCTGTCCGAGTCTACTAAGTAAGGTAGATTGCATTTCTCAGACCTAGTTACTATTATAGAAAGATGCATGATGGTATGATTGAGCTGTGTGTGAAGTGAGAAGCTCGTGGGCAGCGTCGTTGTCGAGTGATGGCGAGATATAGGACTCGCGCTGAGCCGATGTTCCTCGGGCCTGAAAAACCGACAGTACTCGCTCAATTCTCCCTCAATCTCTTTGAAACCTTCACATCCATGTTCACGAAGACTGTATCTATCATTTCCATCGATCCAAATAAAAATGACATAGGTTCCCCTTGCAGTCGGACAACATGGTCGTGGTCGGGCAGAGGAAGTGATCGGACCTGTCCGAGTCTACTAAGTAATGTAGATTGCATTTCTCAGACCTAGTTACTATTATAGAAAGATGCATGATGGTATGATTGAGCTGTGTGTGAAGTGAGAAGCTCGTGGGCAGCGTCGTTGTCGAGTGATGGCGAGATATAGGACTCGCGCTGAGCCGATGTTCCTCGGGACCTGAGCCGATGTTCCTCGGGCCTGAAAACCGACAGTACTCGCTCAATTCTCCCTCAATCTCTTTGAAACCTTCACATCCATGTTCACGAAGACTGTATCTATCATTTCCATCGATCCAAATAAAAAATGACATAGGTTCCCCTTGCAGTCGGACAACATGGTCGTGGTCGTCCGGAGGAAGTGATCGGACCTGTCCGAGTCTACTAAGTAAGGTAGATTGCATTTCTCAGACCTAGTTACTATTATAGAAAGATGCATGATGGTATGATTGAGCTGTGTGTGAAGTGAGAAGCTCGTGGGCAGCGTCGTTGTCGAGTGATGGCGAGATATAGGACTCGCGCTGAGCCGATGTTCCTCGGGACTGAAAACCGACAGTACTCGCTCAATTCTCCCTCAATCTCTTTGAAACCTTCACATCCATGTTCACGAAGACTGTATCTATCATTTCCATCGATCCAAATAAAAAATGACATAGGTTCCCCTTGCAGTCGGACAACATGGTCGTGGTCGTCCGGAGGAAGTGATCGGACCTGTCCGAGGCTACTAAGTAAGGTAGAATGCATTTCTCACAGATGATTACCATTACAGAAAGGTAGATTAGCGTGTGATAGACTAGGGCGTGACGTTTGAAGCTCGGGAACAGCGTCGTTGTCGAGTGATGGCGAGATATAGGACTCGCGCTGAGCCGATGTTCCTCGGGACTGAAAAACCGACAGTACTCGCTCAATTCTCCCTCAATCTCTTTGAAACCTTGACATCCATGACCAGAAACACTGTAGCTATCATTTCCATTGATTGAAATAAAAATAAAAAATGACATAGGTTCCCCTATAATCGGACAACATGGTCGTGGTCGGGCAGAGGAAGTGATCGGACCTGTCCGAGTCTACTAAGTAAGGTAGATTGCATTTCTCAGACCTAGTTACTATTATAGAAAGATGCATGATGGTATGATTGAGCTGTGTGTGAAGTGAGAAGCTCGTGGGCAGCGTCGTTGTCGAGTGATGGCGAGATATAGGACTCGCGCTGAGCCGATGTTCCTCGGGCCTGAAAACCGACAGTACTCGCTCAATTCTCCCTCAATCTCTTTGAAACCTTCACATCCATGTTCACGAAGACTGTATCTATCATTTCCATCGATCCAAATAAAAATGACATAGGTTCCCCTTGCAGTCGGACAACATGGTCGTGGTCGTCCGGAGGAAGTGATCGGACCTGTCCGAGGCTACTAAGTAAGGTAGAATGCATTTCTCACAGATGATTACCATTACAGAAAGGTAGATTAGCGTGTGATAGACTAGGGCGTGACGTTTGAAGCTCGGGAACAGCGTCGTTGTCGAGTGATGGCGAGATATAGGACTCGCGCTGAGCCGATGTTCCTCGGGACTGAAAACCGACAGTACTCGCTCAATTCTCCCTCAATCTCTTTGAAACCTTGACATCCATGACCAGAAACACTGTAGCTATCATTTCCATTGATTGAAATAAAATAAAAATGACATAGGTTCCCCTATAATCGGACAACATGGTCGTGGTCGGGCAGAGGAAGTGATCGGACCTGTCCGAGTCTACTAAGTAAGGTAGATTGCATTTCTCAGACCTAGTTACTATTATAGAAAGATGCATGATGGTATGATTGAGCTGTGTGTGAAGTGAGAAGCTCGTGGGCAGCGTCGTTGTCGAGTGATGGCGAGATATAGGACTCGCGCTGAGCCGATGTTCCTCGGGCCTGAAAACCGACAGTACTCGCTCAATTCTCCCTCAATCTCTTTGAAACCTTCACATCCATGTTCACGAAGACTGTATCTATCATTTCCATCGATCCAAATAAAAATGACATAGGTTCCCCTTGCAGTCGGACAACATGGTCGTGGTCGGGCAGAGGAAGTGATCGGACCTGTCCGAGTCTACTAAGTAATGTAGATTGCATTTCTCAGACCTAGTTACTATTATAGAAAGATGCATGATGGTATGATTGAGCTGTGTGTGAAGTGAGAAGCTCGTGGGCAGCGTCGTTGTCGAGTGATGGCGAGATATAGGACTCGCGCTGAGCCGATGTTCCTCGGGACCTGAGCCGATGTTCCTCGGGCCTGAAAACCGACAGTACTCGCTCAATTCTCCCTCAATCTCTTTGAAACCTTCACATCCATGTTCACGAAGACTGTATCTATCATTTCCATCGATCCAAATAAAAAAATGACATAGGTTCCCCTTGCAGTCGGACAACATGGTCGTGGTCGTCCGGAGGAAGTGATCGGACCTGTCCGAGTCTACTAAGTAAGGTAGATTGCATTTCTCAGACCTAGTTACTATTATAGAAAGATGCATGATGGTATGATTGAGCTGTGTGTGAAGTGAGAAGCTCGTGGGCAGCGTCGTTGTCGAGTGATGGCGAGATATAGGACTCGCGCTGAGCCGATGTTCCTCGGGCCTGAAAACCGACAGTACTCGCTCAATTCTCCCTCAATCTCTTTGAAACCTTCACATCCATGTTCACGAAGACTGTATCTATCATTTCCATCGATCCAAATAAAAAAATGACATAGGTTCCCCTTGCAGTCGGACAACATGGTCGTGGTCGGGCAGAGGAAGTGATCGGACCTGTCCGAGTCTACTAAGTAATGTAGATTGCATTTCTCAGACCTAGTTACTATTATAGAAAGATGCATGATGGTATGATTGAGCTGTGTGTGAAGTGAGAAGCTCGTGGGCAGCGTCGTTGTCGAGTGATGGCGAGATATAGGACTCGCGCTGAGCCGATGTTCCTCGGGACCTGAGCCGATGTTCCTCGGGCCTGAAAACCGACAGTACTCGCTCAATTCTCCCTCAATCTCTTTGAAACCTTCACATCCATGTTCACGAAGACTGTATCTATCATTTCCATCGATCCAAATAAAAAAATGACATAGGTTCCCCTTGCAGTCGGACAACATGGTCGTGGTCGTCCGGAGGAAGTGATCGGACCTGTCCGAGTCTACTAAGTAAGGTAGATTGCATTTCTCAGACCTAGTTACTATTATAGAAAGATGCATGATGGTATGATTGAGCTGTGTGTGAAGTGAGAAGCTCGTGGGCAGCGTCGTTGTCGAGTGATGGCGAGATATAGGACTCGCGCTGAGCCGATGTTCCTCGGGACTGAAAAACCGACAGTACTCGCTCAATTCTCCCTCAATCTCTTTGAAACCTTCACATCCATGTTCACGAAGACTGTATCTATCATTTCCATCGATCCAAATAAAAAAATGACATAGGTTCCCCTTGCAGTCGGACAACATGGTCGTGGTCGTCCGGAGGAAGTGATCGGACCTGTCCGAGGCTACTAAGTAAGGTAGAATGCATTTCTCACAGATGATTACCATTACAGAAAGGTAGATTAGCGTGTGATAGACTAGGGCGTGACGTTTGAAGCTCGGGAACAGCGTCGTTGTCGAGTGATGGCGAGATATAGGACTCGCGCTGAGCCGATGTTCCTCGGGACTGAAAAACCGACAGTACTCGCTCAATTCTCCCTCAATCTCTTTGAAACCTTGACATCCATGACCAGAAACACTGTAGCTATCATTTCCATTGATTGAAATAAAAAAATAAAAAAATGACATAGGTTCCCCTATAATCGGACAACATGGTCGTGGTCGGGCAGAGGAAGTGATCGGACCTGTCCGAGTCTACTAAGTAAGGTAGATTGCATTTCTCAGACCTAGTTACTATTATAGAAAGATGCATGATGGTATGATTGAGCTGTGTGTGAAGTGAGAAGCTCGTGGGCAGCGTCGTTGTCGAGTGATGGCGAGATATAGGACTCGCGCTGAGCCGATGTTCCTCGGGCCTGAAAACCGACAGTACTCGCTCAATTCTCCCTCAATCTCTTTGAAACCTTCACATCCATGTTCACGAAGACTGTATCTATCATTTCCATCGATCCAAATAAAAATGACATAGGTTCCCCTTGCAGTCGGACAACATGGTCGTGGTCGGGCAGAGGAAGTGATCGGACCTGTCCGAGTCTACTAAGTAATGTAGATTGCATTTCTCAGACCTAGTTACTATTATAGAAAGATGCATGATGGTATGATTGAGCTGTGTGTGAAGTGAGAAGCTCGTGGGCAGCGTCGTTGTCGAGTGATGGCGAGATATAGGACTCGCGCTGAGCCGATGTTCCTCGGGACCTGAGCCGATGTTCCTCGGGCCTGAAAACCGACAGTACTCGCTCAATTCTCCCTCAATCTCTTTGAAACCTTCACATCCATGTTCACGAAGACTGTATCTATCATTTCCATCGATCCAAATAAAAATGACATAGGTTCCCCTTGCAGTCGGACAACATGGTCGTGGTCGTCCGGAGGAAGTGATCGGACCTGTCCGAGTCTACTAAGTAAGGTAGATTGCATTTCTCAGACCTAGTTACTATTATAGAAAGATGCATGATGGTATGATTGAGCTGTGTGTGAAGTGAGAAGCTCGTGGGCAGCGTCGTTGTCGAGTGATGGCGAGATATAGGACTCGCGCTGAGCCGATGTTCCTCGGGACTGAAAACCGACAGTACTCGCTCAATTCTCCCTCAATCTCTTTGAAACCTTCACATCCATGTTCACGAAGACTGTATCTATCATTTCCATCGATCCAAATAAAAATGACATAGGTTCCCCTTGCAGTCGGACAACATGGTCGTGGTCGTCCGGAGGAAGTGATCGGACCTGTCCGAGACTACTAAGTAAGGTAGAATGCATTTCTCACAGATGATTACCATTACAGAAAGGTAGATTAGCGTGTGATAGACTAGGGCGTGACGTTTGAAGCTCGGGAACAGCGTCGTTGTCGAGTGATGGCGAGATATAGGACTCGCGCTGAGCCGATGTTCCTCGGGACTGAAAAACCGACAGTACTCGCTCAATTCTCCC